>SJYA01003372.1:283937-354611 GCA_006410615.1 Neotragus moschatus
ACTGATTGCGCTCACATTCTATTATGTGCAATCAGAAGCCACTGCATGAAAGTATTTTAGTCTAATTTATTGGTTTACATGAAAATTCTCTAAAGGCATACCCTGATGACATACATTTAGGCAGAACACTATAATTAGAATTATTCCCAGATTTACAGCTTCTTCATCCTGCTGCTACTTTTCTTGACTTTTATAAAATAGCCTTTAATGGTGCCCTTTGCTTAAGGTTTAACTGACTAAAAATGGAGTCTCAACCCATGTCAGATGGTGAAGCATGTACAGAATCATGATTTATTTGCTTTTTAATGTTAAGTGCCTAGATCAGAGATGAACATGATGTTCAACGTTTTCAGACTTTGTTGGAACTTTCACTGGCACAGCCTGCAGGTTTCTCAACCCCCTCTTCCACAGAGACTTGGCAACAGCATGCCTTTATTAATATCTATTTATAAAGGTCAGCCTATCCTACAGTATTTAAAATACAAAGAATCTTTTAAGAAAAGTGGATTGCTTTTCACTATTGATGAAAAATATATAAAAGCTGAAAAAGATGAAAAGTTTTAAAAACACACTGTTTAATATTCCTTGTATTCCCCACAAAACCTTTTACAGAGTAGGCACTTGGTAAATTGTTTGATGATAAAAATAGAAAATATTTATTCTTCTTATTGATTGGCATCAGGATCTTAGAAGATTCACAGTAGAATTGCCATCACTTTGCCGACAAAGGTCCATATAGTCAAAGCTATGGTTTTTCCAGCAGTCATGTATATCCATAAGAGTTGGACCATAAAGAAGACTGAGTGCTGAAGAATTGATGTTTTTGAATTGCGGTGCTGGAGAAGACTCTTGGAGAGTCCCTTGAACTGCAAGGAGATCAAACTAGTCAATCCTAAAGGACATAAACTCTGAATATTCATTGGAAGGACTGATGCTGAAGCTCCAATCCTTTGACCATCTGATGCGAAGAGCTGACTCATTGGAATAGATCCTGATGCTGGGAAAGATTGAAGGCAAAAAGTGAAGAGGGAGGCAGAGGATGAGATGGTTAGATAGCATTACCGACTCAATGGGCATGAATTTGAGCAAACTTCAGGAGATAGAGGACAGGGAAGCCTAGTGTGCTTCAGTCCATGGGGTGGCAAAGAGTCAGATACAACTTAGTGACTGAACAACAACATTGTAATAAGAACTATGGCAGTGGCAAGCCAGGAGATCAACAAATGAGGATTAGCCTTCCTTTATACTTTCCAGATTTCTACCCAATAGTTATTGTCTTGATTGTTGTTGCTTAGTGGCTAAGTCATGTCCGACTCTTTTGCAACCCCATGGACTGTAGCCTGCCAGGCTCCTGTGTTCATGGGATTTCCCAGGCAAGAATCCTGGAGTGGGTTGCCATTTCCTTCAGGGAATCTTCCCAACCCAGGGATAGAACCCATGTCTCCTGCAGTGGCAGACCAATTCTTTACCACTGAGCCACCAGGGAAGCCTGTTGTCTCACTATCTATTGCAAACATGAAAAAGAAGACCAAAACAATGCTGTACCACCTGCTACTGTTGTTCTTATCTGGGAAAGCAACTGCAAATTATTAAGCTTGTATAAGTATTCTTGAGTCTTCCATAACTTTTATTCTCTGATGCTTCAATATAAACACAGAACAGAATATCTATTCCCACTTGAGCCTTATTCATTAAAGTTAAATCATTAATACATTTCAAAGTCTACAACCAAAGAGCTCTACAAATTATATCAGTTCCCTGTACTTTTTTAAGGTACACCCCTTGGAATTTTTTCAGTACAGTCAGTCAGTTCAGTCGCTCAGTCATGTCTGACTCTTTACAACCCCATGGACTGCACCATGCCAGGCCTCCCCGTCCATCACCAACTCCCAGAGTTTACTCAAACTCATGTCCATCTAGTCAGTGATGCCATCCAACCATCTCATCCTCTGTCTTCCCCTATTCCCCTACGCCTTCAATCTTTCCCAGCATCAGGGTCTTTTCAAATGAGTCAGTTCTTCAATACATTCAATCAGGTGTATATATATGTGTCAGAAATTGTGCAGGCATTGAATAAATAAATTCATTAATACAACTAAATCTTACTCGATTTCTAGCACCAGGAGCAGACCTTGCCTCTGCTTACTAACAAGCAAATATAAATGCCAATTTTCAGAAAGAAATCCATGAGAGATCCCAAGAAGACACAAGTCTCCAAGGATCAGGCTGAGGAAGAAGGCCAGGTGGAGGGGTGGGGCAGGAGGACAGGCAAACCATTTGAATATCACCTGATAAATGCTATACCAGCATATAGCCAAAGTACTGTCAAAATACAAAAGAGGGAGGATTTAATTCCCTCTAGAGATTTGGGAAAGGAGGTGAAATCTTCAGGGATGAATAGCCTTTCTACAGGCTTAAAAATGAGTGCTGGTAACGACGGTGGTGATGGTGCTCAGGAAAGCATTTCCTCGGTTGGGAACTCCATGTATCAACGGTGAGGAGTGGATGGCTGATCATCAGACTACTCCCACTGATTCATTAGCCTCTTGGCCAAGCACCACGATGGCCTGCTGAACCAGTCTGAGTGGGAGTTGCTATTTCAGGTCTCAGATTTTTTTTTTTTCTTTTTCTCCAGAGTGGAGGGTTGCCACATAAAATACAAGATGGCCAGTTAACTTTTGAATTTCAGATAAACGATGAATAACTTTTTAGTAAAGTCCCTNCTGGTGGCTCAGTGGTGAAGAATCCACCTGCCAAGAAGGAGACAAGCGTTGGATCCCTGGGTGGGGAAGATCTCCTGGAGAAGGAAATGCAACCAACTCCAGAATTCTTGCCTGGAAAATCCCATGGACAGAGGAGACTGGGGCTACAGTCCGTGGGTTTGCAAAGAGTCAGACACGACTTAGCAACTAAACAACAACACAATATATAGACGAATATATAGTATATACTTACGTGTGTAATCATATATGTGTGGTGTCAGTACATATTCATGTTTACAGACATATAGACACACACCTATAGACACACCTATATGGTTCACACTTACCTCATACTACATGGTAGCTGTTAGCAATGCTTTCTGCTGCATGTTGCTGCTGCTGCTGCTAAGTCGCTTCGGTTGTGTCCGACTCTGTGCGACTCCATAGATGGCAGCCCACCAGTCTCCTCCATCCCTGGGATTCTCCAGGCAGGAACACTGGAGTGGGTTGCCATTTCCTTCTCCAATGCATGAAACTGAAAAATGAAAGTGAAGTCGCTCACTGCTCTGACTTGTAGTGACCCCATGGACTGCAGCCCACCAGGCTCCGCCATCGATGGGATCATCCAGGCAAGGGTACTGGGGTGGGGGGCCACTGGATGTAGTAAGTCCTTATTAATGAAGCTATAAACCAACACTCCTGAAACATGCCAAGCCTGGGCATCTTTTTAAAAATGCAAATTGTGCTTCTGTAAGTCTGAGACAGGACCTGAGACTCTGCATTTCTGACAGAAAACTCTCAGGTGATGCCTGTACTGCTAGTCCACAGACCACACTTTCAGTAGCAAGGGCATAAACCATGTTCACCTGAAAGTTTCAGAAATGAGGTAGGCTAGGCTGCTTGTGTGGAGAAGGCAATGGCACCCCATTCCAGTACTCTTGCCTGGAAAATCCCATGGACACAGGAGCCTGGTAGGCTGCAGTCCATGGGGTCGCGAAGAGTCGGACACGACTAAGCAACTTCACTTTCACTTTCATACACTGGAGAAGGAAATGGCAACCCACTCCAGCGTTCTTGCCTGGAGAATCCCAGGGACAGGGGAGCCTGGTGGGCTGCCACCTATGGGGTCGCACAGAGTCGGACACGACTGAAGCAGCTTAGCAGCAGCAGCAGCAGCAGGCTGCTTGTGATGTCAATCAGGTCCCCAGCTCATTTCATCCCTCTGATTTACCACTCCTGTCTTCATCTTTGTCATCCATGGTTGCCAAATGCCTACCACAGCTCCAGAAGGCATAGCTTCATGCCTGGCAATAAGAAGGAGGGAAGGGGAGACAGAAGGAAGGATTTTCCCTGCATGACTCACTCCTTTCTTCAGTGAAGGGAAAATGTTTTAAGAAGGCCTCCAGTCGCTTTCTCTTTTATCTCATTAACCAGAGTCTGCTCACATGATTAGACCTACCTGCAAGGGAAGCTGGGAAAGCAACTATTTAGCTTTTCCAGCCCCCATAGTGGACAGAGGTGAGAGGTTGGGAATGACATGTGTACATATATGTGTGTATGTGGTTATATACATTATGTGTGTGTGTGGTAATATACACATATAACACACATATATGCATGTGTGTGGTATATGTACATATACACCATGCACAGATATATGCATCCGGCAGCACTTTTTTAATGGGTAAGGACACCCTGAAGCACAGACATGAGCCTTGGGGCTCAGCTTCCTTGCCAAATCTTTAAGGAAATTCAAGCCTTTCTTTCATCATAATTCTGTATCTTCGTGCCCTCCAAGGCCCATTCTATGGCAAACATTGAATGAGAAACAGAATAGCAGGGCTAAGAGATGACTTGTTGATTGTGTAGAACAATGGCTCATGATTCCAGAGAGAATAGGAAGTCCAGAGCAGAAAAAGATTTTCCCATGGTCGCACAAGTAGGCAGAGCTGGATCCCAGGTGTCCTGGCTCTCACTGCGGTCTGTGCCATCCCCTTCTTAGAAGGTAAGAGGGCCAGAAAGCAACCTAACACTCACTCCTTTCAAACAAAAAACATGGCATCCAGCTCCTGTTTCCAACTGCCTTTTGACTGGATTGATTTCTGTTGATTATAAAAGCTAGATGTTTGTAACAACGCGAATTTTTTCAGATGCGTATGAATAACTGAAACACAAAGGTAACAAGACAGGTTAAATTTACTTCGAGAACTCCACTCAGTGCGTGCCTGCTATGTGCCAGCACAGTCTCAAGTTCTATGCTATCTTCATTTCCCCTCAAAACTCTGCCAGAACCACATCATTATCCCCATTTTACAGACAGGAAACAAAATCAAAGAGAGCTTAAGTCATTTACCCAAGGTCACACAGCTAATAACTGTGGAGGTAGGAGCTGAAACTCAAACTGTCTTGTTCCAAAGGCCAAATCCTTTCTGGGAAACAGCTACCTTTCCTGTAATCCTATTGTGATGTCTTTACTAATTGCATCATCCATGGCTTTTCTCACTCAAATGTGTTTTGGGGTTTTTTGTTTGTTTGTTTCAGCTAAAGGAGAAATACCCTCTTTTCATGAAGAAAGTGCTGGCTTCCTCACCAAGTGACCAATGAAGTTCCCTGAGGAACTCCCACCCTGACGCCCTTACACCTCCAACCCCCATCTCCCCTAACCCTTCCCACTCTCCACCCCAAGCTGGATTTCCTGGTTGGTTCAGCTTGAGCTGAAAAGCTTCCTGGAAGTGGAGAGGGTCCTGCTGCCTTAATTCAAGTAGTCTGTAGCTCGAGCAACCTCCCTTGCCCCTCTCAAATAAACGCTTTGTGTGTGGCTACCAGTCTGCCCACCTTGTTCAACCCACTCTCAGATAGAGATGGACATCTCTTTACCTACCTGCCCTTCCCTCGTGGGGCCATTCTTAAAGGCTTCTGGAAGGGTCCTGGAGCCTGATGCTATCTTCCTCATTATTCAAGGGTCAGCTGCTCATGGGTTTATCAACATAAATGTGCTTCTCGGGTGAGAGTTGTGCTCTGCATACCAGATTGCCACCATTGGGGGAAAAAAACAATATTCTTGCTAGAGGGGGTCAGCATGTAGCATGATCACAGAGCATTCAGGTGTCTTAGTGTGTTCTGCATGAATAGTTAACACACAGACACCCACATTTTGCAGAGCACCTCTCTCAATCAGTTTAAAGGGAACTTCAGTTTAAATCTGTGGGAGAGGAATTAGGTTGATTGTGGCTGCCTACACTTGCAGCCTCAGAACATTCTTCCAGGGTCCTTCCCCAGCCCTCAGGGCTCAGGCCAGCCAAATATAGTTCATGAATCTGCCGCCTACCCATTCGAGAGGCCCTTGCTTTCTGATTAAAACTGAAACCACCACCTGTGTCCTAGCACAAGCTCTCAGTGCCTCCAAAACCACACACGCACAGCCCAGACTTAATTTCTTAATTCCTCCCCCAAGCTCCTATCAGTACACCTGTCACACAGAATTACAGACCAAAGTTAAAAAATGATCCAAGCTGAGTCTCTGTCCTCACATAAGCAGCTAATCCAAACAGGCCAGTGTGTCCAACATGGGCACATTCAAAGACCCCCGCCTTCAGTTCCTGGGCTTCCAAATAGCCAAGGTCAACATAAACAAATGGAATCTTATTTACCTTTAAGAAAGTTAGAAAGAGAAGCGAGGTAAGACATGGGGATCGCCTGGTTGAAATCGCTCCAACTGGTTTCCCTGTTGGCTTCCAGGATCAAAGGAATTGTATCAGTAAGTCAGGTGGGCAGGACGGCTGTTCAGTTTGCATGGCACCTTTGCTTGATTCTCTTCGTTGTCTGGAGCATAGAAATAGTCAAGACACCACCTACGGCTGCATTTCAGAAAGCACCAATCCCCTCCATAGCTGCACGCCCAGGGGTGCCCGTGACTGAAGCCATGGGTACCAGGGCCTCCCCAGAAGAGTGTGCAGCCAGCTTTATAGAATGCCCATTCACTGGGCTCTGCTTCTTTTCTTTCTTACTTATGGTGAATTTTGCTTCCCCAGCCATGATCTAAATCCCTAACTTAAACACAGCTGGAGAGCCTCAGAAGGCCGGCCATCAGAGTGAGGTACTTCTGGATCTGAATGGCTGTGCATTTCCCAGAACCTGGAAGCGAGGGGAGAATGGATTTGTACACCCTCCTGAGCTTCCAGCAGACAGCACACTGTGCCGGCCGCACACACTCAGTCTCCTCGGCTCTGTAATTTCAAAGAGCAGCGGCCGTAAATCATTAAGTTAATCATCCTTTGGCACGGCGAGCCCAGCAGACTGGTGCTTCCAGTTCTCAGCACGGTTTCTTGCTGTCTCTAATGAGGCTTCATTAACAGGTAAGAAAAGGCACTGTTGGCCCTGCTGAAGCCTCCTGTAATTCAGGCTTCCTCTCACAGCATCCGGTACGATTACACTCTGGCAGCAGTTCACTGACAGGTGGCAGGGAGGCTGTCGCTTGCATTGGCCTCAAGGATGGAGCACTTGTTCTGGGGCAAACGAGAGAAGGGCTTTCGACAGACTCCTCCGGAAGTGCAGATGGGCTCTATTTCAAGTTACTCCACTGACCTCTGGCCTGGCGCCTGGGGCACAAAACTCCCACTGAGATTGTTAGAATATCCACTAGATTTCAGACCAAGGTAAGTCTCCCTTTCATTATCATGTATCACACTTTCTAAACATCTGCTGGTACCCAGACATTTTGTTGGACGTTGGGGATCCCAGTAAAAAGAAGACAGTTTCTGCCCTGTTGGGTTTACAATCTCACTGAGGGGTTCATATGGGCACATAAAAGGGGAAACAAAGCAAAGCAGGCAGATCAGCACATTACAGTTTGCACGACCCCGTTAACAGAGTCCATTTATCAGAAAACGTGAACACAGACACTCAGCTCTGACCTCTGTTGGTTTCAGTAAGATGATGCAGCAGGAATCACCAAACACCATGCGGGTCTCTGATTATCTCCATATAGCACACAAATATTTTTTCCAGATTTATTGAGATAAAACTGATGTGCAACACCATGTAAGCTTAAAGTATATAGCGTAGTGATTTGGTATATTGTGAATGATTACCACAATGAGTTAACATCCATTATCTTTATATCAGTTCAGTTCAGTCACTCAGTCGTTTGGCAGCCCCATGGACTGCAGCACGCCAGGCCTTCCTGTCCATCACCAACTCCAGGAATTTACTCAAACTCATGTCCAACCAGTCGGTAATGCCATCCAACCATCTCAACCTTGTTGCCTCCTTCTCCTCCTGCCTTCAGTCTTTCCCAGCATCAGAGTCTTTTTCAGTGAGTCAGTTCTTCACATCAGGTGGCCAAAGTATTGGAGTTTCAGCTTCAGCATCAGTTCTTCCAATAAATACACAGGACTGATTTCCTTTAGGATGGACTGGTTGGATCTCTTTGCAGTCTCGAGAGTCTCCTCCAACACCACAGTTCAAAAGCATCAATTCTTCGGCACTCAGCTTTCTTTATAGTGCAACTCTCACATACATACATGACTACTGGAAAAACCATAGCTTTGACTACACTGACCTTTGTTGACAAAGTAATGTCTCTGCTTTTTAATATGCTGTCTAGGTTGGTCATAACTTTTCTTCCAAGGAGCAAACATCTTTTAATTTCATGGCTGCAGTCACCACCTGCAGTGATTTTGGGCCCCCCTCCAAAAAACCTGTCACTGTTTCCATTGTTTCCCCATTTATTTGCCATGAAGTGATGGGACCAGATGCCATGATCTTTGTTTTCTGAATGTTGAGTTTTAAGCCAATTTTTTCACTCTCCTCTTTCACTTTCATCAAGAAGCTCTTTAGTTCTTCTTTACTTTCTGCCATAAGGATGGTGTCATCTGTATATCTGAGATTATTGATATTTCTCCTGGCAATCTTGATTTAGCTTGTGCTTCACCCAGCCCAGCATTTTGCATGATGTACTCTGCCTATAAGTTAAATAACCGGGGTGACAATATACAGCCTTAACGGTCTCCTTTCCTGATTTGGAACCAGTCTGTTGTTCCATGTCCGTTTCTAACTGTTGCTTCCTGATCTGCATATAGATTTCTCAGGAGGCAGGTAATGTGGACTGGTATTCCTATCTCTTGAAGAATTTTCCACAGTTTGTCGTGACCCACACAAAGACTTTGCCATAGTCAATTAAACAGAAGTAGATGTTTATCTGGAACTCTCTTGCGTTTTCAATGATCCAGCAGATGTTGGCAATTTGATCTCTGGTTCCTATGCCTTTTCTAAATCCTACTTGAACATCTGGAAGTTCCCAGTTCACATACTGTTGAAGCCTCACTTGGAGAATTTTGAGCATTACTTTGCTAGTGTGTGAGATGAGTGCAATTGTGTGGTAGTTTAAACATTCTTTGGCATTGCCTTTCTTTGGGATTGGAATGAAAACTGAACTTTTCCAGTTCTGTGGCTAGAAAAAAGATCCTCATAACTCATAACCATGATGGTATGATCACCTGCCTAGAGCCAGGCATCCTGGAATGCAAAGTCAAGTGGGCCTTAGGAAGCATCACTCCGAACAAAGTTAGTGGAGGTGATGGAATTCCTGTTGAGTTATTTCAAATCCTAAGAGGTGATCCTGTGAAAGTGCTGCACTCAATATGCCAGCAAATTTGGGAAACTCAGCAGTGAGTCCCGGACTGGAAATGGTCAGTTTTCTTCCTTATAATTTGGATGTTAACCCCTGAGTAGCTGTATAGTTTATAAGTATGTTCTCCCAATCCACAGGTTGTCTTTTGCTGGTTTCTCTCTGTTTGTTTTTGCTGCATATGACGTACTCTGCATATGTCTTTTGCTGGTTTCTGTCTGTTTGTTTTTCCTGGGCAGAAGCTGTTTAGTTCGATGTCACCTCACTTGTTTACTTTTTATTTTGTTGCATGTGCTTTAGGTGTCGTATCCAGAAAGTCGTTTGTCAAGACCCATGTCAAAGAGCTTTTTTCCTATGTTTTCTTCAAGGAGTTGTATGAGTTCTCATCTTACATTTAGGTCTTTAATCCATTTTGAGTTAGTTTTTGTGAGTAGTATAAGGGGTCAAGTTTCACTCTTTATGTGATATCCAGTTTTCTCAGTTATTGAAGAGACTGTTTTCTTCACTGAATATTCTTGCCTCCCTTGTCAAAATTAGTTGACCATATATGCCTGAGTTTATTTCTGGGCTCTCAGTTCTGTTGCATTGATCTGTGTAACTAGTTTATGCCAATATTATACAGTTTAATTACTATAATTTGATAATATAGCTTGAAATCAGGAAGTGTTATGCTTCTCTCTTTGTTCTTCTTTCTCAGGGTTGTTTTTGCAAATTCATGGTCTTTTATGGTTCCATGTAAATTTTAGGACTGTTTTTTCTACTTCTGTTAAAAACACCATTGGAATCTAGATAGAAACTGCATTAAATTTCTAGATGGCTTGGAGTAGAATAGACATTTGAACAATATTAATTCTTTCAATCCATGAACACAAAATACCTTTCCATTTATTTGTGTCTTATTTGATTTCCTTCATCATTGTCTTATGGTTTTCAGTGTAGAGATCTTTCCCCTCCCTGGCTAAACTCATTCCTAACTATTTGTTTCTGATACTATTGCACTACAGATATCCTTTCTTAAACACATCATCTTTTTGTTTAAGAAATGGTAAAAGAAAGTGGTGCCTCTTTGGGGCCACTCTAGCATTTTATCTGGAGTTGCTGGACTTAGTGAATAAAAAATATAGGATGCCTAGGTAAATCTGCTGCTGCTGCTAAGTCGCTTCAGTCATGTCCGATTCTGTGCGACCCCATAGACGGCAGCCCATCAGGCTCCCCCATCCCTGGGATTCTCCAGGCAAGAACACTGGAGTGGGTTGCCATTTCCTTCTCCAATGCATGAAAGTGAAAAGTGAAAGTGAAGTCGCTCAGTTGTGTCAAACTCTTAGCAACCCCATGGACCACAGCCTACCAGGCTACTCCATCCATGGGATTCTCCAGGCAAGAGTACTGGAGTGGGTTGCCATTGCCTTCTCCTACAAGTAAAGCTGAATTTCATACAAATAATGAATAATTTTTAATAGAAGTATGATATGTCCCACATATTGCATGAGACATACTTCTACCAAAAAATTATCTAGCAGCCCTAATCATATCAGACAAAAACACTCCATACTTCATATTCCCCACATAGTATCTGACCTCAAGTGATATATGAAGGTTTGTCCAGCATTTCTAGCTTGGATATTGCAACACACAAGAAGGGGAAAAGGTGATCCAGGTTATGTCCTTGCCCAGTCTTGATTAAAACTCAGTCTCCTGACACAGCAGCACAGCAGTTCCAGTCATGTTCAAGAAATTAATCTGCTCATTGAGTGATGAAATAAAGCAAACTATTTTCTCTGCTGAAGCGACTGGCTTAATTAGATCATATAGACTGGTTACTTTGAACAATAGGTTGAGCAGGAACCAGAGTAGATCCCACCATAGATGTGCTGTGTTGCAGAGTCAACAGAAAACCCACTTGTCCCTGTCAAGCATAAGAGAAAATATTCCATTTTCTCCAGCTCCTCTTGAAAGGGAAAGGTAATTCACATCACAGAGAGTCAGGTTTTCAGTGCCATACTAGGATTGGACACAAAAGCCATGTTGAGAACTTCCCTGGTGTTCTGGTAGTTAAGAATTCACCTCAGTGCAGGGGACCAGAGTTCAATCCCTGCTCCAGGAAGATTCCACATGCCCACGGGGCAACTAAGCCTGTGCACCACAACTACGAAGTCCGTATTCCACAACAAGAGAAGCCCCTGCAATAAGAAGCCAGTGCCCAGTAACTAGCGAAGAGCACCCACTCGCCGGCCATTCACAGCAACAAAGACCCACTGAAACCAAATAAATAAATAATTTTTTAAGCCATGTTGAATTTTAAGAGAAGAGGCTTCATAAAGTGGATAAGCAACAAACTACCTAACTTCTTTGGACAAATCATAGGTATTTGTTGTTTCGTTTTGTTTTCTGCAGCTGAATTTCTTACTGAGGGCCTGGACAAGAAATGCATGAATGAGGTTCACAGTTTCAAACTCAAAAGCCTCCGTGGCAAACCTGACTAGAGACAAGTTCTGCCAACTCCCTTCATAATAATCAGTGATGCTATAGGTGCTTTGGGAAGAAATCAAGGGGCAGTGGTGGGGCAGGAATCAATATCAGTGGTAGATTCAACACTTCATCATTTAGCTAGTGGTGACCGAAAGATAAGATGTTAGAGACACATGGAGAGTAATAAGCTCTCCTGGGAAAGTCAAAGAGTGGCTTTACACATTGTTTTATGAATTCAGTCTTAGCAGTTTACCTTAGCAACCATCATGTTCAGCTGCAGAAAACTTGCTCCAAGATTAAATCATATTCCTCAACAACCACTTATGTAGCCCTGTTACATGTCACTGAGGATATGGAAGGACAAAATGCGGACCTGCTTTCAGATCATCTAGATCAGCACTGTCCGATAGAAATGGAATGCAGGACTTCCCTGGTGGTATAACAGATAGGAATCTGCTTGCCAATGCAGGGGACATGGGTTTGATCCCTGGTCTGGGAAGATCCCACATGCCACGGGGCAACTAAATCCATGTGCCTCATCTACTGAGCCCGTGTGCCTAGAGCCTGTGCTCTGCAACAAGAGAGGCCACCTCAGTGAGAAGTGTGCACACCACAGCTAGAGAAAATCCTTTGCAACAGTGAAGACCCAGCACAACCAAAGATAAAGAAATAAATTTAAAAAAATACAGCTATCTTTTAAAAAAAGAATTGGATGTAAGCCACATATGTCATTTTAAATTTTTTAAGAGCCACATTTTTAAAAGGGAGTGGGGCTGCTGATGATAGTGCAGAGAAACCCTCCACCTCTCTCAGTGCATAATTTAGTCCTCTGTCAATGCCTTCGTGTTTTCCGAGTAGAATGTACGAGGTGTGCCATCTCAAAATCAGTTGCTACCCCGGATCTTTGATAGAAGTCACCTCCTTTTACTTGTGGCCTAGCTGATGCCTGATAAGTATTGTCAGTGTGCAGAAGTCTTGACCCCAGAATGTTTTGTTTATAGCCAGTTGAGTCTGAAAATTTTAGGAACACAGTCTCTTTGTGGATGGATGTTTTTAACTATAATCGTTTTTGCCCAGAGCCATGGGTTTTTAAACCCCAAATTATCCACATGGTGTGTCTTATTAATTCTTTGAACTCCTTATTAGAANGAATGTTTTGTTTATAGCCAGTTGAGTCTGAAAATTTTAGGAACACAGTCTCTTTGTGGATGGATGTTTTTAACTATAATCGTTTTTGCCCAGAGCCATGGGTTTTTAAACCCCAAATTATCCACATGGTGTGTCTTATTAATTCTTTGAACTCCTTATTAGAATAAATTTTTGTGATAAAGGACTGTGAAGTCACAAGAATGAGGCACTGTGGACTCGCTAGTTAGACGCTGGCAGTATTGTGATTCTTTACAGAATTTTTTTTAATGACAACATTCACAGAACTTTAAAAAAAGTATCTTAACATGTCTGTTAATTGGTTGCTACTGATACATAAGAAATATATCTGTGTTCAAAACACAAATGCAAGAGTACAGTTTTTAATATCTAGAAGTTAGGGATTCTTTCATTAGAGAAAAATAGACTGACCCAAACCATTCAATCTCACTGGGATTTTTAGGCATAGAAACTGGATTATATAAATATGAAATAAACAGTGCCAGTATTCGTGATAAAGTGGGGAACTATATAACATTTGGTTTTATTCTGTTTATTAATTTTTAAGGGCATGCTCCTGTTTTTTCTTGTTTTATTTTTTTCTTAGCTTTTTTTTTCTTCAAAATTATCATTTAACTATTAAACTGCCATTTATTTCACATGAAAATAGGGTTTAACGTTCTTGCATGAAAAATATGTAAGTTGCATATTTTCCTTATTTTTTTCTTTAATGAGTGAAAGTAAATTTGCTTATTCTAGTACATCTGAATTTTCAGGCTTCCTGAATACCTTAATTGTAACTGTCAGTGTTGCACTGGTCAATATGTGGAAACATATTGTTCTACCCTGCTACTTACATTTATTTGAAAGTGAACTTGCAGTGATAAGGAATATATGAAAAATGTGTTTCTTTTGATGTTGCAAAAAGTAGCACGTGTAAAACTGATTTATAAAAACACGCTACCTGTCCAAAAATAAAGACCAAAATGACAAATAAATAAATAAAACAAAATAAAATAAAAGGGAGTGGGGGACCAATGAAACTAATCTTCAGTTCAATTGAGTCGCTCAGTCATTCCGACTCTTTGCAACCCCATGAATCGCAGCACGTCATGCCTCCCTGTCCATCACCAACTCCCGGAGTTCATTCAGACTCACATCCATCGAGTCAGTGATGGCATCCAGCCATCTCATCCTCTGTCGTCCCCTTCTCCTCCTGNATGTAAAACTGATTTATAAAAACACGCTACCTGTCCAAAAATAAAGACCAAAATGACATTTTGACATTTTTCTGAATTTGCCTTGTTTGAGAAACAGAATATTATTAACTAGTTGAGCAGTACTTCCCCCACCTACCTACCTCGCATGCTTTTTTTTTTTTTTAGTGCAATCTGATGTTTGGTTAGTCTGTTAGTGAAATGGGAAATATGGAAATATCCTTCATTTGATTAATTACTCTGTCATCTTTTCTTTCTAGAATATTCTTTGTTTTAATCATGGAATAGCAAGTTCAATTGTGCCTTTGTTTCCTGATCCAAACAAGCCTGTATTTTTCACTTCACTAGAATTACTGTGTAAGACAAAGGAATACTTCTGTAAACTATTGTGTATGTGAATTACATAATTATACTCAATATCTTGTAAGCTGTTTTAAGAAAAATTGGAATTTTGACTTCATTTATTGAAACCCAGTGTACATACCATCAGTCCCTGCTTCACCTGCACCCTACTCCCAGGACTGACCTTCCTACATACTTGCCTTGGCCCCAGCTAGTGCTTATTCTAATCTTTCCATCAAACATCTCCACCTGATAGCTTATCAAAGGAGCTATGAGGGGTGTGTTCTTGTGCTATTTCCCTGGTAACTGATGAGCCACCTGACTTCAGTTCCCCTGTAGCTGCTAATCTGCCCCTTCCCTTAGTAGCGAAACCTCCTATCTCCATGTCCTGCCATCCTGCTACCTGTTATCTACAGCACGAATTGGGGTGTCGCTCCAGGACCTTGCTTCAGATGTGTAAGATCCCCCATCTATTAAACCATTGATGTCTCTATCACTGATTCTGGGCTCTTCGATCTTGAGGCTGGGCAAGTACAGGGCTTGGCAGGCCTGTGGGGTGCAGCCCAGTGCCCAGCTTCTCCCACCCTCCTTTGTTGGAAGCAGTTCCCTACATTGATAAGTTCTTTTCTTTTTTAAATATTACATAGTTATTTGACTGCTCCAGGTCTTAGTTGTGGCATGTGGGATCTAGTTCTCTGACCAGGGATCAGACCCGGGCCCCTTGCACTGGGAACTCGGAATCTTAGCCACTGGACCAGCAAGAAAGTCTCCAGTGATTTGTTCTGATTTATATTACACCAAAACTTACTTTTAGCTCAGTCACGGTATAATAGATCTGTATTTAGTTTCGCAAAGGTTTTTTGCAGGCCTTTTTGTCTTTCTCTGCATTCTCCAAAGATGTATTATCCTGTGCTGGACTTTTAAAATATGAAATTCTGAAAATCAAAGCTCTCTACAGTAGATTTTGATTTGTATTCAACAGTCCTTTGGGGAGTTGATTTTCCATTATCCTTTACACTAGGCTGTGGCTCAGTTATTCTCAGCAGGATGTGGTGCTGGTGATTTTGCCTCCTGGGGGACATCTGGCAATACCTGGAGACATTTCTGGTTGTTCCAACTGGATAAGAGTGGGGCATTGGCATCGCACACCAAAGAATTATCTGGTCCAAAATGTCAGTAATGCCGAGGCTGAGAAACCCTGATGCTCTAGATGGTTTTGCCTTCTTTACAAGATACTCTAAGTTAACTCGTCATTTCAGTAGCCTTTTACACCCATCTCAAACGTAGTGCTCAAGTATAGTAAAGATAATCTCTTAAATAGTACAAAAGTCGAGCTTCTCACAGCCAGCTTTTCTGGTATGTAAAATGAAAAGTACAGTCATGTTTTATGTGAAAAAATTAAGTTCAAAACAAGATCGAATAATGTTATGTATTGCTAGATACATCACTGGGCCAACACGGGTAAATGGTCGCCTTCTTCCAGAACAGTTGGAGAAAGAAACATGAACTAAAAAGCTTGTGTTTATGTATTTTAATAGCTTGGCCAGGTAATCTAAGCTTGGTAAAGAAAACCTTGTATGTTAGTATCTGTCCTTGAAAATGGAAACCACACAAGTCCACACAAGTTTGTGATGGTTGGTGTGGAGATACTACACTGAAATGGATACGTTATATATTGTGCCTTGGGGTTGATTCTCCTGTCTTACTCTTTCACAGAGTATAGGGAGATAGTTCTTACATAGGGAGTCATTCTAATTTGAGTGCTAGGAGAAACTTCCATAGTTTTGCATCACGCATTTATTAAATAAGGTTGATTTAGTTGTCTCCTATAATTTTATTTGGGTTTGTCTTTTCCAATAGGTTGTAGAAATTTAGAAAATCTAATATAGCCAAGAATGAAAGAGGACACTTCGAGTTTCTGCATCTGTTTTTCCCAGGTGAGGTATATTAAACAAATCAACTTTACTTGTATTGGCATGTTGAAGAGTTAGGGTTACAGGAGAATATTGTCCAGCAAGGGAAGATACTGATTGATAGAATCTTTGGATACCTCACCCGGAATATGGGCATCTTCATCCTTTTCATTATGAGTCCTCCATGATTGACTATAGCCCACATTTTGGAGAAAGAAGCACCACCTTTCCTAACAATAGGAAGTAAAGATCAGAAATGTTACTAGGGGACTTTGTCATGGATAAGCTTTACAGCAANGGCATCTTCATCCTTTTCATTATGAGTCCTCCATGATTGACTATAGCCCACATTTTGGAGAAAGAAGCACCACCTTTCCTAACAATAGGAAGTAAAGATCAGAAATGTTACTAGGGGACTTTGTCATGGATAAGCTTTACAGCAAGTGGTCTGATGCTTCCAGTCTGGAGAGGCATCCAAGCTGGGCCCTTTATTAAATACTGCCTTAGAGTAAATAGTCTTTCATAACTGGTCATATTTTCGATTTGGGCTTTATAGCCTCAGAATGAAGAGAATATTGAAGCGTTCCAGGGGCTGGTACTTCCCACCAAAAGCATAGAATGTAATATTAGTACTTCTCTTTTATGAACTTCAAATAACTGGCTTCATCCCCATGGGATCTGAGAGGCTTGTTCTATCTTTCCAATCCTGCCTTTAAATAGAACGTGGTAAAAACTGGAATTGAGGGGTAAAAACATTTTGGACTTGAATCCTGTTTGTTAAACAACACTGAGGAATGTAGGTCTAGAAATATTGGGTGTTTCTGGTTCGAAGGAAATTTCTTTCGTTCATTTAACATTGCCATGAATGTCAGTGTATGCAGTCGCCAAATCACAGTTAGCTTAGAATCTACAAACTCAGTTCTCCGTAACAGGAGCACAGAGAGCTAGAAGGTTTAAAATAGATGTCATATGATACCAATTATAACTCGGTGAAATTTTGCAGTCCCAAGAACCTATACAGAGTGTAAGCCAAAATGGAGGACGGTTCTGTTTCCTATGGCTTTAAAAACATTTTTATTACAATGTTTGCTACTTTTTTTTTCTTCAAGCTTTTAATTAAAGTGTTCTTGGCGCTCCTAACCCATTTCTATATCGTCAAAGGAAATAGAAAAGAAGCGGCTAGGATAGCAGAAGAGATCTTTGGTGAAATTTCAGGTAAAAATACATGAATTTGTTCCCAGTACTTTAAAAGAAACCTAGATAATTCATATGAATAGTATTTCTAGAAGACAAATTTTATTTATACTTTGGCTTTGAGTATTTTATTTATACTTTGGATTATTTAAAAAAATTATTTAAAGTAGCAAAGGGTGTTGACTGCACCAATTTGTGAAAGATTTTCAGCTTTTTTGCAAGTTAGTTTCATTAGCAGTTACTATTTAAGAAGTAAATAGAATAGTGGCTTTCTAACAGTGTTTTGAGAAACCTTGGTTTCTACTAACAGCAAAATTACTTTATAGGATTATTTTCTTAAATATTTTAATCAAATGTTAGCAATACATTCTGACAAAACTTTCCCCAGGAAATGGACTGACCAGTAATGATTTAAAGCAGCCATAGGTATGCTGTCATATATATATATATATATATATATATATATATGCTGTCACTTGGAGTTCGAATTGCTTAGCCACTTGTCACTGTCAGGGGAAACCCTTTCACTGAATCCATTTATACCCAACATGGTGCAAAGCACAGCAAACATTATTACAATATGAAATGCCAACCTTTGGGCAAAACATTTTAAAGTCTCATGGTTTGCAGAATTTAGTCTCTATTTCTTTCAAGAAATGATTCACCTTAATTGTAGGGAGATGCTGCAAAAGTAAATGAATCAGATATTGTTACTGCTGGGAGTGCCACTTGATAAGAGGAGGATTTATTCATAAACAGAGTTCCTTATTTCCCTATGTATTTTTAGTGTTTGTAAGGGTTCCAGGGTTACCTCATTCTTTATTTAGTATCCATTTCACCTTGCATCCTGGATTCTCTTTTCAAAATAGACTTACGTTGTGTGATTCCAATATACTAGACAACTTTAAGGACTTAGGGAACAGCAGCCCTATCCAAAGAGATAAGACCTCCAAAAACAAAGCCTCAGAATGCTTCAATTAACGGGGGGAAACGAGAAGAATCTCGAAGTTTCGGAAAGTGGCAGAAGCCTTGGAGTGTGGAAAGAGATTTCTTTTGGGGATTATATTTGTCATACATTTCAGGGAGGTATGTTGCTTTGACTTGGTTTAAAAAAAAAAACCTAAAAGTAACTTTAATTTCAAGTTAGGCATAATCTGCAAAGCTATTTTCTAATTTAATTTGTAAATCGAGTCAGGGGCTGTCTAAAAGTTTCCATCATACAGTTTTGATGTTCTCATAGATACATCATCCTCACAGTTTAAATTAGGTAAAGTCGGACAGTCATTATCAGCAAGAGCATGTTGAAAACATTTTTTCTTGTTGCTCGTGTGCATTATTTCTGCCTTTGTGGTCCTTAAGAAAGGTTTATAATAATCAAAACCTGCAGCCGTATACAGTTTTCATAAATATAACTCACTTATTCATTAGCTCAAATTATCTTGACTTGTTGAAGCTCCTAGGATGATATTCATTTAATTTGCACATGGCATGGTGTTACAAAAGTCAGAAACATATTTTTTGATGATCACTAACAAGAAGCAATGGATTGAATAGTGCCTGTTAATTTTGCAGTTTAATTTCTTTCCTTTATATATACATATATATGTGTGTGAGGATGGTGCGTTTACTTCTACACATTGCACACATATATAATAGAGAGTATATCCAATTTGGTAAAGCCTTTTATAATGATGTAGGTGGTAATATGTGAGAAACAGTGGTTTTTACATGATTCCAAGTTTTTTTTTCTTTTGACACTGTTAATAGTCAGATACTATATATATTTAAAACTAGACATTTTAAAAACCAAGAACAAAATTTTGTCTGAGTGTTCAACTCACACCAGAAATTGACTTTGCTGCTCGTTGGTCAGACAAATATTTGTTGGGAAAATATGGGACATTTAATCAGCAAGTCAGCTAATTGACTTACTAAAGTCTCAGCCCAAGGTTACCTTTCTTGACTCCAATAGTGTATTCTGTTTCTGTAAATTATCGTCAGGGCTATCAAGAACAAGGAGAGGCAGTAAAAACGTCAGCCAGGACAGAGATGAGCCTGCCTTAGATCCTAGCATCACATCCCTCATTTAGTATCACATTTTGGCTGTAAAATGTTTTGTGAAGTTTTTTTTTAAAATATTTTGGAGTACATCATACGATACTTTCTTTGTGGTTTAAACTATTCCGTTTGTAAATAAGTCATCAGAATTGAGTTCAGCTATGGGGTTGGGTGGCAGTTTTTAGGTTTTTTCAGGCTTTGTGTAATTTGTCAATAATAGATACATATTTTGGAGTTTGAAACATTGTTATTGACCCTTGATATTCTCATATCTCCAGCACCGGATGCCTCACTGGCCCCACCTTCAGCCCACAGATGTTTCTCTAGACGCATTCTCTCTTCCTGAGGGCCGTGTATGATTTTTCAACCTTTGCTAATTTGGCCAGGACTGAAGCTCTATATTTAGTACAATAACTTGGTCATCAAACTTGATAAAAAATAAAGTATAGATTCAGGTTGATAATTTGTTATTCACAACCCTTGGGCCAGACACGTTTCAGGATTCAGGCGTGTGGGGGATACTGAAAAGGATTACGCAGTGTGTATACTGGATATTACCACAGCATTCCCAGCAGAGCCTGGAGCTGCCTCCTCCAGTCAGAGGTTTCAATATTTCTATAGTGAAAGTATCAATATTCACACTAAGCGAAAATACAAATTAAAAATAATAGGTTGTTAAGCCTGAATCATGACCATGTTTTGCTGCCAGAGGATCTTGGATACAACTGGGGAAAGACTTGGTTTTCAGAATTTGGGGAATTTTACAGTTGGAGATAAGAGTTAGTGGAATTACACCCTTGGAAGAAAGAATGAATTCTCTTCTAAGTATTTTGCCTAAAATCAGTTGTCCTTGTTTTTCTAAATTCAAAGGACTGACTGATCTCGATTTGATGGCCATGCCTCTGCCTGACTCATCACCCTGCTTCCTTTTTCCTGTCCTTCTCACCTCACCGGTTTTTTTCCTGCCTTCAGTCCATTCTTGCCCGGCTCTCCACCTCATCTTGTTCAGTGTCGGTGCTTGTCTCCGCAAGCCTTGGCCCACCCATCCTCTGAGTGGTTATGTGTCACAGTGCCTGCTGGCTGTCCCACGTTGGGACTGACAGTCCTCGGCAGGGCTCTGCCACCCAACCTGTCATCTGCTCAACTCTCTTTGACTCCTAATGAGTTCAAAGGAAGCTTCTTTCTGACTCACTACAGAACGATGTTCATTGACAGTAGTTCATCTCTTGACCAGAACTGAGTGTTAAAGAGAGTGGGCATTTTAACTCAGTTGTATTATAATATTTTCGTTAACTGGGGGGCATTTCCTATGTCTTTGCCAGTTACCTTTGTTTTTCTTAAAATATTATTTAATTCTATTAGGTTCTTACCTGTATTTTGATTCACATCTAAAGTTCTTTTGAAATTTTCTTTTTTTGGTAAATGCTGTTGGAGAAGATATTCCTTTATATGATTTTGGAACTTGAGTAGAAAGAATAAATATTGCTCCATGGGCACTAGAGATGATAACCAGTCAGGCAATTTTTTTTAAAAAATAAATAAACCAGTCATTTCAAATATTTGTTGAAATTAAGAAGGATAAAATTGTGAAAAATTAATAATTGATTTTTATCTTGAATACCCGGATCTTGGACAACCATATTCCATCTGAACCCATTTTGTTCTTGAAGTCTATGGTTTGGGACGTTGTCATGAAATTGTTATTACAAGAGCCTGAGAACTAGAGATATAAATCACATTCTGAGAAAAAGTCAAAGGGGGGAATGAAAAAAGTACTTGAACATTTTCCATACACCTCATCAGGAACAAGTAAACATATTGGTAAAGTAAACTTATCTTCAAAATGTGCCCGTGGCCCTGTGACACAGGAAGCCTGCCAAATAACTAAAAATAGACTGCCTCAGAAGCAAAGGGCTGATTCCTACTTCAGCATTCATTTATTTGGAGAGCTTAGATGCATATTTCCTGAAAGGAATGGAAAAACTCTCTAGCTGCCAAATAACTTCCATCCTCAATTTCTCACAATTAGCTCCAATTTGCAAAACAAGAATGATAAGACCAAGAGACTGTGTTGGGAATCAGAATAGAAAAATAGAAGAGCCCACCATAGCAGAGTTTCTGGAAGAGGGCTTTTTGTGAATACTATTCAAGGTCCTTTGAAGCAAGTGATGGGAAACAGTGACTGGGAAGGTGACTTCCCTGAGAATGGCTTTATTTCCAGTTGGGAAACTGAAATGACTTCCACACTGAAGGCAATCCACTTGATTTATTTCATGTGATTTACAGAGAAGAGGCATACAGCAAAGCGTTCCTCAGGAGTCAATCTACCAGAAGGATGAGCAGGGTGGAAAAAACACTAGCTCTTAAAACCAAAAGAGGGTGTGTTCTCAATTCTCAAAACTTTGAATTTCAGTCCTGTTTCTGCCACTTAACCAGAAATAAGATCTGAGGTGGGGCAAAGTGTTTGTTATACATTTGGACTGTTCCCTCCTGTCTTGAGAGCCTAGGGATGGAGTGTCCAGGAGGAAGCAAGTTTAGATCAGTTGGAGCCAGGAAGGTGGGGAGCCTGGCATTTCGCTGTAAAGCCGGAAGTCTGTTTAGGCAGGTGACTCACTGAAGGGCCCCTGTGCTCCTCAACTGGGAGTAAGAGAACTGGAGAGTGGTGAGCAGAGAAGCCCAGGACCACTGTTCTCTTTTCCTCCAAGGATCGCAAGGTGGCCTGCAGGCTTGCCTCGGCCTCGCCAGCCTGGTGGGGTGGGGGGGTGGGTAGGGGGGCGGGGATGGCGAGTTGCGGGCATCAGAAGATGCAGCATGGACAGGGGACAGGAAGAGAGGTGGCCAAGGCCAGTATGTAGGGCAGAGGCCTAGGAGGGAGCCCCAGTGCGGAGAGCTAGCATGGGAACCAGGAGCGAGACGTGTCATTGAGACCCAGTGGGCAAGACTGGCCTCCTTCCAGGCCCCTGGGAAGGCGGGTCCCCATTCCCCTCGCCTCTCCCCACCCTCATGGTACCAGAGGAGCTGGCATGTCAAGAAGGAAGTGGGGACCTGTGTAAGAACCTATTGCGCTTCTTGGGCGGAGAGACGGCCACCTCTTGCCGAGTGTGGGCAGAGGAGTGGAGATGTCAGTTTAAATTGGAGCGGTAGACGGGTGGTTTTGAAATCGCTTTCTGGCAGTAGGATATAAATACAGATAAGTGCACAAACCATGGTGCTTTTGACTCCAAACACCCCAGGTGAGTCTGGCCCCTTTTGTACTTTGCGGAGATGGAATCATGCGGCATATCCTGTGTATGGCTACTTCATCGGTGTGACATTTTGAGAGACTGGTCCAGGCTGTGTGTGTGGTGTGGGTCTTAGGGGCCTGATGAGTAAGAGAAAGTTACTAGAAATAGGATGAAATCATGGTTAAGATGCCTGCTTCCTAGCAGGAAAGGGGACATGAAAGGCTGCTTGGAGGCAGGTTTTAGATAAGGCCATTTCATGTTGCTATTCTAAGTTAATATTGCTAGAATTAGTCTCATAATAGCAAGTTGCCATTTAAATCTTGGTTTTAAGCAAATTCTTAAGAGTGCCTTCAGGTGACTCGGGTTGACTGGTTGTTGTTAGGACACAAGAATAACCAAGCCACGGCTGTGGGTTTGCTTTTTACATTGGCCAGGGCACTGAGTTGCCATCCATAGGGGAAGATCACCGTGCCAACCCCAGTGGTTGTCCATCTCTGAGTGCAATGAGGTGAGGGTGTCTTATATTGAATGAGATGGAGATGTAGTCAAAGAAAACCAAGGCTGACTATGGAGGATTCTTTGCATACATTATCTCATTATTCCCAGCTTATGCAAATGATCAGTGTCCAAAGAGATTTAAAAATCCACTCATCAGCTTAACTGACTCAAGAACAAGCAGAGATAAAAATATAATATATTTTCAGGTTATATTTTCGGTCTGTTTTTCTTATTAGAAAAAGCATTCTACATATCAGGAATATGCAATTCACCAGTAATTAAATAGATGAGATAGATATAAATAGATATACTTTTTATTTTGGAACTAAAGTTTAAAGAATTCCCACTTCTCTCTGCCCAGTCTACAGTCACATTTACCCAACTGTCCCGTTAATAGTCCTTGATATAGATATATATCTATAGAGAAATAGAGTACCAGATGGGTCACCAAATCCCACATTCAGCCCATAGATAGTTCTGTAAGCACTATCTTTTTATATATTGAAAATCACATTTTCATACCGGCTGCTCTAATTGCTCCAATTTCAGTATTACCCTGTAGAGCCCACTCTAGTGGATCCAGTCCAGGCAGCCATATTGTCTTTAGATGTCATGTCCCATCAGCCTCCTTCAGTCTGGTTACAGGCCAGTTATTTTTGAGAATGTCCCTCAGTTTGAGTTGGTTCTCGGTGTCCTCATAATTAGACACAGGCTATGCGTTTTGAGTAGGAATGTTCCAAGTGGTGCTGTGTTCTTTTCACTGTGTTCCCTCCTGTAGTACATGATGTGGCTTGTCACATTGCCTCAGATGGCACACTGTGCCAGTTGGTTCCATCACTTCTCAGGTTAACTTTGATCTCCCCAGGCAAGGTAGTGCCTACAATTTTGTTCAACTGTACACCTACCCTTGTTCCCTTGATAACGATAATTATTCTGTGGGGAGAACATTTGAGGCCGATTTTATGATTTCTCCTACGTGTCCCAAGTTGGTGTTCTACTATGAGGAAGAGCTTTCTCTTCTCCCTATTAATATATTTATATCAGTGAGGCCTTAGAGATTCCCATTTTTGCTTGGGTATAATCATGACTTATTTTCATGCTCAAATCGTCCTGTATTTGGCCAGTGGAATCCTCTTCAAGGCACTTTCTCTACTTTTTGACATTCCCAATCATTCATTGAACATATTTGTAGCCCATCTTATATCTTTCCTGGCTTGGCCTTGGAATCAGCCATTTTTCCAAGTAGTCCTGGTTAGAAATCTTTACAGCACAGACAGTGCTAATCTCTCTGTCAAGATACATCTGTATATATCTAACTATGAAGTGAAGTAAAGTGAAGTCACTCAGTCGTGTCCGACTTTTTGCAACCCCAGGGACTGTAGCCTACCAGGCTCCTCCATCCATGGGGTTTTCCAGGCAAGAGTACTGGAGTGGGGTGCCATTTCCTTCTCCAATATCTAACTATAAGTATAGATATATTGATATATCTGTAGAGAAATAGAGAACCAGTTGGTTCACCAGATCCCACATTCAGCCCATAGATAGTTCTGTAAGCACCATCTTTTCATATATTGAAAATCACATTTTCATACCAGTTGCTCTAATTGCTCCAATTTCAATACAACCCTGTAGAGCCCATTCTAGCTTTTTCCCTTTTCATAACCCAAAGGGTTAGAGAAAATAAAAATCTTGTGGGTTTTTTTTTTTTTTTTTTTTGGTCAAAGTTACAGATATGGGAAAGTCTGAGTTCTTAGCACTATCAGGATCACCTGGAAAAGGGTGATAAGATAGACTCTTTGTGTTAAATGCAAACTGTATGACATGCTCAACAGTGTACCAAGAACACAGTTATTGGCAGAAAGGCCAAATTTTGCAAACTGGTATAGGTTTTCTTCCCAAACAAATGATCGCCTTTGGCATGTTTCATAGAAGGTTGCTTCTCAAATGCAATTTAAGCAGGTTAGTCTTCTTTCTTGACAAGGAATTACAAGAAAAATATATTTGTAAGGCAGTTCTGAGGTTGTTTCTTAGAGCCCTACCCTACTGTGTGTACTTATTAATCATA
Source organism: Neotragus moschatus (assembly GCA_006410615.1). NCBI lineage: Eukaryota > Metazoa > Chordata > Mammalia > Artiodactyla > Bovidae > Neotragus > Neotragus moschatus. Next base: position 309,394 of record SJYA01003372.1, read on the forward strand.
CATTTTCTTGAGCACCTAACATTGTGGATGTACTTTATCAGCCTACGTAGAGACCACAAAAACCTGCTAAATACTAGATTACTGTTCCCCCACTTTACAGATCAGGAAATTGAGGTTCAAATGATTTTTGTAACTTGGGCATTTTGCCAGAGATAGTGGTTGAGGCAGGACTTGAACCTAGGCAGTGGGGCTCCACTGGCCTCATGCTTATCCATCACATTCAAACTGCCCACCATAAACTTTTGGAGAATTATGTCATCTGAACAACAACATTCTGCATAATGATAACAGATTGGCTTCCTTACCAAAAGGAAAGAATTATCTAGGGGATGTCAAACAAAACCATTTTCCTTGACCCTTTAAGATTATCCTTTCTGGCATATAGGATATTGAGTCTTAGGGTAGAGGTGAAGGTGGGGCGGGAGGCAGGGGCAGAAGAAAAGTGGGAAAGTTCATGAACCAGCTTTGCCCTTCATTTTGCCTATTCGGAGTTCCTGGATTCAATCACTGGGCAGTATTTATTTGAATGAAATGTATTCCTTAGGAAAACTGCCTCCAAAGCCAGAGAGATGATCTGTGCTCCCTGTCCACCCACAGCACCACACCCCTGTGTCACCTGAGAGCGGCTGACCGGAACACCTGATGCAGCTGCCAGCTCCCCACCTCTTCCCTCAGACCTCCTCTCCTCACAGTAGGAGGAAGAGACTCCTGATCTTGACTCTGAGCTTGATGTGTATTTCAGATTGCTGGGCTGATCGGTCTCCACTTCATGAAGCGGCAGCTCAGGGGCGCCTACTGGCCCTGAAAACTTTAATTGCACAAGTAAGTAAATGAAAGACTCGATCCTTTGTGCCTGTGCTATAATCAGGCTTTATTCTTAATCAGCTTTAAAGGTAGCAGGGATTTTGCTGGCTCCATCTGGGTCCCAGCACGACTGTTGTAGATGGATGTATCCTCTCCCAACTCACTGTTTGTTCCTCCTGCCTCTCCTTTCTTGGGGAACTGGCTGATTTTCGGCCCATTTCCATCCTTCCCCTTCTGGGTCTTTTTTTTTTTTTTTTTTGGCATCATAGAACCTTTCCCCATGAGGCTCATGGAGGATGCTCTCAAACTTATGTTGCACTGACTCAACTTATTCTCTCCCATTATGCCTTAATAATAGCAGCCTTGAAGTTGTGTTTATCAGCTATTGTTCTGCAACAAAGTATTTTGAAACATAGTGGCGGAAAAGGACAAACACTTAGATTCTCATGGTCTCTTTAGACTGAGGAGCAGCTTAGCTGGGTGGTTCTGGCTCCAAGTCTCTTGGCTCCAAATCCTTTAGAGCCAGAACCAAGGCGGTTCAAGCTACAGAGTGTCAGCCAGGGCTGTAGTCATCTCACAGCTTGCCCAGGGAAAGGATCTGGTTCTAACCTCACTTATGAGGTTGTTGGCCATTTTCAATGCCTTGATGCATGGGCCTCACCTTGGGACTGTGTCACAAGATGGTAGCTGGCTTCTTCCATAGACATGAGAGACAGCCTAAGAAGGAAGTCTCAGTACATAGCCTGTAGCCTATCTCCAAAGTGACATCTGATTGCTTCTGCCATATTCTCTTCATTAGCTGGGAGTCAGTAAATCCTGCCCACACCCAAGGGGAGTAGAGTGTACAAGTGAGCCAGTACCAGGGGGCAGGAGCCATCTTGATCACTAGGAGCCATCTTAGAGGCTCACTACCTGATGATCCACTATTTCAAGAGCAAACATGAAATAGGTCAACAAGTGGGTAGATGTTATTCCTTAGGAAAGATTTATTCAAATCATAGTTACTAAGGCTATTTTATTTATGGCTGTCACTAGGAGAAGGCAATGGCACCCCACTCTAGTACTCTTGCCTGGAAAATCCCATGGGCGGAGGAGCCTGGTAGGCTGCAGTCCATGGGGTTGCTAAGAGTCGAACACGATCGAGCGACTTCACTTTCACTTTTCACTTTCATGCATTGAAGAAGGAAATGGCAACCCACTCCAGTGTTCTTGCCTGGAGAATCCCAGGGACGGGGGAGTCTGGTGGGCTGCCGTCTATGGGGTCGCACAGAGTCGGTCACGACTGAAGCGACTTAGCAGCAGCAGCAGCACTGTGAATATGTGATGAAAACATCCACAGTCCACTACTTTGTTTTAGAGTCTATGTGTGTACAGAGGAAGTAAGTCATTAGAGCTTTTTTCCCACATTCTAGGTACCACTAAAGCTGGCTTTCTTACTTTGAATTGAAACAGCTGGACACACTGCTCTTTTTCTCTCTGTGTGTGTGCGCCTTTTTTTTCCTTTCTCCCTTGAGTTTGTTACTTCTTAAGAAAGTAGAGGCAAAAGGGAAACAGTACTGCCAGTTGAATGGACTTTGCACTTGATTTTATCACTTGCTCATTTATTTTTTTTATTTTTTAATTTAATTTTATTTTAAAAAATTTTTATTTTATTTTTTAAGTACTTATAATTTATTTGGTTCGATTTTTTTCCTTCCAGTTTTATTGAGATATAATTGGCCAAGAGCACTGTATAAGTTTAAGGTGTACAGCATAATGATTTGACTTACACACATCATGGAATGATTACCACAGTAAGTTTAGTGAGCGTCTGTTGTCTCACATAGATCCCACACTGAAAAAATTCTTTCCCTTGTGATGAGAACTTTCAGTATTTACTTTCTTAACTTTCGTATATAATACACAGCAGTGTTCATTCTGTTCACCATGCCGTACATTACATCCCTAGTACTTATCCCTGGAAGTTTGTACCTTTTGACTCCTTCCATCCAGATCTCACCCCCACCCTCTTCTCTGGTAACCACAAATCTGATCTCTTTCTCTGTAAGTTCATTTGCTTTTGAAGTATAATTGACCTACAACACTATGCTAGTTCCTGTTACACCACATAGTCATTTGCTCTTTCTATACATTTCAAAATAATTACCATGAGAGTTCTAGTTACCCTCTGTCACTAAAGATATTACAGAATTATTGAATATATTTCCCATACTGTACGTTTCATCCCCATGACTCATTTGTTGTATAACTGAAGGTTGATAACTTCTTAATCTATGTCATCTATTTCTCTCCTCCTCCTCAGTCATTAAGCACTTAAAATGTTACTTGGTTGGAGTATTTTTAATATGTGACATATTTACATAGCTTAAAAATTAAAATGATAGGAACCTCCCTGGTGGTCCGGTGGTTGAGACTCTGGACTGCCAGTGCATGAGGCGCGGGTTTGATCCATGGTCGGGGGTTGGAGTCACATGTGCCAAACAGACAGAAAAGAAAAGGAAAATTCAAATGACAGAAAAACATACACAGTGAAAAGTCGTGCATTCACTTCCTTCCTCCAATCTCCCCACCTCAATATTTTTATTAGTTTTTGGACTGTAACCATCCTCTGTGCATGGAATTCTCTAGGCAAGAATACTACTGGAGTGGGTTGCCATTTCCTACTCCAATTAGTAAATATACTTTTTCTTTTAGAACACTTTTAAAGAAGAGTTGCAAAGATAGTACACAGAGTTCCAGCATATCCTTCACCCAACTGTACATAAGCCTGGTAACTAGTCAAAAATAAGAAATGAACATTAGTAGAACACCACTAACTAAACTACAGACTACTGGGATGACACCAGTCTTCCCACTAAGCTCCTTTTTCTTTTCCAGGATCCAGTCCAGGCTCTCACATTGCTTTTAGCACTTTATTTTTAACTGTACTTCAAAAGCATGTTCGTTTCTGTAGTGTCCTTCAAAATGTAAAGAACATTCTTCATGGAGAATTTTTCAGCTTTTTCATAGCACATCCCCACTTATTTACCCTTACACACTGGTAAACATTGTATTTTCTACTCTGTTTTACATATAGGTAGTTTGATGTGCTATGAGCAGAACATTAAACCAAGGATCAGGAGCTTATGATGATCACACCGGCTGTCACCGACAGCTTGGGAGCCTCAAATCTTATCAGTAATTTGAACTCTGCTCCTCTGTTTTCTCATGTGATTCTCTNAATAAGAAATGAACATTAGTAGAACACCACTAACTAAACTACAGACTACTGGGATGACACCAGTCTTCCCACTAAGCTCCTTTTTCTTTTCCAGGATCCAGTCCAGGCTCTCACATTGCTTTTAGCACTTTATTTTTAACTGTACTTCAAAAGCATGTTCGTTTCTGTAGTGTCCTTCAAAATGTAAAGAACATTCTTCATGGAGAATTTTTCAGCTTTTTCATAGCACATCCCCACTTATTTACCCTTACACACTGGTAAACATTGTATTTTCTACTCTGTTTTACATATAGGTAGTTTGATGTGCTATGAGCAGAACATTAAACCAAGGATCAGGAGCTTATGATGATCACACCGGCTGTCACCGACAGCTTGGGAGCCTCAAATCTTATCAGTAATTTGAACTCTGCTCCTCTGTTTTCTCATGTGATTCTCTGTAGCTTATCTTTCTTGTTGTTGTTCAATTGCTCAGTCATGTCTGACTCTTTGTGAACCCATGGACTGCAGCACACCAGGCTTCCCTGTCCATCACCAACTCATGGAACTTGCTCAAACTCATGTCCATTGAGTTGATGCCATCCAACCATCTCATCTGTCATTCTTCTGCCCTCAATCTCTCTCAGCATCAGGGTCTTTTCTGATGAGTCAGCTCTTCGCATCAGGTGGCCAAAGTATTGGAGCTTCAGCATCAGTCCTTCCAATGAATATTAAGGACTGATTTCCCTTAGGATGGACTGGTTGGATCTCTTTGCAGTCCAAGGAACTCTCAAGAGTCTTCTCCAGCATTGTACAAGTCCAGGGATTCTGTTTGCACAGGATCAGTGTTTTTTTCCTAGCACACTGCTGCCACCTTGTGGACTTTTTTGGGCCAAGCTCCAGGGCTTGCGAGATTCTGGTTGCCCAACCAGGGATTGAACTGGGAGCGAGGTTGGAGGGGGCACTCAGCAGTGAAAGCACGAGTCCTAATCACTGGTCTGCCAGGAAATTTCTTGTGGACTACTTTTTAACATGCTGTAATTTTTATTTTCTTAAAATGAAAATATATATGCGAAAAGGAAAAGAAACCTTGTATTAGATATCCAATTGTAAATACATAGCACATCTCTGGGGTAATGACGTCATATTCAGGACATAAACATAGACAGACCAGGGAGGCACAGTGGGCAGTCCCATCTGCTGGCCACCGGAGGGATGCAGCCAGCACCATGGAGGTCTGATAAGAGGGGTGGGAACAGATTGGGCTTTGGGGTTCAGGATCATGCACTAGGTTTTGGAGGGTTTCAGTAGGTCAGTTACGAGGCAGGAAATCAAAAGCACAATTTGACTGGGTCCTGGCAGAACCTAAATGCTTTTACAGACTAATAGTGGTGATCATGAGGAAGTGGTAAGGGCTAAGTTGTTAGAATCAAGTCATGGGGGTTTCCCTGGCAGTCCAGTGGCTGACTCCACACTTCCAGTACAGAGAGCATGGGGCGCAGGCTCAGCCCCTGGTTGGGGAACTAAGTTCCCCCATGCCACAGTGCAGCCCCCTCCCTCCCCCCCAAAAAATAGAATCAGGGCATGAAGTCAGCACTGGCTGGCAGCTAGGTTGAGCCTAGCATCTCTTACATGGACTCCAAGGGGAGGAAAGTGGAACACAGCAGGATGGGGAGGGCAGATGTACTAGGACTGGGTGTAGATGTTGGGGTCTGAGGAAGGAGATGAGTGTCCGTGGAGGTATGATGGTCAGCATCACTGCTACTACAGCACTGGAATCCCGGGAGCACTGTCTACTTTACTGATTACTCTTGAGCCTGAGTGCATTCTTTTGTGCCAAATCCAGTACCCCCCACCCTGGGACTCTGCCACCTGGATCAGAAAGAGTCCACATGTGACAGAGGAGGAGGAAGAAAGGGGAAGTGGGTAGACGAGGAAGACGAAGAAGTACGAGATGAAGGGAAGAGGAAGGGAGCTAGAAAGTCCTTGATTACCAAACAGGGTGCATGTCTTACAGGGACCAAGGTGCCTGTCAAGTCTGTTTAGCTGTGGAAGGTCTGCAGCCAATATATGAATAGCAGGGTTTTGGCTGGGTTTCTCCACCCCACCCCACCACGATTTCTGTCTCCCCACTAAGCTCTTAGAGGCGAGAGATCTGTGTTACAAGCTTTGAAGCCCCAAGTGCTGGCACATCGCCCGGTCCAGAGTGCTGAATGAACTTTTGCTGAATCAGTAAATCAGAGGCTCCTAGCCGTGTTTCGACTTCCCTGGTCATGGCCTCTACTCCTCTCTAGATGGCACCTGCAGTCTGAACACTCTACCAACAAGACCCACAACCTTGTTTCCATTCTTACTGCTGACACAGCCTTTAACCCACTTCTCTCCAAATTGTAGGGCATCAATGTGAACCTGGTAACAATTAACCGGGTTTCTTCTCTCCATGAGGCGTGCCTTGGCGGACATGTGGCCTGTGCTAAGGCCCTACTGGAGAACGGTGCCCACGTGAGTAGCAGCCGTGCTTGCAGGTTTGGTGCCCTGGGACAGCTCCTAATCCCTAAAGACCCATCACCTTCCAGAATGCGCTAATCTGCGGTGGGGTGTACAGGCCTGGGCCATCTGGGCACATGTTCTTGGATGGTCAGGAAAATACTGCTGGTATATTCCTTTCTTCAGCTTCTTTAGTAGTAGTAGTTTAGTTGCTAAGTTGTGTCCAACTCTTGCAACCCCACAGACTGTAGCCCATCAGGCTCCTCTGTCCATGGGATTCTCCAGGGGATCTTACCCACCCAGGAATCGACACTGGGTCTCCTGCATTGCAGGCAGATTCCTTACTGACTGAGCTATGGCCTCTGCGTCCCTGTGCAAATGTTCAGATGAGGCAATTCACAGAACTCATTCAAAACTGATGTTAACTTGGGGTTTAAAAAAAAACAGCCTGAGTGAAAGTCATTTGAAAACTGATCTTGGAAAATTTATTTTAAAAACCTTTAAAAGAACACATTTTAAAAGAAAAAACCCACTTTTAATTCAACATCGTACACCCACAACGATTTTTATTGAGCAAAATTAGCAGACTAAATGAGCTTGTAATAAAATAGTACCATGGAAAAGCAGTACAAAGTGAACTCTATTTTAAAATTCTCTCCTTTTCAAGGAGTGACTGAGGGGCTGTACAGATATCTGAATAGAATTATGAATTTAATACTTGTGAAAATCTCAGTGACCTTTATTTAGTTACCAGATACTGATTTTTAAAAATTTTTATTGGAGGATATGATTTACAGTGTTGCATTAGCACCAGATATTGTTTTGATGTTAATTTCATTTTAAAACTCAGCCCTTATATTCTTTTCTTTGTGAACTGTAATGTTTTTAAGTGCTTAATGAAGATATGCCTTTGCGTTTTATATGGAAGTTGGGTTTCTACTTGTAGAACTGAATGTAGCAGTCGTCCTTAGGCAAAGTGATGTTCCTGACGCCACAGTGGTTGTGTATGTTCATTAGGTTGTGCTTTTCTGAGGGCAAGGTTGGGTGGGGGCCATTTGCTGTCAAGCTAGGTCACTGGAGTCACAGGTGAGAAATTGAAGATCCTCTTGGAGGTTCTTTGGGGGACAAAGAAAGGAGAGCAACATGGTCTCTTGTCTTTAGCAGTCTCATGAGGGAACAATCAGTAAATATTATCTTATTTAACATTCAGATCAGAATAAGAGAGGAATAAGAGAAACTTGATTTATCAATAGAAAATTCCTCAAAATTGGCAGTTCCACGGGTACCTCGAGCTTGGTGCATCTGAAACTGTGCTTATCACTATCTTCCCTCTAGGACCGGCTCCTCCTCTTGGATTTGCAGCCCCAAACCTGAAGTCATCTTCATTCTTCCATCTCCCCATCTGATTAATCACAACATCCCAGGAATCCCTAGAGTGTATGAATTTACCTACACTTGTCCCTGTCTTTGTCTGTCTCTGCCATCTTAGTTTCTTATTTAACTTTACAATTTAACGGGGGCTATTCTGGCACTGCGGGGAAATACCTTGTTTCCGAAACAAAACAATTTAGGATCTCATTGATCACAAGCATATATCCTTAGTTGTTGAGGCAAAATGATTTGACATTCAGCCCTCATTGTCCTATATTTCAGTCTTATCAGAGTCTCCCCACTGAATGCCTTGATTCCAGAATGTTCTTTTCAATCTTTTGCTAATACTCAAAGATGCCTCCCAGCTGTGCTAGTTCTCACAGGCCTCTCAGATTCCTGGAAGGCACTGAGGTTGGTTAAAGACACCATGGGTTTTTTTTCTTAATTTATTTATTTTAATTGGAGGCTAATTACAGTATTGGGGTGGATTTGCCATACATTCACATGACTCAGCCATGGGTGTCCTCAGGGGTCATCACAGTGCACCAGCCCTGAACACCCTGTCTCATGCATTGAACCTGGACTGGTGATCTGTTTCACATATGAGAATATACGTGTTTCAGTGCTATTCTCTCAGATCATCCCATGCTTGCCTTCTCCCACAGAGTCCAAAAGACTGTTCTTTACATCTGTGTAAAGACACCATGTTGGTGGCTATTTTCTTTGTGTATTTTGCCTGGTCACAATCTCTTCAGGAGTCATTTTGGCATATGCAATTTGTGGGGATTATAATAGACCAGAAAGGAAATCTGTGGCAAGAAAGAACTATGGAGGAGTCACTGAGGAGATTTTTTTGTAAGCACAGATTCTGGGACCTTATGCTAGATGATTTCGATAGTACTTTTCATTCCTGACCTGTTTGTTCATGATTGGGAGGGGGAGTCAGCTCCATATGAATGGAAAGTGGAATTAATTGTTGTTGCAGATGTTTATTGAATGCTTACTGGGCACCAGGCAATGTTCTAGGTGTTTCACATATAGGAACTCAGCTGATCCACCCAGTAACCTCATGAGGTCATTTCTTTTATGGTCCTCATTTTACAGATAAGGAAACCCAGGCACTGGAGGTTACTATCCCAAGCAAGATCTCTGAGCACATAAAAGAGACTTGGGATCTGAACACCAGCCATAGTTGTTCCAGAGACCATGTTCAACACCACAATATAGGATCACTCCTCAATAGCCAGGAGGCTCCTAAGAAGCTCTAGAGTACCTCTGAATACGTTTAAAAAACTGTCCCCTTTTGCCCCACTTGTGATGCTATTTATAGGTGACAGTTGATAGACTACTGGTACCTAAAAAACAATACTGTAAGGACATAGAGTTGTCTCGTTCATTGACCAGCATGGCACGTTTCCCCACGCAGTTACATAGGAATGCACGCTGGGAGACAGAAAGAAAGAGCAAACTGTTTGGTTCTCTCTTTGCCCATCATTAGGTCAATGGGGTGACAGTTCACGGAGCCACACCCCTCTTCAATGCTTGCTGCAGTGGCAGTGCTGCGTGCGTCAACGTGCTGCTGGAGTTCGGCGCCAAGGCCCAGCTCGAGGTGCACCTGGCCTCACCCATCCATGAGGCAGTGAAGAGAGGTAAATGGGGCATCGCATCACACACACAACATTGAGGGGCTCCCTTCAGTCTGCCTGAATCAAGGGTAGAGTGTTCACCTTGCAAGAATCTCCCAAACCTTCTTCACCAGGAGCCTAGGTGTGGCTTAATTAATCCTACAACAATAACTTCAATAGGATATAACACCGGGGAATGACATAGCTTTTCTTAGAGCTGGGAATGGCTGTCTGCGTCAGCCATCCTGTTTCCTGGGCTCAGTCTCAGTCGGCCTTACTTGAGGCTCTTTGCTGGTGTTTGGGTGGGAGCTGGTGGAGTTGCGCGTACAGGGGTAACTTCCATGAGTTGTGCTGTGTTTCTGTCTCTGTCCTCACTAGAAAAGAACAACTCATGCCCCAAAGCCCATAAAACATCAACCACGACCATAAAATTAATGATGAAAGTATCTGAAAGCCCAGGCTAATCGTTTATCTAATGGAAGATTAAAGGTGACTGTCCACAACAAGCAATATTTGTTTTTAATTAAACAAATTAAAATTTTAATTTGTGGCTCTCAAGGTCATTAGTTCTTGAAAAAAAGTTCCAGCTTTAAAAAGCATGCCATTGGAAACCTTGAATGGACTCTAGATTTCTATAGTCTCATAGAAATGATGGAAAGAGTAAAATTAAGGAATTAGAAGACGATATGCAGAGACTTCCCTGGTGGTTTAGTGACTGAGACTCGGAGCTCCTGGTGCCGATGGCCTGAGTTCGATCCATGGTCAGGGAGCGAGATCCATGTGCCGCAACTGGATTTTGCATGCCGAATAGATACCTATGTGCATAGACTAGACATTAACAAGAAGAGCCATCGAAAGGCCAATACCATTTATCAGAAGTAACACCCAAAGAACAACATTTCTGTTAACCAGCAGTGAAGATGTTCTCTTGTATTGAGATCAGAAATACAATGGAGGGAGTTCACTGGTGGCATAGTGCTTAGGTGGCATCGGCTCTTTCACTGCTGGGGCCCTGTTCAGTCCCTGGTTGGGAACTGAGATCCTGCAAGCTGTGTAGTACAGTCAAAGTTTTTTAAAAAATTTTAATTAAAAAGAAATACAATGGAAAAGTTAGAACACTGCAGAACAGTGACTTTTGCTGGTATAATGAGGATTAAAGTATTTCAAAAGGCAGTAATGAAAGATTTGTCCTAGGTTGTTAAACCTGTCAGTTGGTAAAATTATTTATTATTATTTTTTTTTTTTGCAGAGGATTACTATCAATGATAGGGCTTCCCAGGTGGCACAGTGGTAAATAATCCTCTTGCAATGCTGGAGACTCGGTTTGATCCCTGGGTTGGGAAGAACCCCTGGAGAAGGAAGTGGCAACCCACTCCAGTATTCTTGCTTGGAAAATCCCATGGACAGAGGAGCCTGGTGGGCTACAGTTTATGGGATTGCAAAGAATCTGACATGACTGAGCAGGCGTGCGCACACACACACACACACACACACACAACTATAAATGATACAAAATCCCCAATCTCAATGTAAAATCTCTGTGGTTTTGATGTCCTATACATATTTGATAAACATTTCTTAATTAATAATTGATGCCGATTATTTCCCAAACTTAAAGTAAGTCCTTTAAATTGTAGGGAAGTAATCTACTTTGGAAATGAAAGTGTTTAAAATATTTTAAATTTTGATTTGAAGTAAAATTTAATCTATTATTTACATTTCCATCCACAAGTTTTAAAATAGATAAATATTGGGAATGGTTTGAATTAAGTAGTTCTGCAGTGTTTAGATGGTTATATAAGGAGCGCTTGGTATCTATGTGTATGACATATATATATATATATATATACACACACACACATACATATATATACTTATCATAAACAATGAGTTCATGTGTCTCCTCACATTTTTTTCTGTGTCATAAAAACATGTTAGGGCCCAATGTCCACAGAACAGAAGAACAAATAGCAAATTTATATTCTAGATACTATATTAGTGCCAGTCATTTGACTTTTATATCATTTTTAAAAATCTTCCTGAGAATACTTAAATTTAACTCAAGCTAGATTCAATTTCTTCTGTAAAAAAAGGGACGGGAATTATTTTAAAATGTTTATTAGGTGCACTGTATTTACCAGGCAGTTTTAGGTCCTGATTAGCTATTATTTCTGAATTCTTACAGCTTTAAACCTCTATGAACAAGTGGAGGAGGGCGATCAGTCTGAGTTAGTACCTTGACAGATTAATGCTATAATCTGGGTATAAAATTACTTAGTTGAACAAATAGTTTTGAATTTGAAGAATCTTTATAGGTTTAATGCATAATTATGCTTAATTCAGAATTTGTGATAAATCAAGCAGGCTTGATGAAGCTTACTTTTATGTCATCTACAAAGAAAAGGTTGGTTAAGCTAGTCAACAATAAGATTTTTTTAAGGAAACATTTAAACCTTCAAAAAAGAACAAACTCTTTGTAAAACTCCTGTCAATACCTCAGAAGCAATTGCGCCCAAACAAATCGTTCATATGCTTCAAATTAATCATATCTGTCTATTAATGGGGCCAACTCTCGAAGGATATTACTTGCTTATATAGTTCTTGTTAGCTGCTAAACTTAGCCACTAAAGTGCATTTGAATAGATTTTATACTTTAAGCTTTTTATTAATTCTCATAAGAGTCTTCCAGGTTAACCAAAATAAGGAGGTGCATGGCATGGCCATCTACCCAATCTTACATGCGTGGGCAAAGAAGAGGAGAGATTTGTAATGGAGAAGGATGGGTCAGGGTTGGGCCTTGGATCTGCTGCTGCTGCTGCTAAGTTGCTTCAGTCATGTCCCATCCCTGGGATTCTCCAGGCAAGAACATGAGTGGGTTGCCATTTCCTTCTCCAATGCATGAAAATGAAAAGTGAAAGTGAAGGCACTCAGTTGTGTTCGACTCTTAGCGACCCCATGGACTGCAGTCTACCAGGCTCATCCGTCCATGGGATTTTCCAGGCAAGAATACTGGAGTGGGTTGCCATTGCCTTTTCCACCTTGGATCTGAGCACTGGCTTTTCAGAGTAATAATAACATGAGTCATTTGTCCCCCTGGGTCTTGTAGCCTCTGCCTGTAAACCGGGGACTTATTATAGAGAGTGATTTCATCTGTATTCCTTGGAACCCTTGGTTTGGTTGGAGGTACCTCAAAGGCTGCGAGGAAGAATTTCAGTGTGGGGCACATGGGCGTGCTCTTTTTTTAAATGGTTTTATTTTGGAAATTTCTAAGATTTCCTCCACTCCCCAATTTTTTTCTGCTACCAAAAAAAAAATCTAGGTTGTTTCTAAAGCCCATTCCAGATAACCAATAATTCTGTGAATAGTTAATATTTTCCTTAACTGAGTGAGGTTTTCTTGTGTTCTACCAGGTAATAGAGAGTGCATGGAGATTCTACTGGCAAATAACGTTAACATTGACCAAGAAGTGCCTCACCTCGGAACTCCCTTGTATGTGGCTTGCACCTACCAGAAGCTTGACTGTGTGAAGAAGCTTCTAGAATTAGGTAACTTCCAGTAGTCTTTTCATGAGAAGAACTGAATAATCTTGCTTTTCTATGGCTTCACAAAGTTCTTGTCAGGCTGGACAAAATTCTGACAGCATTTGATGTTTCAGTACTTAAAATGGAACTTCAGAGATGAGTGTCTGTAGTTCTCAGTTGTGCTTCCTTTGATGTTGGCTCCATTTACCTGGTGTGGTTCTCCTTGGTGGCCTCAAGGGAGAGCAAGAGTTTCTTTCCCATAAATCCAAGGGGAAAACAACCAGTTGTATTTAATTGGCTCTTTTTGAGTCACATGCCCATATCTGAACCAATCATGGTAGCCAAAGGAATACCCTGACCAGATTGGCTTAGGCCTAGATTTCAGTCTGCACGCAGTGGTTGAGCTTCGCTGGAAAGAGAGGAGCTGGGAATCACAGAAGATGTTTCCCCAGAGGGAAATCTAGGTGTGGTTACCAGGAGGATCAATTCAGTTCAGTTCAGTTGCTCCATTGTGTCCGACTCTTTGCAACCCCGTGGACTACAGGCTTCCCTGTCCATCACCAACTCCCAGAGCTTGCTCAAACTCATGTCTGTCGAGTTGCTGATGCCATCCAACCATCTCATCCTCTGTTGTCCCCTTCTCTCTCTGTTGTCCCCTTCCATCTTTCCCAACATCAGGGTCTTTTCCAATGAGTCAGTTCTTCGCATTGGGTGGCCAAAGTATTGGAGCTTCAGCTTCAGCATCAATCCTTCCAATAAGTATTCAGGACTGATTTCCTTTAGGATGGACTGGTTGGATCTCCTTGCTGTCCAAGGGACTCTCAAGAGTCTTCTCCAACATCACAGTTCGAAAGCATCAATTCTCCAGCACTCAGCCTTCTTTATGGTCCAACTCTCACATGTGTACATGACTACTGGAGAAACCATAGCTTTGACTAGCAGACCTTTATTGGCAAAGTAATGTCTTTGCTTTTTATATGCTGTCTAGTTTTGTCATAGCTTTTCTCCCAAGGAGCAAGCCTCTTTTAATTTAGCAGACACTTCCCATAGAGTACTTTAGATTAATCCTGCTAAATTATTTAGTCATTTTTAAATTCTCAAAGACATATACAGAAACTGAGAGTCCAAGGAAAAGTAAAAGGTCTTGAAACATATTTGGTTAAAGATTCCCTAAATTTAGCCACTGCCATAAAGGTACAGATTATAGTAAGAACCTTTAAAGAGGAATTTTTTTCTCCGAGATTTTTGTCTTTTTTTTTTAATCCCCTATCATTTTTCACTCCCTATATTAATTCATTAACCTTTTTTTTGATTCCAGTTTCAATACTAATATGAAATAAACTTAGCTTTGTCCTTTGCCAAAAAAAAAAAAATAGCTACTAAAATGAGCTGCAAATATTTAATTTTGAATGTCACACAGTTCTTATGGGAAAGCAAGTAAAGCATTTAAAATGACTAAAAATATCTTTAAAAAAAATTTATTTTTCTTTCATTTATTTAATTTTTATTTTTAATATAAATTTATTTATTTTAATTGGAGGCTAAGTACTTTACAATATTGTATTGGTTTTGCCATACATCAACATGAATCCGCCATGGGTGTACACGTGTTCCCCATCTTGATCTCGCCTCCCTCCTCCCTCCCCGTACCATCCCTCTGGTTCATTCCAGTGCACCAGCCNCTGGTTTCCTCAGTGTGTATGCCCAGCAGTGGGATTGCTGGCTCATAAGGCAGTTCTATTTCCAGTTTTAAAATGACTAAAAATATATTTTTTTAAAATTGACATCTTCATCCTTATTAGTTAATGACAAATGGTTTTTCACATAGTTGTGCCAACCTGATATTGGGAAAACTTTACATATCTTTTATTTTTTACACATCTTTTACACTTTACACATCTTTTATTTTTCAACTTCTCAAACTATAACACACAGCAAGGTGTGCATATATGAAAATATGTAACTTAAAGTAATAAACAACTGCCATTGCAACCCTACCCATGAAAACATATAAAACACTGCAAAGACAAGTCCCCCTTGTGACATCGCCCCAAAACTATACTTACCCTGCTTCCTTTGAAACAGTTATTAACATCTTGTCCTTTATGGTAATGATTTATTTCCTTTTCCCTTTAATTTTACCACCTAAGTTCTCATTAATAATCAAAATTTTGTTTAGTTAGATTACATATATTAAATTTTGTATAACAGACATCATATAATATGTTTAATATTGCACCTGCCTTCTCTTGCTCATGGAGACGGCAGTGGCACCCCACTCCTATAACTGTTGCCTGGAAAATCTCATGGATGGAGGAGCCTGGTGGGGTGCAGTCCATGGAGTCACTAAAAGTGGACACAGCTGAGCGNATAACAGACATCATATAATATGTTTAATATTGCACCTGCCTTCTCTTGCTCATGGAGACGGCAGTGGCACCCCACTCCTATAACTGTTGCCTGGAAAATCTCATGGATGGAGGAGCCTGGTGGGGTGCAGTCCATGGAGTCACTAAAAGTGGACACAGCTGAGCGACTTCACTTTCACTTTTCACTTTCATGCACTGGAGAAGGAAATGGCAACCTCCTCCAGTGTTCTTGCCTGGAAAATCCCAGGGACGGGGGAGCCTGGTGGGCTGCAGTCCATGGTATCGCTAAGAGTCGGACACGACTGAGCGACTTCACTTTCTCTTGCTCAACTATATTTGTAAGATATGTTTATGTTATTACAAGTAGCTGTAGTTGTTCAGTTTCATTGCTGAGTAATACATAATGTGTATCTATATAGTGCAGTGTCTGTCCATTCTACTATTGAGGCTTCGTGGGTGGCGCTAGTGATAAAGAACCCGCCTGCCAATGCAGGAGACATAAGAGATGCAGGTTCAATCCCTGGGTCAGGGAAGCCCCCTGGGGAAGGACACAACTGAGCAACCAATAAACACACACAATATCTGATATGAAGTGCTGGTCATGGGTATGCAAATGTCTGTTCATTATGAGATATTGTGTGTGTGTGTGCCAGTTGCTCAGTTGTGTCCAACTCTGCGACCCCTTGGACTGTAGCCCTCCAGGCTCCTCTGTCCATGAGATTCTCCAGGCAAGAATACTGCAGTGGCATTATCAGAGAAATGCAAATCAAAACCACAATGAGGTACCCTTTCACACCAGTCAGAATGGCTGCTATCCAAAAGTCTACAAGCAATAAATGCTGGAGAGGGTGTGGAGAAAAGGGAACCCTCTTACACTGTTGGTGGGAATGCAAACTAGTTCAGCCACTATGGAGAACAGTGTGGAGATTCCTTAAAAAACTTGAAATAGAACTGCCTTATGACCCAGCAATCCCACTGCTGGGCATACATACCGAGGAAACCAGAATTGAAAGAGACATGTGTACCCCAGTGTTCATTGCAGCACTGTTTACAATAGCCGGACATGGAAGCAACCTAGATGTCCATCAGCAGACGAATGGATAAGAAAGCTGTGGTACATATACACAATGGAGTATTACTCAGCCATTAAAAAGAGTATATTTGAATCAGTTCTAATGAGGTGGATGAAACTGGAGCCTATTATACAGAGTGAAGTAAGCCAGGAAGAAAAACACCAATACAGTATACTAACGCATATATATGGAATTTAGAAAGATGGTAATGATAACCCTGTATGTGAGACAGCAAAAGAGACACCAATGTGTAGAACAGTCTTATGGACTCTGAGAGAGAAGGCGAGGGTGGGATGATTTGGGAGAATGGCATTGAAACATGTATAATATCATACGTGAAATGAATCGCCAGTCCAGGTTTGATGCGTGATACAGGATGCATGGGGCTGGTGCACTGGGATGACCCAGAGGGATGGGATGGCAGGGGGAGGTAGGAGGGGGGTTCAGGATGGGGAACATGTGTACACCCGTGGTGGATTCATGTTGATGTATGGCAAAACCAATACAATATTGTAAAGTAATTAGTCTCCAATTAAAATAAATTTGTATTAAAAAAAAAAGAATACTGGAGTAGGTTGCCATTTCTTTCTCCAGGATAAAAATACTATTATTCAATACTTTTCTCATCAAAATATTTGGAAACAGTCTTAGTAGGCATTGCCAAGGGTTTAGGCTTCAGTCACATATTTTCAAAGATTTGTCAAATTATGTCGTGGCGTTTAAGATGTCTTTATGGACAGCTAGCATACTTCAGGCTCATCTTGTTTCTTCACTAACGTGTAGTGTTAAATTGTGGTCATATGCTTTCTTAAGGAGCCAATGTTAACCACGGTCAGTGGCTGGACACTCCTCTCCATGCTGCCGCCAAGCAGAACAGTGTGGAAATCATCCACCTGCTGATAGACTATGGGGCTAACCTCAAATGCAAAAATGCCCAGGGCCAAAGCGCACTTGATCTGGCAGCTCCAAAGAGCAACGTAGAGCAGGCCCTCCTGCTCCGGGAAGGTAAGGAAGGGCTGGGCATCCACTTCTCCACAAGCACGTGTACTCTCTCTCCTTCCTGCCTCCCTGTAGACTCTCTTACCTATTTCCTTTTCCTTTTTTCAATTGAGAGTGGCACGTGGGAGGGGGCAAGTTCTAGCATTGCCAGATGGGATTCTGTCACTTACAACAAAGGGACATTTTCACACACCTGGTATGTGGCTTTGTTTGTGCATTAACAAGAAACGAGAGAAATTTGTTTTCACCTTAAAAAGGTGGAATTGCCCCATGCATCCTGGCATAAGCACATAATTGAGCAGACTGCTTTGTAATACTTGAAGGCAGTTTAGGGGAAATGAAAAAAATTAAGTTAGATATGGTCAAGTGGACACAGAGTGTGTCTTTCAGAAACTGGACTAAATGGTGAAGTTGTTTGCCTATTCTCCAGCTCAGGGAGTCGGTGAATCTGTGCTCCCCATTGCCTCATGCCCATACCCACTGTGGGCTAATGAATCTCTAGATGCCGGAGGAGGGAAGGCGGGCCTCTACCAAGGCTTGATATCCCAGATTCAATGGAGAACCATGCTGTGTCCCCATAAAAAGAGAACACTATCTGAGCCTCTCCCAAGCACTTGTATGCTCAGGAGACCATTAAAGTAATAGTAATTATTCAGCTTTCCATATGTCAGGCAAAGAAACATTGATGTATCTAATTGAATTCTTAAAACCTTAAAGCTATGAGAACTTTATGGTAACTTGTACTTTAACCCAGCTTCAAATAGAAAAAAGAGGAGCACAAAGAGATGGGCTTTCAGAAGGTCACACAGCTACTAAAATGTAGGACTAGGATGCTAACTAAAAACTAAGACTCTAACTTGTACTCTTATTATTACTATTATTGGAGTATTGTAGATTTTTGGCTTCCTTGGTGAGTCAGCTGGTAAAGAACCCACTTGTCAATGCAGGAGACACAGGAGGCTCGGGTTCGATCCCTGGGTCAGGAAGATTCCCTGGAGAAGGAAATAGCAACCTGCTCCAGTATGCTTGCCTGAAAAATACAGAGGAGCCTGGTGGGCTATAGTCCATGGGGTCACAAAGAGTCAGACATGACTGAGCACATACACATATTGTTAATTTACAATGTCATGTTAGTTTCAGGTATATAGCAACATATTCTATATATATATGATTTATATATGTATAAATATAGATTCAATTGAGACACTCAGTCGTGTCCGACTCTTTGCAACCCCATGAATTGCAGCACCCCAGGCCTCCCTATCCATCACCAACTCCCGGAGTTCACCCAGACCCACGTCCATTGAATCGGTGATGCCATCCAGCCATCTCATCCTCTGTCATCCCCTTTTCCTCCTGCCCCCAATCCCTCCCAGCATCAGAGTCTTTTCCAGAGTCAACTCTTCGCATGAGGTTGCCAAAGTACTGATAGATATAGATATATATGGGCTTCCCAGGTGGTACTAGTGGTAAAGAACCCACCAGCCAGTGCAGGAGATGTAAGAGACGTGGGTTTGATTCCTGGGTGGGGAAGATCCCCTGGAGGAGGATTTGGCAACCCACGCCAGTATTTTTGCCTGGAGAATCTCATGGACAGAGGAGCATGGCGGGCTACCATCCAAAGGGTTGCAAAGAGTTGGATGTGACTGAAGTGACTTAGCACACATGTATATGTATATTCTTTTTCAGATTCTTTTCCCTTATTGGTTATTATAAAATATTGTGGGATCACTGCGATACAGTACGTCCTTATTGTTTCTCTTGTTTTATATATACTAGTATGTATCTATTAACCCCACAGTCCTAATTTATCCCTCCCTCCCTTCCCCTTTGGTAACCATATTTCCAGTGTGCAGTCTTAATGTTTTGATGCCACAATCCTGACTCTTCTGAAACAGTTTCTAATGGGGAAGAGTTTAATTTCACTCACCAGATCCGTTTTGTGAAACCACCCTCACGTCTTGTATACCTTATACCATCCAAGTGGGAGGCTTGCGTCTGTAGTTTCAGTGCTGCTTAAGCTTCATGGTGCTTACAGATCACCTGGAACTCTCCTTAAAATGCAGATTCTGATTTGGGAACTCTGGGGTGGGGCCCCAAACTCTGTATGGCCACCAGCTCCCAGGTGGTGCTGATGCTGCCAGTCTGAGGCACACTTTCAGTAAGATGGGTCTACATTATTTCCATTAGTGTGTGTCCTTAATGGTTGTTCTTTGAGGTAAGTCTCTACTAACACCTCCCAGTTTGGAAATACCGGGGACTTAACAACTATTAGCTAAGGATATGGTTTATAGCCACTGTCACATTTCCTGTTTCCTTCCATCAAAGATGTTTCCAGGTCCAAGATTTATATTTCTTCTAAACAAGTTCCTCTGCTTTCCATCTTCATAAATACAGCTGCTCACTCTAGAAAACTGAATACCAGCTATGTCAGAGGTCACTCTGAGGAGCTTTACTTATGTGACAGGAGAGACATTCTAGCTTCCTAAGGTCTTGACTAGGGGCGATGGTCTGCTCTTGCAGGTGTCTTTCAGGCACATGGGTGCTCTTTGGCATTATCAATCCAAGTGTTATCTGGCTCTCAGCCCATGTAGTCACCATTTCTCATGGGGCGCAAGACGCTGTGACAGTAGGATTTTCTTGAAAAGGAAAGCTTCGTATAGTCCAGCAATTACATAGATCTACTTGCAGCAGTCTTTGTTGATACAGTAAGGAAAGGAAAGAACAGGGCATTACAAATGCCCCTGCATGCCAAGGGTCCCAGCCAAGTGCTCATTTGGCCTGTTCGACCATGTTTTCGACCCTGGTTAATTCTCTTTCCTTTGGGACTCAAAGCCACAGGCATGACAACTCTTTGAGACCTCACAAGACTGAGGTGCAGGCTATAACTGGGTCTAAGTGGGTTGTATCCTTTCTCCAGATCCTCTGTTGATCTGGGATCCTTTTCAGAATGAAGGTCCCCCCTCTGAGTGTGAGTGGGGACCCAGCCAGCACCACCTCAGGGGGCAGCTCCAGTCAGGAGGTCCCTGAGGCCTGGCTGTCAGTCCCTGCACATCTCCTACCACCTCCTCTGTGACCGTGTGTTTTGATCCCTCCCACAGGCCCACCTGCTCTTTCCCAGCTGTGCCGCCTGTGTGTCCGGAAGTGCTTGGGTCGCAACTGTCACAAGATCATCCACAAACTATACCTGCCGGACCCACTGGAAAAATTCCTCCTATACCAGTAGTCCCACTATCTATAGGAAGATACTTGGAAATAAATAGGTTGTTGCCTGCTGTACCCATGGTGCCTAGTGTAGACGCGCAACAGCTAGATCCTGGTATCTTCACATGAGCTAATAAGCTAGTTAGAGCATAACACTGATGAACTGGAGTACGTGGGGAATGGAGACGCCTGATTAGCATTCTTTTTAACCAAGGTGCAGTCGGAAACCTTTTCATTTTTATTTCTCACTAAGAAATTAAAAAAAATTGTGAAGTAGAATGAAACTAGTATGCAGTTTTTCAAGATTCATGATTCTCGATTATCTAATGGTTACCATTCTGCTTAGCATGTAGACACGTAAATCTGGGTGGATAAGATTATGATGAATATAAGTCTTCCAAGATAGATTTTTGATTCATTTATTCCCTCCTTCCCCTTTGTTTCCTTTCATGAATAAATCTCTGCTAAAACTTTATTTCCGTGTGTTTTATTTTATATATAAAAAAGCCAAATACTTTAAAACATCACAGTTAATCGAAACTTGCAGTTATCGAAGTCCTGGTTGATATTGACTATACATGGGAATGATAATATTTTGAATGTATTAGGCTGGCCAAAAAGTTCATTTGGGTTTTCCCAGACAACGTTATAAAAACTCAAACTTTTTGGCCAATTCACTATTAGGTTAAATACAGTTCATTATTAAAATTAATTTCACTTGTTTTTAAATGTGACTACAATCCAATTTTAAATTATACATGTGGTTAACATTTCTGTTGATACTGTTCTAGACTTTCTGATTTTCATGACTTGGATATCACATAAGTACTCATAGTTGACTATTTGGGGGATAAAGATTAAATTCTTATTTCATATCAATTTAAAAACATACTGGTTTTTAGAAAACGTTAAAACATTTCAAATGATGGTATAAAATACTGGAATAAAATGTTCATGCATATACATGAAAGGGGAGCTCTTTTCTAAGGATACTATCAAAGAAACTTTAAAGAAAAATACTGATAAAATAAGTATCATAGAATATGCAGAAATTGGATGCTTTCTGTCTTCAGAGTGTTTGCCAGAGTGCCTTTTTTGGTGTGCTTGCATCTTGCTGAATGTCTAAAGTCTGTGTTAAGCCTCTGGATGTCCTAGGATGTTCAGTCTGTCTGTGGCCACAAGGAACTTGACAATCCAGTTGTTGCGTCCACTTTCAGAAATTTTCTACCATGAATTTCATGAATCGTTTGTATGAACCTCCTAAATCTGATGTGTGTCTGTGTGTGTAGGGGGCACTCTGCTCCTAAACTGAATCCCAAGAGATCACTCACCCAAACTGATCCTTCTGCATCCAGGATGGGTATGGAACAAGTCCAGATCCCTGCATCTTGATGGTATTGTGAAATGGTTTATGGTTGGGCACAAGATAATCTTTATTCTTTTTATTTTTTTTTTCCCACAAAATAGTCTTTGCATCCCTTTGAGCCCTGAGATGAATCATCTAGTTTATGTGAGATTATATGGCTTGTTTTTAGGGGTTCTGACCACTAATATAGATTATTTAGTTGTTTTCAGAGGATGTGGAATGTTTTTTCCCAAAGTGGTGCGATTTCTTGACATTTCAATCATACTTGAAGTAGTCTGCAGTAACTTCTCCATGCATTCATGCATTTTTTTACTCAGCATCTATTATGTGCCAGACACAGTTTGAGGCTATGAGAAAGAAAGATGGATGAGGTCCTTGCCCTTGAAAAGCTTATGTGTCATGTAAGAAACGATTCGCCAGTGTATTCAATACAGGATACAGGATGCTTAGGGCTGGTGCATGGGCATGATCCAGAGAGATGATATGGGGTGGGAGGAGGTTCAGGATTGGGAGCTCATGTACACCCGTGGTGGATTCATGTCAATGTATGGGAAAACCAATACAGTAATGTAAAGTAAAATAAAGTAAAAATTAAACTTTAAAAAAATTAAAATGTAAGAACTATACTATATCGTTTCCAATAAAAAGTCCATCTAAAATATTTTGATTATTTTCAAACAAAAAGCTTATGTGTCAGTGGAAGCAACAGGGAATAAGCATACACATGTCATCACGACAGGAAATGATAAAAATAAAGGGAATTGCAATGATGAGAGCCACTGTTTTAAGTAACTTGATTAGGCAAGGTCCCTGGCTGGGTGACTGAATTTTGAAAGTATTCATGTGTGTATCTAATATTTATTATTTACTTTTTGCTTAGCTTTTAGTGACTGTTCTCAGTGTACTTTTAGTACATCTTGATGGGGTTTGTTTGTGTCCTGATTTAATGTAGCAATCCTGTTACAAAAGTATTTTTTTAATTGAAGTATAGTTGATTTACAGTGTTGTGTTTGTGTCTGATGAACAGCAGAGTGACCCAGTTATATATAGCCCTTATTTTCTACTTTCTTTTCCATTATGCTTTACTACAGGATGTTGAACATAGTTCCCTGTGCTATACAGTGGGTCCTTGTTTATCTATTTTATATATAGTAGTTTGTATCTGCTAATCCCAAACTCCTACTTTATCTGTGCCCCCTCTTTGGTAAACCGTAAGTTTGTTCTCTATGCCTATGAGTCTGTTTCTGTTTTGTAAATAAGTTCATTTGTCATATTTTAGATTCTACATTTAAGTAATATCATATGGTATTTGTGTTTGTCTGCTTAGTATGATAATCTGTAGGCTCATTGATGTGGCTGCAGATGGCATTATTTCATTCTTTTTTGTGACTGAGTAATATTCTATTGTGTATGTATACCACATCTCTGTTATACATTTATCTGGTGATGGATATTTGGGTTGCTTCCATGTCTTGGCTATTGTGAATACTACTGCTGTGAACACGGGGATGCATGTGTATTTTCAGATTAGAGTTTGCTTCAGATATGTGCCCAGGAGTGGCATTTCTGGATCATATGGCAACTCTAGTTTTTTAAGGAACCTACATACTGTTCTCCATGGTGGTGGCACTAATGTACATTCCCACCAACAGTGTAGTGGGGGTTCCCTTTTCTCCATGCCCTCTCCAGCATTTGTTTTTTGTAGATTTTTTTGATGATGGGCATTCTGACTTGTGTGAGGTGGTACTTATTATAGTTCTGATTTGCATTTCTCTAACAATTAGTGATGCTGAGCATCTTTTCATGTGCCTGTTGACCATCTGTGTATGTATTCTTTGGAGAAGTGTCTACTTCGGATTTAGGTGTTCTGCTTATTTTTTGATTGTGTTGTTTGTATTTTTTGGTGTTGAGCTGCATGAGCTGTTTGTATATTTTGGAAATTAAGCCCTTGTCAGTTGCATCATTTGTGATTATTTTTTCCCAGTCTATAGGTGGTTTTTTCATTTTGTTTATGGTTTCCTTTGCTATGCACAAGCTTATAAGTTTGACTAGGTCTCATTTGTTTATTTTTGTTAGCAATGTATTTTTTGATTCCTGTTCTCCCCACAAACTATTTTTGTAATGATTTTCTAAGTTTCAAACTGTTTGAAACTATCCTTTAAAATGGTGGTTTCATATTTCTTAGCTATTTCCATATTGTTGGATATTTAATTATTTCTAATGTCTTGCTATTATAAATGTGAACTTCATTTTGATAAACCTTAAAACCGTTGAAGTATTTCTTAGATTTTCAGAAGTGGTATTTCCCAAGAAAACTATTTAAAATAATAATATAAAATACTTTAAAATATCTACATAAGGAATCATTTTAAGGGAAAATTATTTTCATAACCAAACAAATACCACATATTATCTGTTCAAAAGCCATCTGTCTCCCTACAGAGATATCTAATATATTCATCTGTATACCATGTGCCTGTCATCTGTCTATCCATCCATCATTTATCTGATTGTATCCATCATCTGCCGTGAAACATTATTTTAAAAACTAAGCTTGCATGTGTCACTTGAAGACGCTAAACCTCAACTCTCTCGAAAGCCCGTAAATTATTGAAAAGGTTGGGTACATCATGCAACATCTCTAAGTTTTTGTTCATATTTTATTAAGGAACCGTTTCTCCCAAAGTAATTCTCCTCCCTGATATTTCTAATAGTGCCATGTCAAACAAACCTGAGGTTTAAAGATAATTCTTTTTTCAATAACACTGCTCATTGCTGAGACGATTTTATGCGCTTCCCACATAGAGAACAGCTGACCCTTCAGAGACAGTGCCTGAAGTTGTCATGGTGAGAGCTGAATCATTGTCACGGAAGGGCACTCTGCAATGGAGGGCCTCTCATTTACTCCAATCCCAAATCCTTGCCAGGAGCTACTTGCATGGACATTTGCATGTGAAATATCAGTACATCATCTCCTTTCTTTAGCAGAGTCTGTACCAGGGACGAAGGCAGGGGTCAGACAGGGTCACGGTCACAATAGCAGCTTCATCTTTTAACATGAGTGTGGCCTATAGAAAATGATATACTACGTTTTAGTTTTCATTAATTAATTTCCTCTCCTGCCATCGTTATGTCTTGAAAATCAACTTGCAAAAAACTTTCAAGAATAATACAATGAATATTTGTCCATCAATCACTTCAGTTTGTCAATTGATAAGATTTGCCACATTTGCTTATGCCTTTTTGTATGTATATATGAACATATGTATATATATATATACACATACACACATATTTGTATGAATGTGTGTATACACACTTACATATATAAGTAGGCCCATAAATAATGAATACCTATACACATATTTTTAAAAATGAACCCTTTGTGAGTAAACTGTGAGTTTTGTAATTCTTTACCAGGGCTATGATTAGGAGGTGAGTGAGGCAAAAAATTTAAAGGGGCACCGAAAAATGTCATCAGAAGAAAAATTGTAGTGCAGTATTAAGAAAATTCAAATGTTAAGGGAAAAAGGTCCCCGATGACCAAAATATCAAACATTTTAATAAAGACAGGCGTGGTTTGTTTTACAAACCTGCATAACAGTGTAATATAAACAATGTTCCCAATCAGCCCAAGGTCCTGGGACATGGGGCTGCTGGGTTTATGAGGAATGACAGTGGCTTGTGAACAGAATGGGCGGTGCTGACTTTACTCAAGCAGTTTGACCATAGAGCTTATGTTCACTTTTTCTTTAAAAAAAAAAAAATTATTAGGCTGCCCCAGGTTTTAGTTGTGGCATGTGGAATCTTAGTTCCCTGACCAAAGATCAAACTTGGGCTCCCTACATTGGAGGACAGAGTCTTAACTACTGGACCACCAAGGAAGTCCCAAGTTTTTCTATTTGATGCAAAATATATAAATAGAGACACACGTTTCTCCCCTTGGATCACACTTCCACAATGCTCTGCATTGAGTACTTCAAGTAAGCATGTCCTAAGAACACAGCTTCTTTGACATAAGCGTGGGCGATGCAGTGATCACACACAGAAAGTTTGACATTGATGCACTTGGAGTATCCGATATACATCTATATGTTGATTTCTGTAGTTGTGGCACTGATGTCTTTTATGCCTTATCCTCTCTAATCAGGATCCAATCAAGGATCATCACATTTACTGATCAAGTCTCTTCATTCTCCTGTCATTTAAAAAGCCTCCCCCACCACTTCTGGGTTTTATGCCACCCCACTGGCATTTTTGAAGAGTTCAACCTCATTGTTATGAAGACTCTCAGTTTTGATTTGCCCGATTGTTTGCTCAAGAATACTGCATTATGCCAGATTAAAAAAAAAAAAAAAAAAAAACCACATCCTTGTTTGAATCTTACTGCACTGATCTATGGGGTAAGAATGAGTGACATCTTTCTAAAGTAACAACAGCACCCAGCTCAGTGTGCAGAGCCAATTAGGCGAGCACAACTAAGACAGGACTTTTTTCAGGAAAAGCAGATCACTCCGAATGACCAGAGGAAAGATGGACCGTTTAGGTTTTAAAGGTTTTGTACTTGAAAACTTGCCGGCTGGAATGACAAGAGGTTTCAGCTCTGGGGCCAACTTTGACTGATTGAAGGTGACTTCCATGTCTCCCCAAGGTGTCAGGAGGAAAGTCTTGGAATCCCATGAGTGATGTCAGCCACAGATCTATAGGTGAGGGATGGGGCAGAGTCAGTGGCCAGTATTAAGTCTGCATTTGATAAAGAATGATTATGGCCTTACTGCTGATACAGGCCATAATTCTTTTTTTTTTTTTTACCTAACCTGGGCTGAGATTCCTGAACATGCAGACAGACACAGAGACCAACTCAAAGCTGGTAGATTGTTTTGCTCTTGTAGCTTCTTGTAAGCCAAGCTGTTTCTCTTTAATGAAAGCTCATATACATGTAGTTCAACTTTATCCACATGTGGATCCTTAAAAATGCATCAACTTCCCTCATAATATTTTTCTAATTCCTGACTAGAACTGTTGTTAAACAGTTTAAAAACAAAACAACAAATAGTTCCCATCTTCCAGTGTCCACAGGTGTTGATCAACATTATGAGAAGATAAAATGGTGATTAATTCCTTCCCAGATGCTAAGGCAACAACCTTCAAATCTTCTTTATTGTCGTTTTGGACAATCAAGTTAGCTTTGAACATAGAGAAACCTTATCTTCTTGGAATTTAATGAAAAGTAAATAAAGAAGCTTTACTATGAAGATTTTGCTCAGAGAATCGGATGCTTTCCAGCTCTCCTGCTGCACTATTTAACTCCTTGACAGCCAGTCTACATTGGGAGTAAATTTCTCCCTTTGCCAAATACAAGGTTCATTTTTCTTCAGATCTTTCCTGATACAATAGTGAACAATGTATATATGCTTATGGCATTCTCAGTTAATTCTACAAATAGAGCTGGAGGGCAATTTCAGTTCAGTTCAGTAGTTCAGTCGTGTCCAACTCTTTGCAACCCCATGAACCGCAGCACGCCAGGCCTCCCTGTCCATCACCAACTCCTGGAGTTCACCCAAACTCATGTCCATTGAGTCAGTGATGCCATCCAACCATCTGATCCTCTGTCATCCCCTTCTCCTGCCCTCAAATCTTTCCTAGCATCAGGGTCTTTTCCAATGAGTCAGCTCTTCGCATCAGGTGGCCCAAGTATTGGAGTTTCAGCTTCAACATCAGTGCTTCCAATGAACATCCAGGACTGATCTCCTTTAAGATGGACTGATTGGATCTCCTTGCAGTCCAAGGGACTCTCAAGAGTCTTCTCCAACACCACAGTTCAAAAGTACCAATTCTTTGGCACTCAGCTTTCTTTATAATCCAACTCTCATATCCATACATGACTAGTGGAAAAACCATAGCCTTGACTAGACTTACCTTTGTTGACGAAGTAATGTCTCTGCTTTTTAATATGCTTTCTAGGTTGGTCATAATTTTCCTTCTAAGGAGTAAGTCGCTTTTAATTTCATGGCTGCAGTCACCATCTGCAGTGATTTTGGGGCCCCCCAAAATAAAGTCTGACACTGTTTCCCCATCTACTTGCCATGAAGTGATGGGACCGGATGCCGTGATCTTAGTTTTCTGAATGTTGAGTTTTAAGCCAACTTTTTCACTCTCTTTCACTTTCATCAAGAGGCTCTTTCGTTCTTCTTCACTTTCTACCATAGGGTGGTGTCATCCACATATCTGAGGTTATTGATATTTCTCCTGGCAATCTTGATTTCAGCTTGTGCTTCATCCAGCCCAGCATTTTGCATGATGTACTCTGCATATAAGTTCAATAAGTAGGGTGACAATATACAGCCTTGACGTACTCCATTTCCTATTTGGAACCAGTCTGTTGTTCCATGTCCAGTTCTAACTGTTGCTCCCTGTCCTGCATACAGGTTTCTCAAGAGGCAGGTCAGGTGGTCTGATATTCCCATCTCTTTCAGAATTGTCCAGTTTGTTATGAGCCACACAGTCAAAGGCTTTGGCATAATCAGTAAAGCACAAATAGATGTTTTTTCTGGAATTCCCTTGCTTTTTCCATGATCCAGTGGATGTTGGCAATTTGATCTGTGGTTCCTCTGCCTTTTCTAAAACCAGCTTGAACATCTGGAAGTTCACTGTTCATGTATTGCTGATGCCTGGCTTGGAGAATTTTGAGCATTACTTTACTAGCATGTGAGATGAGTGCAATTGTGCGGTAGTTTGAGCATTCTTTGGCATTGCCTTTCTTTGGGATTGGAATGAAAACTGACCTTTTCCAGTCCTGTGGCCACTGCGGAGTTTTCCAAATTTGCTGGCATATTGAGTGCAGCACTTTCACAGCATCATCTTTTAGGATTTGAAATAGCTCAACTGGAATTCCATCACCTCCAGTAGCTTTGTTCCTAGTGATGCTTTCTAAGGCCCACTTTACTTCACATTCCAGGATGTCTGGCTCTAGGTGAGTGGCAATTTGGCAGTATTTAAATTTTAAGTGAACTGATTAATAATTGTAGATTCATATGCAGTTGCCAGAAATAATACAGAAAGGGCTCCTATAGCTTGGCCTAGTTTCCCCAAATGATAACTTTGTGCAAAACTGTAGTATAATATCACAACCAGGAAATCAACATTGAGACCATCCATTGATCTCATTCGGGATTCTCGTTTGACTTGTACCCGCTCCTGTGTGTTCTAGTTCTGTAGAAAAGACCACACATGTATGAGCACAACTTGGACCTAGTGTTTCCACTCTTAGGAATCTCGCCTCTGGAAATAATTGCATATTGTCACTGAGCAAAATTTGGGTCCACTCAGTGTGGTAAAGTCTATTGACACTGCGTTGTGATGAGGGAACTTACAGCGTTTATTACAGAATAACAAGCAAGGAGAATGGGCAGCTCATGCTCAAATGACCCAAACTCTCCAATGGCCTTTAGGGGAGGGGTTTTAAAGGCAGTGTGAGTGAGGGAGCTGCAGGTTGTGTGATGAGCTTGTGCACAGTTCTTGGATTGGTTGGCATCATGATGACATTTCAAGCATCATCAACATTTGGGTTTTGACCAATCTGAGGTCTAGATGCTTGTGGTCATCAGTTTTCATCTGGGGGGTCTGCTTCCTGTAAAAACAACTTATGCATGTGTGTCAGACCTTTGTATCTTTTAGGGAACTGAGAATTCAGTTAGTTTGCTATGTGGCAGATTTATAGTCTAAATTGTTACCATTCCCCAGCCTAACAGCTATTCTTTGTTTCTAGTCTTCACATTTGCTACTTACTAATTCAGCTTGGGGAGGCCTGGGAGAGTAAAGCTAAAAGCCTTTTACTTAAAAACAGGGACACAGAGGCTTATGTTGGGCTCCAATTCCCCCTTTTTCTTTAATAGTCCTCTGTCTTGAGGGGCACAGGTTCAGGACAAGAAAGGGAATATACTTTCGAATAGAGAGGTTAATCATAAACTTGGGGAACAGAGTTTAAGGGGGACTCAGTTTCAATACGTGCATGAAGCCATATGTAGAAATATATGAAGTGCAGTATTTTTGTAGTAGTAAAAGAAAATGGTAACACTCTGCCTCCATCATTAGGGGAATAATGAAATATTTTTGGTGTGAAATACTTAAGGAATGCTCTGCTGTAGTGAATAAAGAAAAGGACAACTCATGTACACCTGAGACAAAAAAAATAAATATTTAAAAAATAATAATTTAAAAAAAGAAAAAAAAAAAAAAAGAGCCATTGAGTTATTCTGCTGAAATGGAAAGATCCCCAAGACAAAATAAGTATAAAAAGTGCTTGTGTTAATATACTTACAATCATGTGGAAAAGGGACAGCAATAAATGTGTATCCCCAAGTATGCAGGGAAATGGATTTTAAAACATGCAAGACATTCCTCAGACAGTATACAGTGGCTCCCACATGGGTCAACTGAGGCTTGGTGAGTCTGCAATAGTAAGGCTGTATCTTTGACATTAAAAATAATTGGTAATCACTGCACAAGCAGACTGTGCTTGAGACTAACTCAGAGCCTTCCTGATTGGGGAAGGAAAGTCCCTTTCTACTTGGAGAGGGAGTGGGAATCCAGGGGTGGCCATCAGCCTGAGCCAGCACCCAAGGGTATGGGGAAGCTGGGGGTATTTGAAAAGACATGGACAAAACCCCAAATGTTTTGTAAAGGCAAATGGGGAAAACTTCACACAGTAAAACTTTTTATAACTTATCACTGAAAGATAGCAGCTTACCTCCAGGCCCCCTGGCTGCCCAGCAATCCATTTCCCCCCCAATAGCAACCCTGAATTATTTATTTAGAAGTTAAAATATAATGTGTGGAGGAGGGTGAGCAGGACATTTAGTGCAACGGGTGCAGTCAGAAGGTAGAAACTAGAGGTTCTTTCCAAACTTGCATTTTTGTAACATATAGACACATTTTCCCATAAGAAACTCCCAGAAAAATTGAAACCACATGTGCAGATGGTCAGGGCGTGCTGTGTAAGTTGCTGTGCAAGCAATTCAGCAGGGCTGCAGCAAAACCAGCTTTCTCAGCTCCTGGGTTCTGGGGCTTGTCTCAACAACAAGAAACCCCCAAACAACAAGTGGATCCAGCAGGCAAACAATGTTGCAGCAGGCTAACGGTCTCCTCCCCCAACCCTGTTCCCTGGGCTCTCCCAAAGTTACAGACTGTGAGTTTCCTTCCTGATAAACCTCAAGGCTTCCTCACTGATTGGTCTCAGTTTTGGAAAGGACGTGACATCAGCAACTTTGCAGACTTTAGGCTGGGGGGCTGTTGTGGGCTTTGGGCAGCCTCCAGCCTGTTAGGTAAAACGTGTGTGTGCGCGCGCGTGTGTGTCTGTCCCCGTGTGCGTGTGCCTGTTTGACCACAGGTAGTACTCAGATTACCCTGCCTGTCCTGTTCTCTGCCATCTGACCAGGAGGGTGCCGCTCAGCCACTCACAGCCCTGGAATTTCCCAGGAGCCGGGGGTGCATGGAATTTGGACTTTCCTGAACAGCTGAAGTGGAGTGTGGAGCTTGACCAGCCCAGGAGAGCACCATGGATGGTGAACCACCAGGCAGAAACGGCAGCAAGCCCCCGGACATGAAGCTCTTTTGCAACCCATTGATGGGGGGTGAGTTTAGGGGCTGTGTTGTCAGCCTGCTGGGGAGGTCTGTTAATGTGCTTAGGAGAGAAGAGAGATGAGGGTGGGGCACTTTCAGTGGCTTCATGTGAAATGTGGCCACGGGGTAGTTACTGGACAGATGTCCATGACTTGCTGGTATCTGCCCTTCACGTGGTTGTTCCAGAATGTGTACACCTCTCTCTGCAGGGTCCTGTGGACCATGTCAAGCCACTGATCACAGTTTATTCCCCAGGAGAAATGTCAGCTGCAAAGAGTTATTTTTTGTGGATCAAATATATCATTGATATTCCATTGGAGGTTTGAAAGTCACTTCTAAATAGGAAGGAACATCTTCACTGCTAAAACATTTATTAAAAGGTCTTAGGTATGTGGCATTTGGGTGGGGCTGGGTTTATAAATGATGTTCAGAAATTGAGCCCTGATTGATTCACTTTAAAAGGAGCCCCCCCCTTTTTTTTTTAACCTTTGGAGCAGTGTCTTAGAGGTTGATTCTCCCCTGTCTCGTGGTGTCTTTGTTAATGCATAGAGTCCTGTACCTCTGGGAAACTGTCATTTCCTGTGAGCACTCACTAGACATTAGAGGAGGCTGATTATATGATTATATTCAGCACCCTGGGAGGCTCCCCACAACACTTGCTGGTCAAAGGGACAAAAAGCAGGGACCCTAACATCAGTTAGGACTTGCTACTCTCCTACTGCTTAGGTGCTGAGGGGGAAAACACACACACCAAGAAATACAAAATGTCTCCCTTCTGGCTCATGGAGCAGACAGGATTGCTCAGGTTAGCTGTTCAGGTATCCACTTTGGCTCATAAAAGGAGCAGAGTCCTCCACAGCAGGTAGGATTTGGACCTGCCAAGGCAGACCTGGATAATCAGAGGCACTGAGTGTGAACTTGGAGCAGTAGAAAGCAGAGTAGCACCGTAAATAACTTTTAAAAATGGGTTTGATAAATATATTTTTAAAGCAGCAAGCCAGTCAACATGGAGAAGAATCAGTAATGTGGCTGACTTCTGCAGGATGATTTTACAGCCGAGCTTATTTTCATTTCTACTGAGAGAGGGGCACTAGCCACTTTTCACTGTTCAGGGTTTCTAAAGGTCCTAATCCAGGAATTCCCTGGCAGTTCAGTGGTTAGGACTCCACGCTCCCACTGTGCAGGGGGCATAGGTTCGATCCCTGGGGAACTAAGATCCTGCCTGCTGTGCTGCTGTGGCCAAAAATATAAATAAAGATCCTAATCCAAGCCTGGTTGGGGCTGGCTGGGTGGGTGTGGGTGGGCAGGCACTGTCACAGTTGGACTGCAGTGTCTTAAGGAGTCTAATGAGAACACTGGAGAGATGAAATCTGAAAATGAAGCTTCAGGAGCTGGGAGCCATTGATGGTTCTGGAGTGGAAGCTTGGCCATAATAAAGACTATCAGTACGTCAATGTGGTGGCCATAGTCAGGATAGATTGTGGAGATTTACGAGAAATTATTGTACTAATCCACTGCTTCTCAAACTCGTATACATCAGTATCACCTGGATGGACTGTTAAAATGCTGATGGCTGGGCTCCACCACCTCAGATACTAGGTCTGGGGTGGGGCCTGGAAATCTGTATTTATAACAAGCTCCTGGGTAATGCTGATGGTGCTGTTTGGGGACAATACCTTTAGAACCACTGTGTGAAGCTGGTATCTAGATCAAGCTTCAGAAATGACAGAGAAAGGGGATATATGACTGTATTTTCAGAGGAAAGAGAAGTCAAGCTCTGTTGCTTGATTAGCTCAGCTGGTAAAGAAACCACCTGCCATGCAGGAGACCCCAGTTCAATTCCTGGGAAGAATCCCCTGGAGAAGGGATAGGCTACCCACTGTAATATTCTCGGGCTTTCCTAGTGGCTCACATGGTAAAGAATCCACCTGCAATGCGGGAGACCTGGGTTAGATTCCCAGATTGGGAAGATCCCGTGGAGGAGGGCATGGCAACCTGCTCCAGTATTCTGGCCTGGAGAATCCCATGGTCAGAGGAGCCTGGAGGGCTACAGTTCATGAGCTTGCAAAGGGTAGGACACAATGAAGCGACTAAGCACAGCACAAAGGAGAGAAGGCAGCCAGAACTGCAATGTTCTCAAAGCCTAGGGTAATGTCAGCTCAGAGGGCTGGATGAGAGAGAAGTTGCGAAGGGGAGCTGGCTTGGGGATCAGAATGAGATGGGGAGAAGGACTTGTGTTTGAACATGCATGTGCCAATGGCTGTGCCCAGGGCTCAGCATGAAGGTGTGGGACAGAGGCTGGGCACTGAATTCAGGTTGGGAATCAGGCCTCAGGCTGTTCTGCAGAGTGGCTGGGCTGAAATCCTGGAGAAGGAGACATTGTCTGATGGCTGAGAGCCAAGGATGGAGCCCTGGGACAGACTTCCATTTGAGGACGGAGAACCAGTAAATTGGATAGAGAGGCAGGAAGAGACTCAGATGTTCTCATTTCACAGGGACTAAAGGAAGAGAAGTTTCCCAAGAAGCGGAAGTCACAAGGGTGGGCGCCAGGACCCCTCCGCTTGCCCAGCTCCTCCTCTACATCTCACCCACAGACAACTGCCCCTTCGAAGCCGCTGCCCTCACAAAGCCCTCCCAGACTCTCCCAGCCCTTACCCAAGTGGAGGCTCGCTCTCCCTGCTGTGCACCAGCTCTGCCCCTTGGGCAGAATTTCACTGATAGCTGGATTGCATTTATTTACGCTTCAGAAGCCTTGACCTTGGTGAAGTGTGGAATGTGAAACACTCAGAATGTTGTTTCCAGGCCTTGATGAGAAACTCAACTCAGGTGAAGCGAATCCCCTGGCACTGGACCAGGGCAAGAGGTCCGTGGGGTGTGGTTGCCCTTGGGGAGCTTTGCTGCTCCCACCTGCACTGGCAGGCTTTTCTTGGCCACTACCTCTGGAGGAAGGGACGAAAGGATACGTAGATGGCAACAAAGTACTTATAGAGATGGAATTCTTGGCCCATCTGCCCCAGGAGTGGGAATAGAATGTCTGTCTTTTTCCCTGAAAATACCTTGTTGTTGGTCACATTGTGTCCCTCCCCAAAACTTAAGCTAAAGTCCTAACCCCCTGGACCTCAGGTTGTGACCTGGTTAGAAACAGAGTCGTTGCAGGTGTAATCCGGCAAGGCGTGGTCACAGTGGAGTAGGAGGGCCCGCGCCCCACGACTGGTCCCTGGAAGAAGAGCAGAGGGGGCAGAGAGGGATGAAGCCTTGTGACGGCAGAGGCGGAGGTTGCAAAGGTGCGTCTGATGAGCCAAGAAAGCAAAGATGGACACCCAGCATCAGAGGCTAGAAGAGGCGAGGAAGGACTTATCCTCTTAGGGTGGATTTTTAGCTGTTGGGCCACCTCAACAGGGGCTGTTTTTCTGGGGGAAACTTGCCTGGTCTGACAGGATGGGTTGGGGGAGTGAGGTCTCTATGGAGGAGGCCCCGGAGAGAGAGACGCAGACAGGAGAGGCAGGGTGATGGAACTGGGAGAAAGATTTGCAGTAGACAGGACTGATGTGCCCCAGAGTTGCCTTGTTGGGCCTTTGTCTCTTTGCGACTCTGAGCCTCTGTTTCTTTGTCCTGTTTTGATTGGTCCTGCCATGTAACCAAGGTCCACAGTCACTGTAAACACAACACCCAGATCCTCTCCAGTGTTGGTACTCACCACTGAACCTACTGAAGGCATGTGCTCCCACTGTCTCTGAGCAACGCAGCCTTTCTTCCCTACCTGGCCCTTGCAAAATGTTTCCCAGGAGGAACAGTGGCTACTACTCCCGGCATTCACTGCAGGCTTTCAGAGCTTCATGAATAATAGCTCTTTTCAGAATGTACTAATTAGTACATTTTCAATCTCTTCTGAATAATGGAAATTTAAAAAATCTTTCCAGAAATGGCAATAAAGATGAAGTGGCAGCTTTGCTAATGTGCTGCAGGGTTTGATGGAGACTCAATTTAAAAGAAAGGTAAGTTGAATAGCACTAATTGGAGGACTTGTGGCATTGTTTCTTGAGAAGAGCTCCTTGCCTCATGTCAACCACGAGCTACACTAGGGAATCTGTGGCATTGCCAGTGACCCCATTTGGCGTCTGTTTCTTGGCAGTAAAACCAACAGTTCTTAGCTGATAAAGGACTGAGGAAAAATTCTTAATATATACCAAGCACTTGAATGATGTGTTGTATAGATATAATAGCCCTTGAGTTTCTAGGGGTCAGTGGAAAAGGGAATGTGACTTCGAGTTTTCCCTCCATCCATAGCCACCTCCTGTAAGCAGCATCCATGTTCTGGCAGGAATAGTCCCCTTTCCTGCTTATTCTACTCTTTTCCAGTTGTCAGCAGGAAGGCGGGCAAAGCTGCTTTGGGGTTTAATTGCTCATGTGTTGAGCTGGTAGCTCATTGCCTGCTTGTGATGTGGGCTCTGGAAACATCTCCTGGATATCTCATCAGTGTTTTTAAGAGCTAAAGAGAGTGTTAGACCAACCCATGTTTCAAATGATAGCATTTGCTAAATGAAGTATGCATAAAGGCCGTGCTCTCAATGCTAGAAAAATGTCACCCTTTCACAATTTTAACTCTATGATAATCAAGTGTCGAGAGACCAGCTGAGGCTCAAGTATTTGTATGTGTTTGAGATGACCTTTGGCTATACAAGAACCTAAGGTTTTCTTCCAGCCTGGAGTACTGGCATGCTCTGGTGGATTCACCTAATCCTAGTCTGAAAGGACTTTAACTTAGGAAGGGAATCTCATGTACTGTTGCAGGTAGTATAGCATGGTACAGCTGCTTTGGAAAGTAGTCTGGCAGTTTCTCAAAAGGCTAAACACTGGGTTACCACATTATACAGCAGTTCCATTCCTGGGTGTCAGTCCAAGAGAACTGAAAACATATATCCACTCAAAAATTGGTACATGACTGTTTAGAGCAGAATTATTAATAACAGCCAAGAAGTGGAAGCAACACAAATGTCTATGAGCTTTTTGGCCTATCTATCTATACACATATTATTTGGCCATAAAAAAGGATGAAGTGCTGATACATACTCCAATGTGGATGGACCTTGAAACATTATACTTGGTGAAAGAAGCCGGTCACAAAAGACCACAGGCTGCATGATTCCATTTGTGTGAAAAGTCCAAAAAAAAAAAAAAAAAAAAACAAAACACCCCAAATCCATAGAGACACAAAGTAGACCAATGGTTGCGAGGGGTTGGGGGAAGCAAGGATGAGGGAAGTGATTGCTGATGGGCAAGGGGTTTCTCTTTGGGATATTGGAAATGTTCTAAAATTGATTGTGATGATAGATGTACAACTCTGAAATCTACTGAAAACCACTGAATTGTATATTTGAAAGGGGTATATGTGAGTGATAAATCATTACAGCTAGACAATACCCTGTGCTTCTTGAAGACACAGATAGTCTCCACTTTGTAAATATTGGTTTGGCCATGAAGTTCGTTTGGGTTTTTTGTGACGTATGGAAAAACCAGAACAAGTTTTATGGCCAACCCAATAATACTATGTCCTAATGCATGGGTACAAAACCTCAGGTAGTCTTTATTTTTTACGTACTTCTTTTTCTTCTTTTATGTACTTCTTCAAAGGCATAATTCTTTGTTTACCCTAAGTAAAAGGAGTCATGCTTCTGTGATGAATGCAAACAAGTAAAGCCCATTTTGGTCTGCTCTTGATAAGATAATTGCATCACTTTTATGAAATCTAAACAGAGTTACAGTTTAGGACCCAAATTACCTGTCTGGCTGTCAACTCTGATTATCTGAGGTAATTTTAAGAAAGGTTGAAGAGTGTGGCAGTGATATTTCTTAGCAGCTGAGAACTTGGAAGGAAAAAAAATTGGCGTAATCCTCACAAACATGGTGATCCAACAGATTTTTGAGATCTTTCTCAGCTTGTGGCTCTTCTCACTCAACAGTTTGTATGGATGGTATCTTGCCTTTGAACCAACAGGGTATAATGAGTATCCTTTTAATCTTAATTTGGGGATCAGTCTTTCCGTATCTGCTGTCTGCACTGTAGACGCCAAGCCCTGGCAGCAGTAGCATTTCTCCTGAGAGCCTAGGGTCGTCAGAGAATGGTGCAAGGACTCTAATTTCCTATTGAGCGTGAGTTTTCGGAAGTTAGGAAAAGTCATTTCCCTGAAGGTACCTTGGGCACAATGATGAGCCCAGAAGGGAAGCCTTGGATACACGGTGTGGAGGCAGGTTCATTCAGCTTGCTCTTCTCTGTTAAGAGCCTCGTCAATCCATCCGGAAGAATGGTAATGTGCTCACTGGGACAGATTTTCCAGGACACTGATAGCTCCAGGTGGCAGGCCCACGTCAGCCAACACATGTTAAGTCCAAAGTGTTCTAGCCTCCTCCTCGATGGGCTGGCGTTGGCCAGGCTTTAGTAACTGCCTTGCTTCTCCAGGTCTTCGGACTTTTAGGAGATACCAGTTCATTCACAAAGCGTGACTGATATCAGACCATCCTGCCTTGTTGGTGTGTAGTGTGTTTACTCAATCGGGCAGAGCCTGAGCTGCGGCAAGCGCAGACTAGCCGCCTCATGTTCTGACTTCCTGCCTTTGTTCTAGAAGCCAGATGCAGCTGGAGATGAGAAAAATTCAGGTCTATGCCAAATTCAGGGCACATCCAGTCGACGAGAAAGAGGAGGAAACATTTAATGTGTTGAGGTGCATTTTATAGACTTCTTTCCTAAGAAAGTGTATTCTTTGCATATAGTTAGAGAATACATTTGGTAATTTTTTTTAAAGTTTTTTTTTCTGATATGGACCATTTTTAAAGTCTTTATTGAATTTGTTTACAGTATTGCTTCTGTTTTTCATGTTTTGTTTTTTTGGCCACGAGACATAGGGGATGTTAGCTCCTCGACCAGGGACCGAACCTGTACCCCATGCATGGGAAAGCGAAGTCATAACCACTGGACCACCAAAGAGGTCCCTGCTATTTTAAATAGCAGTGACGGTGGGGTATAATCAATACCCTCTAATTAGTGTTAGGGCGGGATAATAAAAGTAGCTAGTAGGAGTTGAGCCATAGGTTAAGTATATCGTTGTCCTGACTCTACAGAGAAGGGAACTGAAGCTAGGTTCTGCTCCACAGACCTAGGTTCAGCTCAGAAGAAGTCAAGTGGGTCTGAATTCACAGATTTCTTTTAATCACACTGGCACACTGCCTTTGTGGGAAAATCACATCCTTCTTGCAAGGTCGGACTGAAGTCTGATTTGTGCTTGATACTGGGACAGGAGGTAATCTACAAATAGATAGGGTTTTGTTTAGATTTGATTCCAAGCCTAATGGCGTATGTAATGACATGATTACTACTATTAGTATATGGCACTGTTTGCTGAGGTGCCGGAGTTTGTATTTCATGCAGGAAACTAGGCTGGCAAACACAGTTTAATGCACTAATGCTGCAAATTAGTGAAGCTTTCATTTAACTAAATGGATCATTTGCCTTTGAAACCAGTGTGTAAATCGAAGTACAGTAATCTGTCATCCCAGTCCACCTCTTTGTCTTCAGTTTGAAAGCAGACTATAGTTATTTCTTTAGCTAGCTAGACATTTCAAATAAGCTGTGTTCAAGAAACATCCATAGAGGGGAGAAATGCTAAAGTCCTGATAAAAGGGGTTGGGTGCTTGACTCCAATGTTGCCCTCCAGTAAGACCAGTTAGGCTCTTATTGATGGGCAAGGATGAGCCTCTGGGTCTAAAGTGCAATAGCAGGATGTAACTAACCTCTTCCTCCCTTTCCATACAGATTTTGTATCTGATTGGTCTCCTGTGCATGAAGCAGCCATTCATGGACGTCTGCTGTCTTTGAGGAGCCTCATCAACCAGGTAGGTAATTTTTGGGGGAAAAAATGATGAATATTAGGCAAGTTCTACTGCTGACCACACTGAGGAAAAGAAGTCATAGTCTGATCTTAGGATGTAAATTTCCTGTTTAGCAGAATGAGATGAATGCTGTCCTCCTTTGTTTGGAGGCTGGCATAATACTAGAGTTCAGTACAGTTTTATGCACAAAGTAGATTCTGTAGAATCTGTTGAATGAATAGTGGGCAAATTAGTGCATTCAAGTTGCTGTCACTTTATTCCATAGACTGTATCCTGGAAAATTATCACGTAAAGCAGTGGTTTTCAACTGGGGCAGTTTTGCCCCAGATGGAGACATTTGACATTGGCTGGAGACAGTTTTGGTTGTCATAGCTGGGAGCAGGAGTGGGCATGGGGTTGGGGTAGTGGTGATGTTGGCATCTAGTAGCTGGAGACCAAGGAGGTTAAACATCTGACACTGCACAGGATGACTCTCCACATTCAACAGCTCTCCAGCCCCCAGTATCAGTAGTGCTGAGGTTGAAGACCCTTCACATAAAATAAATGCTTGAAAATGTCTTTTAAAATATGCCATCTTAAAATATCAAAGAAATGTTCAGTTCTATTGAATCTCCAGTGGAAATGGCTCTGCCAGTTTGATATTAGTTTCTCTGCTCCTTCGATGGGATACTTTAAAGGACACATTAATTGGAGTTTTGGTGGTTTGAAATTATTGGGAACTTAAGCAAAGGTGCTTTTAAAAAAGTAGTGTCAATCACCACTCAAAATTCCAATGAAATTTTTGTTCATAATGTTTTTCCTCTGAAGAGACAATATAGACCTTTTAAGTTAGGAGCTCTTGGCCCTTTCATGGACTCCTTTGATAGTCTGGCAAAATCTAAGGACCCCTTCTCAGACTAATGTCTTAAATGAATAAAACACAATATGGCTGATAAGTTACTTCAGTCGTGTCCGACTCTGTGTGACCCCAGAGATGGCAGCCCACCAAGCTCCCCTGTCCCTGGGATTCTCCAGGCAAGAACACTGGAGTGGGTTGCCATTTCCTTCTCCAATGCATGAAAGTGAAAGGTGAAAGTGAAGTCGTTCAGTCGTGTCCGACTCTCAGCGCCCCCATGGACTGCAGCCTTCCAGGCTCCTCCGTCCATGGGATTTTCCAGGCAAGAGTGCTGCAGTGGGGTGCCATTGCCTTCTCCAAAAACACAATATAGAGGAACCCTATTAAACAAATGTGTAACATAGTACTATATGAGCTTCTTTATTAGCACATTCAGTAAGAAGATTTAGTGGCGATTATAATTATTACCATACTTTCTAAGTAGGATGAATGTATTTTGAGCTACTTTAGATATCTGCAGTAATCAATGCAATTAAAAATATCTGTGATTCCTCTCAGTGATGTCCTGTCACTATTATGGTTTGTGGTCTAGATTCACAATTGAAGGACATGATAAATTTCAGGTGTTAATTCTGGAAATATTAATAAATGTGCTTTGAAAAATTCCAATTTCACAGACCTATCTAGACTAAGAAATCCTCCTATAAGAAGACAATTTTTAAAGATAGATTTCAGACTACTAAGTCACTATCTTAAGCTGTTTTTAGTAGCAGCAGCCTCTTATAAATAGAAATATAGATAGTAGCACATAACTCTAGCTAAATGAAGTTAAGCTACTTCTCAGATAAACTGAAACATTTGCCTTAATTTGATAGGGTAAAAAATGATCATTGCAGCTTTTATATATAACTTACTAAACTGGACTGTTATTCATTTATATTCAGTATTTATATGTTTATTGAATCATGTCTGGAATCAGGTCTTTAAGCACTTTTGCATTATTCAAGCAAGTTATTTTCTTGGAACCCCAGTTTCTACCTTCAAAAAATAAGTTCCAGTGTGTGTGTGTCTGTGTGTGCTGAGTCTCTCAGTTGTGTCCAACTTGTGACCCCATGGACTGTAGCCTGCCAGGCTCCCCTGTCCATGGAAGTTCCCAGGCAAGAATACCGGAGTGCATTGCTGTTTCCTCCTCCAGGGGATCTTCCTGACTCAGGGATCAAAGTCCTGTCTCTTATATCTCCTGCATTGGCAGGTGGATTCTTTACCACCAGCGCCACCTGAGGAGCTCCTGAGCATTCCAATACTTACCTCCAGACTAATACCTCCAGTATTAGTCAGGTCTTGCTGTGTAAGGAAAAAGCCCAAACTCAGTAGCAAAATACAGTAAAAATTTCTTGCCAGTAAGATTTTGGATCAGCTGATCTGCACTGATCTTGGCTTCAAGCTGTGGGTTGGGTACAGCTCTCCTGCACTCATCTCCCATCCTTGTTTGACCAGTGGCTGCCTGAGGAATTTTCTCCCTGTGGCAGAAGGCTGTAGCATCGCAGGGCAAGCCCAGCCATGAGAGAAACTTCTAATCTGCTTATGTTACATCTGCTAACATCCCACTGGTCAGAGCAAGTCAGATGGCCAAGTCCAAAGTCAAGGATCAAGGAGGTACATTTTGTCAACTATGAGGTCATGGCAAGGGTGTGACTGTATTACACTGTTACAGGAGAGTGAGGAATTGAGACCCCAAATTCAGTCTTTTATGTTACCTTATATATGAGTTTGAGAGAATTAACTGAGGTGACATCATGTACCTGCTCTAGTTACTCTTAACAAGTGAAGAGTACCTATTTTCTTATTACAATCTACATAGTACTTCAGATAATCAAAGACTACTGAAGAAAACTGCTGCTAAAATAAACAAACATACTTTAGTAAGGGATATAAGACCAAACATGCAAGTGTCTATGACAAAGAGAAAAGAAAATTATAAAAAGTAATTCTCACTTGGTCCAAGAAGGAAGAAACTGAATCTGTAACTAATTATTCTTTACCATGACTTCACATTAAAATAATGTGAGATTTAAAAAGAAAACAGCAACTGGGCTTCACTCTAGATATTCTGATTTAGCCTAGGCCAGGCTTCATGCACTGGTATTTTTTAAGCTCTTGTAGAATCACTATGTTGAGGAATTTTTGTTTAAGGCCATTTTGCCAGTGGAGAAAGAGGGAGGAAGGCATTTGATACGAAAGAGAAAGAGTATGTGGAAAGGAAGAAAACCATTGATAGGCTGGGTTTCATTAAAGTTAAGGACTTGTTCATCAAAGGCAGCATTTTAAAAGAAATAAGGCAAGCCAAACATGAAAAAATATTTGAGATATCTATCTATTTATGACTAAGAACTCTTATTCCTAGCCTAAAATCAATACACAAAATACTGACAACAGAAAAATGAGCAAGAAACTTGGACTGGCAATTTTTTAAAAGATATCCAAGTGTTTAATGAATATATCAAATTGTGCTTATTAGTAAAATTAGTAAATGTGTAATTCAAATTACAAATAAATTATGTTACTCCTCCCACTAGAAGGGTTAAATTTGGAAAGACAGATAATGCAAAGTGTTGGCAAGAATGTGGAGCAACTGAAACTCTCATACATTGCTGGTGGGAGTGTAAATTTTTGCAAACCAATTTGGGAAATATTAAGGAATATCTACTAAAGCTACAAATATCTATACCCTACAACCAAACACTTTCATTTCTAGGTTTATATCCAACAGATATGTATACATGAGTTCATAAAAAAAAATGTATGGGTATATTCTTAGAAGCCTTATTCCTAACAGCAAAAACAAAAAACAAACAAACAAACAAAAAACAAAAAAAACACCTTTGAAAACAACCTAAGTGAAGATGAAAGTGTTAGTTGCTCAGTTGTGACTGACTCTTTGCGACACCATGGTCTGTAGCCTGCCAGGCTCCTCTGTCCATGGAATTTCCTGGCAAGAATGCTGGAGTGGGTTGCCATTCCCTTCTCCAGGGGATCTTCCTGACCCAGGGATTGAATCCAGGTCTCCTGCATTGCAGGCAAATTCTTTACTGTCTGACCCACTAAAGAAGCAGCCTTATTCATAACAGAAAAAAAAAGGCCCTTGAAAACAACCTAAGTGTCCATCAAAAGTGGATAAATATATTTTGGTATATTACTCAGTGAAACTCCATGCACCAATGAAAATATATGAATGAATGACTTTGAAAACCAGATGTTAAGTCAGAGTAGCTGAGCACACATACAAAAATACATACGTCATGGTTCAATTAATAAAACAT
This sequence comes from Neotragus moschatus, assembly GCA_006410615.1. NCBI lineage: Eukaryota > Metazoa > Chordata > Mammalia > Artiodactyla > Bovidae > Neotragus > Neotragus moschatus. The sequence goes on from SJYA01003372.1 coordinate 353,069, forward strand.
TCAAAACCAAGGAAAACTATCATGCTAGAAGCCACTATTCTGAATGCCTTTGTGGGTGTAATTTGGGTAGAATATATGTGGGTTTCTGGTAATGTTTCTTTTTCTTTACCTTATAGTGGTTATATAGTTAGATTGTCTTTGTGATAATTCACTGAAGTTTACACTAAGGGTTTATGAACCTTTATGAACCTTTCTTTGTATCTGTTGCACTTCAATAGTAATTTATTTTTTAAAAAGCAAAGCAATTTGTTAGGCCAGCATAAAGCAATTAAAGCAACCTTGGACACTCTGTGACCTTAATTTAATGGTTCATATTAGCATCCCTTTGGGCTGGGGTTGCATGGGAAATCTTAAAAAATACCAGTGCCTGATTTCAGCTACCTTTGGTTGTATTGCGGTTGCTCTGGGATGCAGCTTGGGTATCAGGACTTTTTATTTTTTAAAGTTCCCCTGAAGATTGAATGCACAGCCCTATAAACCTTCCCAATAAAGTTCCACTGCATGCACAGGTTGAGGACCGACTTTTTTGTTTCTTGAATAAAAACTCTTTATGCTGCTCCATGCAGTCTTTAAAGGGTTAAGTCACTATCAGGGTAGATACTAGGAAAGATCCTGGGCATTCTGAAATATCAGACCTTGAGGATGTAGCAGGCTTCCCTGATGGCTCATTTGCTAAAGAATCTGCCTGCAATGCAGGAGACTCCAATTCAGTTCCTGGGTCAGGAAGATCCGCTGGAGAAGGGATAGGCTACCCACTCCAGTATTCTTGGGCTTCCCTGGTGGCTCAGCTGGTAAAGAATCTGCCTGCAGTATGGGAGACCTGAGTTTGATCCCTGGGTTGGGATGATCCCCTGGAGAAGAGAAAGGCTACCCACTCCAGTATTTTGGCCTGGAGAATTCCATGGACTGTTTAGTCCATGGGGTCGCAAAAAGTCGGACATGACTGAGTGACTTTGGGCTTCCCTGATAGCTCAGTTGGTAAAAAATCCACTTGCAATGCAGGAGACCCCAGTTTGATTCCTGGGTCTGGAAGATCTGCTGGAGAAGGGATATACTACCCACTCCAGTATTCTTGGGCTTCCCCTGTGGCTCAGCTGGTAAAGATGTAGCAGGTCATTCAAGGCTCAGTGATAAAGAATAAAAATAAGTCTCAAATATTAACTGCCTAGAAATTACTGAGTGCTAAACACTTTGCATACATCATTTTTAAAGTATTCATAACCAACCTGGTAGGGTAGGTGAAATTGTCCCCATTTTACAGATGGAAATTGAGGCTTTGAGAGAAAGGTAGCTGGCCCAAGGTCACACTGCTAATTAGATGATGGTGTCCGCATTTGAACTTGGTAATCATTCTGCTATCCTCTCTCTGAGATTTCAGTCCTAGGTTTGAAATGAAGATGGTGGTACCATTCAGAGAATCAGGTCTGGCAGAAGAGGAGCTCTTTTCACGAGAGTTTGGTTGACAAAGGCTAAATTTATGTCATGAGCTGGGTCTCTGGGTGATTATGTCTTAGCAGGGAATTAGGAACATATACTGGGGCTG
>SJYA01003372.1:356923-405784 GCA_006410615.1 Neotragus moschatus
TAAGAGGGTAACAGCCCAAAGGACAGCATGACTGGGGGGCTGAAAAAAAGGCCCACAAAAGTAGAAGAATGTGTGTTATGGATGATGGTGAGTGAGATAATCTAATGGAATGACTTTAGGCAAATTTATTCCAGAAAAATTTATTTATTCTGGGCTTCCCTAGTGGCTCAGATGGTAAAGAATCTGCCTGTAATGCAGGGGACCTGGCTTCGATCCCTGGGTTGGGAAGATTCCCTTGGAGAAGAGAATGGAAGTTGACTCCAGTATTCTTGCTCAGAGAATCCCTTGGACAGAGGAGCCTGTTGGATTACAGTTCATAGGGTCACACAGAGTCACACTTGACTGCAACGACTTAGCCTGCACGCATTCGGGGAAGAAAAGGTATAATACTGAGTTGACCAAAAAGTTTGTTTGGGTTTTTCTGTGACATCTTACAGAAAAACCCAAATGAACTTTTTAACTAACCCAGTATTACCAAGATGTTGATTAAACTATCCATGCTCTTAATTGACATATGCTAAGGAAAAGAACTTTTATTGTACCTGGTTTCTTCCTGTTAGGAATAGATTATATATTCCAAGATCAGGGGGTCTGTGGAGCCTCTCCTTGAGTTCTTTTGATGTTCTGCTTGGATTAGGTTCAGGATCCATCTCCTAGAGAGCACACTTTCCAAGAGGTTGAAGAACCCCACGACCTTTCAGACACTTTCTTGCTTCTTTAGCCCTAGACTACTAGAGTGGGAGTGTAACTGGCCCTTTGCCTCTCTGTCCATGGAGGTTCACCTAATACTTTGGACTGTCTTAGTCATGTTTTGCTGTGTAACAAAGTATCCTCCACATTAGTGGCTTAATGTGACAGACATGTATTCACAGTGTCTATGGGGCAGGAATCTAGACACAGTTTCCCTGGGTCAGGGACTCTTATGAATCTGCGGTCATAAGAATATATATGGGCTTCCCTGATGGCTCAGTGTAAAGAACTCTCCTGTCAATGCAGGAGATGCCGGTTTGATCCCTGGGTCAGGAAGATCCTCTGGAGAAGGGAATGGCAACCCCCTCCAGTATTCTTGCCTGGAGAATTCCGTGGACAGAGAAGCCTGTTGGGCCACAGTCCATAGGGTCACAAAGAGTCGGACACGACTGAGTGACTGAGCACGTAGGTGAGGCAGGTTAACTTTTAAAAGAATGTGGATTCACGGCCGAGCCCTACAGAACTGTTACATTGCACTCCTTACTCTGCCCATTTCCCTCCTCCAGGGGTGGCCGGTGAACCTCATCACGGCAGATCGTGTGTCTCCACTCCATGAAGCCTGTCTTGGAGGTCATCCCTCCTGTGCAAGCATATTATTGAGACATGGAGCTCAGGTAAGTACAACTCAAACCACATCTTCGACGCCACTACTGAAAAATGACTCTTTCTATTCCTTCTAAATACTTTCCAGCATTTTTTATTAGCTTGACTTGAAATATGAAGAGGGTTTTTTCCCCCTAAAGTATTATGTCCATCAAGCTTATTTACTTTAGCAGTAGATGAAACGCTGCATTTTTAGCTAGAAAGTCATGGTCTGAGCCTATATCATTTTCTTTAGCTGTCACTACTAATAAATGGCTGTTACATTTCTGCCTTCATTCCTATGGCTGGAAGGTAGTGACATATAGCATTTGGCTCCATAAGACCTGAATAATGGTCCCAGACCATCTCTACCATTTACTAACGCTGGAAATTTGGACAAGCTACTTAGCCTGTGAGCTTTAGAGTATATACGGGAAAAATAATGGGGGAAATAGCAAAAAAAGTTATGGAGCATATTTTGTGGAATTGGGAGGGTTGAGAGGGGTAAGGCATGTGGTTATTTGGAGAACGGGAATCAGGGTGACATCATGAGATTACAGAGAAGGAAGTTACACAGTCTTTGAATTTCAAAGTAGGGACCAGTACTTCTTCCATTAACTAAGTCCCCTCTTGCTTAAAAGTGGTGGGAAAATCTGATCAGAAGATTCTATAAGGATCGCTCATCTTTTCTCAAGCGGTCTGTACTGAGCATTTATTATGTGTCTAACTCTAAATAAAGATTTTCAGGAACTTCTAAACTCAATGAGGAGACAACCAGATAAACAGGTAAATGGCTGCCTGTGACACTAAATGCTTCAACAGATCAACCCTGAACTCTCAGTAGCCTCACAGAATGAAAGTTGATTTCTTGTTCAACTCAGAGTCCTATGTGCGTGTTGCCGGTTGGGCAAGGGTGATTCAAGGACACAGGCTCCTTTCATCCTGTTGCTCCTCTGCCTTTAACAAGTGGCTCCCATGTGTGCTCTCTTCCAGATGGCTGGAAGAGGGAAAGACATGGAGGACTGGAGACTTTTAAAAGGCCAGTCTTGGCAGCGACATATGTCACTTTTACTCACATCCCCTTGGCCAGAGTTCAGGCCATGTCTAACTGCCAGGAAGATGGGAAAGTGTATGGCTGTGTGCCCAGGAGAGAGGGAATGAGTTTGGTGAATGCATAATATCTCAGCCACAGCAGGCAATTACAATACACTGTTTTTATCCATCAGTTTCTGCTGTGCAACAAACTACCTGACTTAATGACTTCAGACAGTAGCCATTTCTTTATCTCACAGTTCCTTGTGTTGTCTGGACAGCTCTTCTGGTCTGGCCTGCTTTGGCTAGCCTCAGCTGGGCTCACGGAGGCATTTGGGGTTAGCCAATAGGTGGGCTGCAGCAGACTGCTTCATGGTGACCGTGGCTGGCGCCGCTGGGAGGTCTGGGGAGAAATAAAATCTCCCTGTGGTCTCTCATCCTTTAGCAGGCGGCCTGGGCCTGTTCACGTGGTCGCGGGGATTCCGAGAGCAGTGAAAAGGGTGAGCTCTCTGCTTGCATCACACTTGTTAACTGTCCCATTGACCAAAAAGTGATTCATGTGGGCAAGCCCAGATTCCAGGATTGAAAAAATAGTCTCTGTCTTGTGATGAGAGGAGTCACAGAGCCACATTACAAAGGAATGTTCATCCTGGGCACAGAGTCCGTGGCCATTTTGTGCTACCACATGCTACAAAATATAATAAGTATTAATAGTAAGAGGATTGTTGGGAACATGTACAAATGTTCCTAACCTGTTTATTTCTGATGGAGAGAGGGAGTGAAAAGATGCTTCTTGCAGGAAGTGACATCACAGTTGAAATCTATAGGACTTGTTGGAGGCACTCAGCTCATTGGCGGGTTGGGGAAAATGATGAACTTCCTACCCAATGGGAAAAAGAAACACAAAAGCCTCGAAGTGAAAGTGGGGGCATTTTGTGTGATTTCAAATCATCCCTTATAGCAGCAGGGTAGAGCAGGGGACAGGGGTCAGAACGAAACAAGCTTGCTGTCCATGCCAGGAAAGTGGACTTTGCCCCGAGGGCGGCCGAGAGCCATGATAAGTATATCCTCAGGTTTATATTTTGGTTAAGAAAACTTACCCCAAACTTGGAAACAGAGCCAGGACTAAGCAGAGGCAAAAGAGGAGCCTGAGGGTGCAAATGTGAGAGATCCTGGAAGTGAGTATCTCCTTCAGGTTTGCACCTGGGGCATCTGAAATTAAAATACTATATTCACAATTTTAAGACGTTAACTGCTGTGCGGAAATTGGATTGGTGTGGGGTGGGTCTAGGATAGAGTGTTTAAACTAAGGTGATTAGTTTGTGACCTGTTCAACTTATCCTAATTAGTGTCCAAGTTCATGTTCCTGGGGGAGGGCATGGAGGAGACAAAATATTGAGAAACATCCTTGGGGCCTGACGTCCCATACTTCATTCGGTTTTTCACAACAGCTTTGTGGCATTTGTTCTTTTTTGTCTCCATCTTATAGCTGTGGAATTTAAGGCTCTGATAAGTGAAAAAACAGCTTGAAAATGGTGGAGCTTACCTTAGAATCCAGGGTACTTCATTGCCTGCCTTCATCCTGGAGTTTTTCCTTACAGGTGAATGGTGTCACTATAGACTGGCACACTCCCTTGTTTAACGCTTGTGTCAGCGGCAGCAATGAGTGTGTGAATTTGCTTCTGCAATATGGAGCCAGTCCCCACCCGGCGAGTGACCTGGCATCCCCCATCCACGAAGCTGCTAAGAGAGGTAAATCTGTTGAGAATTGAAGTTTTCCACCCACTCCTTCAAGGGACATCTTACGATTGAAGAGGGAAAAGGAGGCATACAAAGCACTTGTTCTCCATGTGGGATCCTGGGATCCACACAGAACTACAATGGTATAACAAGATAAATGCAAAGGAGCAGTGTTTCAGTATGACATTCTAGACCAAGGGAGAATGATTCTGCTTTCACCCAACCTAGTTGGCCACACAGGGCCCCACTCATGTTGGATTTGGCACCATCTCCTAAGCCTCTCCAGTGCCCACCACTCTTATGGGATGGTGGGCAGTTCCTCCCAGGGCCTGCTTTTGGTGAGGTTGTAAGTCTCCTTCCCTGTTCCATGGCCCATTCTGTGCTGTCTCCTTCAGGTCCACCTTGTCCCCTTCCATACCTCTTCCCAACTCTCACTTCGGTTTCTGAACTCAGATTACAAAGCCACAAACAACTAAAAAAGGTGGATGGTTGTTGGTTGCCTACCGTGGCTAATAAACTCATGTGGAGTTCCACCCGGAGCTCCAGATGGCATCTTATGGAACACCCCGTTAACTAGTGATGGTGTGAAGATCATTGTCTATTCTAAATAAAGAACATAGCTCTTGGTCCCTAGTTAAATCATTGGAAATTTTCAACACACAGAAGATGGGCAAGGTGGTGTTTCCCTAGCTATGAGAATTAGTGCTCTGTTTTCTCCCACTTGGGGCTGCAGGCCACGTGGAGTGCATCGAGTCTCTTGCAGCTCACGGGGGCAACATTGACCAAAACATCCGCCACCTGGGCACACCACTGTATATGGCTTGTGAAAACCTGCAGGTGGCCTGTGCCAAGAAACTTCTGGAGTCAGGTAAAACCAAAAGCACAACAGAACAAGGAGAATAAATGAAAAGTACATTCAAGGTATTTGAAAGCTCTTTCTGTTGTAGCAGAGGAAAAAGTGTGGGCAATGGAGTTGGAGAAGATCAGAGTTCATCTTGACTGTGTTCCCCTGGGGAATTATTTGAAACCGTTTCAACTTGAGTTCTCTTATTTGTAATAAGAATCATGATGGCGATGATGTCCTTCCTCCCAAGAAGGTCCTCAGTGATGATCAGTTTCTCCTCCCTTTCCCCTGCCTCCCTTCCTCTGGCCATTGATATTACTAGTCCCAGCATAACTCCCACAGCTGCTGGGTTAGGGCTGGCCTCTGAATTTGAGGCCACCTTCAGCAGTTCTCTTTGATTTGGAAGTAAACTTGCCTTGGTGTTAGTCCATTGTAGATGTATTTTTGAAAAGGTCCAAGTCCCACCATTCTTTTTCACCTTCCTGCTATTGTCCAACCCTTTCAACACGTGGAATACCCCTTTTCACATTTTAAGTTATTTGAGTTTTGGTTATCTTTAAAAATCAGATAATCTTTCCCTCTGCTGAAGGTTTATTGTTCTCATTGCCTTCTACTCAATTGGCAGCCATTACCATGAACCAGGAGGAGGTTGGTTTTCTCTCTCTTCTCTCATCTTGGATGGATTTTAAGCTTCTAGTCTGGAAAGGGTCAGTTTGGCATCCCTCCAAAAGCAAAGAACAATACAAGAACAATTCAGTTAACATTTGTTGACTGCACGTAGATTCCCATTTTTCTAGAGAGATAGCAGCTCAGGCAAAGCTGTATGTCCCCACACGTCCCAGTGGGGGCCAGTGTCTAGGCTGGGCTAAGGCTCTGTTGAGAGTGTAGGGATTGAATTGGGTGGGGATGGTCCTAGGAATCCACTTGACCCCCGAAGAGGATGATTTTGCCACCTGCCCTGTGATCTTAGGATTGGCCACCCTAGTCTAGGCAATGTCATCATGATTGGTTGCTCTTCACAGACCAGTTCACATGGTCTCAAGTCTCAACTTCATCGGAGTTTCTGGGCGTGTGAGTATGGCAAATTGCCATAGATGAGATTTTGCCGTCTAGCGTCACTTCCGGTCTATGCCAGCTAATATTTGGGCTCTATGTGCAGCTTTCACACTGCCAGTGTTTTTCCTAAATCTATCACAGCTATGTATGATGCTCAAAGGTGAGGTTTTTCAACTTCATCTGCCATACGGCTCATGTCCTACCTTTAGTTATATTGTCAAGTGGCCTTTTCCCCATATTATTAAATGGAATCAAGTCATGTCCTGATGACTTGGAGAACTCCCGTGCCCACTGTGGAGGCACAGCGCTTTTAGAAGGGGGTGCTTGCACTCTGCTCCTTGACTGACTTTGTTGTTCTCCTGACTGTTTAGGAGTGAATGTGAACCAGGGCCGGGGGCTGGACTCCCCTCTTCATGCAGTGGCCAGGGCATCCAATGGGGAGCTGGCCAGCCTGCTCCTGGACTTTGGAGCAGACACCCAGGCCAGGAATGCTGAAGGCAAACGACCCTTGGAACTGGTGCCTCCAGAGAGCCCCCTGAGGCAGCTCTTGGAGAGAGAAGGTGCTTCTCCTTTACCTGAATCTAAGCCTTAATTTGTAGAGACTCCCATGGGCTCTAGCAGGAGGCAGGTACTTAACCAAGTTCTGACTTTGCATCCTATTAAACAGATCACGCCCTCCCTTCCCCAAATGTGGGGAGCTGAGATAATTTAGTATGCAAGGTATAGTACTGGCTGCGTAATAAACAACCATCCTGCTGTTTGACATATTGGAGAGAGGCTGGTTTGGATGATCTAACATTCAGGGGTATGCCAGCTCTCAATTAAGATATTGTTTTTAAATGTTAAAAATTAAGACATGCTTAATTTTTAAAATTTTATTTTATTGAAATATATTTGGTTTACAGTGGTATTTATTTCTGCTGCACAGCAAAGTGACTCAGTTATACATATATATTTGCTCCTTTTCATATTGTTTTCCCTTATGATTTATCACAGGATACTGAGTGTAGTGCCCTGTGCTGTACAGTAGGATCTTGTTTGTGCGTCCATCCTGTATATAATAGCTAGCATCTGCTAACTCTAAACTCCCAATCCAGCCCTCCCCCAACCTCCTTGCCCTTGACAAACACAAGTCTGTTCTCTATGTCTGTGAGTCTGTTTCTGTTTTGTAGTTAAGTTCATTTGTGTCTTACTTTAGATTCCACGTATAAGTGATGTCATATGGTATTTGTAAGCCAGGCTTTAGAGTGATGTGGCAGAAGCCTCTCTGAGGTTATACAAGCCCCAGTATGTCCTAATGAGAATTACTGGGCATTAGGTTTCGGGGATAGTGGGGAGGAATGCCACTCATGGAGCATTACACAGTGTCACTTCATGATCCATGGCAATCTGAAGACATTTACTGTTATAACTAAACCAACACTGAGCCCATACACCTTCGTAAATAAAAACTGACACTTCTGACCCAAGCAACTAGACACTGGGGTTGAGCAGTGTGCAAGGAGGTGGAGGCACTCCCCTGGGTCGGGGGTTGGCTGGGAGTGAGGAGCAGAGACCCTTCAGATTGCACTCTTTTTGTGTGTGTGGATACAAATTTTATTCTTTAGTTTTTACTTCAGTTTTAAATTAATTTTTATTGGAGGTATAGTTGCTAAAAATGTTGTGTTAGAGTCTTAATTGTCCCGGGAGGTGGAGAGCAGCCAGCTGAGGACCTATTTATCTGACTAGAGTATGGACTTCATTGAGTCTTAGAGGTTGTGGAAGTTTGAAGCAGGCTTCCCAACCAGGAGGATTCTGATGTTATGTCATCTGGTTATTTTCTCCCCACATGCTGAGAATTAGGGTTCTGGGCAGAATTGTAAAGTGGCCCCTGAATCCTTCTTCCTCCTACAGCTATCACCCAGGGTCCTTGGGGGTCATAGCCTGCCTTGGTCTCCCCCAACACAAACAAGGAACAAACCAGTAGAAAACCCTTTATGTGAAGCAGTGGGGTAACCCCCAGGCCGTTGTGCCCATGTTTTAACGATTTCTTGGTTTTAAAAAATTATATCTAGACAGGGTAGATTTCTACAGCAGGCACAGATGGCCCAATGCGTGGGGCCCACTGTTTTTTTAGAGGTCCACAGAAATGTTTTAATTTCTTTTAAAATCAGAAGGAAAAAAATGACTATCACTCAACCTGGATTATATTCATCTTTATACGGACACAGCTGTAAAATTACCAGCTGTAAAATACCTTTTTGTTTCAATTGAGAAAGAGATCCACAAAGGCATAAGTGCCTCCGGCCCCCCTAAAGTCATTAAATCATATATGTAGACACACACACGTTTGAAAGAAGTTCAAGAATATGACCACCCTCTCCCTCACCAAAGCAGCTAAAGCAGTGTTTGTTCCTGACACACCATGACAACTAATAGAGGTTCTCTTACCCAGCACCACAGTAGCCACTTTGAATGCACTTTGGTCTTAAAGCATCATGAGTGTTGATGCAGGAAAAAAAAGAACTGGAGCCCCAAAGTAATATGCCCATCAATAAATATAGAATTAGCTGATTCCATTCTGGAGTAAAGCAACGCCCCCTGAATATTTGCAGGTGCCAACAAGTGGCTACAAAGCACTAGTGAGCTTTCAGCTCTGTTTATATGGAATGAAGGCTCTCGTTATACAGTATCCCACTTACAAATAGCAGTTATTCAACTTCCATCGGTAGTTACACTGCGTTTCCTCCAATGGCCTGCTTTGCCTAAGTCTCTGTCAGGCTTACTCTGATGTCTTGCTCTCCGTGCTCGTTTTTCAGTATCTCCTGTGCTTGTCCCTGACATCGTATCTAGCACATGTGATTAGTCATGTCCTTCAACGTGCTTTAGTGGGATGAGGTTGAGTTCAGTTTCCCCACACTATGCTTTTTGCAGTTTGTTAACAAGTGCTTTGAGTACACCAGGAAATCCTTCATTAATATATGCCTCGAGTACACTGAACGTAGTCTGGAAGGTGCCCTAAATTCCAGCAGGGACCTTCTGCGTGTGTGGTGAGGGCCTCATTGAAAATATTTCCTTTCTTTCTTTCCTTGTATATGTGCCTGGTTCTACCTCTCCCTGTTTGCCATCAACCCCATTTATCCTGTAGCTTGCAGTGATGCTCTAGGAAATTGAAGTCTAATCCAGCCTTTGTACCCTGCCCGACACACTGAATTGAATCTTGGAGACAGAGTTTTGGCTCAAGTAGGAAAGAACAGTTTTATTGCTTTGCCAGGCAAAGGGGGCCACAGTGGGCTACTGCCCTCAAAACTGTGTTCCCGCCTAGAGGGAGTAGTGAGGAGTTTTACAGGAATGGTTCAAAGAGGGCGTGGTCAGCTCGTGGACATTCTTCTGATTGGTTGGTGGTGAGGTAAGTGGAAGTCAGCATCATTAGCCTTGTGGTTCCAACAGGTCTGGGGTCTAGTGCTTGTGGGCAGCACTCACTTAACGTCTCCCACCTGGTGGGGGTTTCCGTATCTGTAAAACAGCTCAAATGTGTGTTCTGTGTATCCCTGGAGGGGGCCCAGGACCCCGTCCAAGGCTGCACTATTGTTCCTCCCTTGTCTCAGGATCCCTGCCTTCCCTAACTAGCATCTGTTTGAACCTGCTCCTTGGAACTCAGGGAAGGTCTTAGAAGCCTAATGAAGCCTATTTCCTGTAATCAAGAAATAGGGACACAGAAAGGCTTTTGTAAAAGCTCAGGAGCCCCACAGGGTCCTGCTTGGTATCAAATTCACAGGCCACTGTACCCTTTGAATTAAATTCTCAATCCTGACCGCACAATACAATGACCTGGGGTGCATGCCTGTACAAAACCCTCAGCCCACCTGATGATGGTTGTTGAAGCAATATCTCGGGGGTAGGGCCCAACATCCCCCCAGCTCCGCCAAGTCTGGTGTGAGGGCTACCGCTTTATTGGATTCTTGAGGGTATGCGTACATGCTTAGTGGCAAAGTCGTGTCCCACTCTGTGTGACCCCATGGACTGTAGCCAGTCAGGCTCTGTCCATGGGATTCTCCAGGCAAGAATAGTGGAGTGTGTTGCCATGTCCTTCTCCAGGGGATCTTCTCAACCCAGGGATCAAACCCAGGTCTCCTGTATTGCAGGTGGATTCTTTACCAGCTGAGCCACCAAGAAAGCCTGAAAGTGAAAGTGTTAGTTGCTTAGTCATGTACGACTCTTTGCGACCCCATAGACTGTAGCTTGCCAGGCTCTTCTGTCCATGGGATTCTCCAAAGCAAGAATACTGGAGTGGGTTGCCATTCCCTTCTCCAGAGGATCTTCCCTACCCAGGGATCGAACTCACGTCTCCTGTATTGCAGGCAGATTCTTTACCATCATGCCACCAGGGAAGCCCCTCTTTAGGGTATACCGCTTTGCTTTTAAAAATCTTTTTAATAATCAAAAGAGAACTTCTGTTACAATTTAGTGCAGGAGTTGGGGCTGGGAAACAATTTCCCACCCTTTTACCCTATGATAGGGTTTCTCAAGCTCAGCACTACCCACATTTTGGGCCAGTTTGGGGCAGTCCTGTCCTGCACAGTGGACATGTTTAGCAGCATCCCTGTCGTCCACCCTCTAGATGCTAATAGCCCACCCCTCAAGTTGTGACAAGCAAAAGTGTCTCCAGACAGTACCAAGGGTCCCTAGGGAGCAAAATACACCCCCTCCCACCCCCTGCTCTGTTGAGAATTGCTATCTTAAGATGTAAACTCTTGGCTGGATCTGTGCAAAGTTTGTACTAGTTCATTTTCCACTATGAGCTGAAGCACTGGGATGGCTCTAAATGCAGAATATAGAAACAAACATGAGTTCAGATCACTCTTAGGTTTCACGGATAGCTCCTTATATTTGAATATCTTAAAATTGCTAAATTATAAAATTAGAGTACTTGCATCCAGAAATATGGACTTATTTTTTTTTTAAGGTAAAGACAAGAAAACCATTAAACATGGGTTTTCTTGTCATTGCTGGGGATTTCATAGCTTTGTAATTTCAAAACTAGCTTCCATAAGCCTCCATTGGTGAGACTGAGCTTTAAATTTCTTTGTTTTAAATCAAAACCTAATAGCCTGATTTCAGTTAGATACCAGAAAAGAGAGACCATGGCCTTAAAATACGTCTTATTAAACCCAGAACATGGTCTTAAGCAGTACTATATTATTTCTCAATAATAGTGTTAAATCTTTTATGCTTTTAGCGAAGGAAAGTCTTGGATCAATGAAACCCACGTGTGACTTGTCTTATCATCTTTTTCCAGAGCCCTCTTCTTTGATGCAGTTATGCCGCCTTAGAATTCGGAAGTGCTTTGGGATCCAGCAGCATCATAAGATCTCTGAACTCAACCTCCCTGAGGAGCTGAAACGGTTTCTCCTCCACAATTAAATGTGTCAGGGGAATGGTGACACAGACAACAGACAAACGTTATTGAGTGTTGAGACCACTGGGATTTTCAAGTAAAGTCAGGTTTATAGAGTTCAGCTAAGGTTTTGCTTTTTTCAGTGAGATTTTTATTTGTAGTTTTGTACTAGGTTCTTTTGTGCTGTTGGTTGGAGGGTATGAAAAATTTTCTTCCCTGCCTGAAGAGGGTGGCTAAGATTTCCATGGTGTTGAATATCTTACCTTGCCAAGCACTGAGCTGTAAACCCTTTATGCTTTGTCTAATTTAGTCCCCAGAGCAACCCCACCAGGTAGGCACGGTTCCTCCCCTCTTCCCTAGGTGATACCCTAAGACTTGGGGAGGTCAGTTTGTTTAGTTACCCATAGTGAGGCTAGGCAGCCAGATTCAAGTGTAGGTTTTCTGATGCTAACCTGGGGACTTGTGAGGGAGGCAGAATTTTCCAGTATCACTATCCTGGCGCTGTCTCCACTTAGTGGGGAAAAAAGATTAAAGAAGTGTGACATTTCTGTGACTATGTCTGCCTTTATTTACTTTTTTTTGTTTTTTAAACCTTCCTTGTTCTTATTACAAACTGCCTTAATACAGGATAGTGGGCAGTTCTTTTTCTGAACCAAAATGTTCTATATGTATCAGGCATATTCTAGAACTGTGCTGTTCAGTGCTGTGGCTACTAGCCCACTGTTCTCAACCAGGCGTGATTTTGCCCCTTAGAGAGGGTATTTGGCAACATCCAGGGTGAGGGTACTCATGGCCCATGGCTAGAGGCTAGGACTGTTGCTAAACATCATACAGTGTACAACACTGTCACCACAGCAAAGAGTGATCAAGCCTCAAATGTCAATAGTGCCAAGGTTGAGAAACCCTACACTCGCCATATGAGACTTTTGAAAACTGCAAATTAGTTAAAATTAGATACAGTTAAAAATCCAGTTCTTCAGCATCATTAGCCTCATTTTAGATGTTTAATAACCTCAAGTGGCTAGTGACTACTGTATTGGACAGCACAGACATGTATAGATCATCACAGAAGGTTCTATTGCTCCATTGCAGAAATTCCTGTTGGACAGCACTCTTCAGATGCTCGACAAATGGATTTTAACTGCCTCTCAGTTTCTGATTTATATGAGACCTGTGATATAATTTAGCAATGATGGCTGTAGTTTGTCTTCTCTCCGAGACATGAATTTGGAGCTCCATTGGATCAAGAGAAAATAAGAAAATATTGTACCCACTTAAGGCAAATCTTTACCTGTAAGATGACATATGGCCTAGATGATCTCTAAAGATATTTCCTAAGTAATCTTCTGTGATTCTAAACTCAATTTGGTATATGAAAAAACAAAACAACTCTACACTATTATTCTAAAATGCCCAACTAGTTACCCAGAAGATGGCGCTGCTGCCACATGATCATTTAAGCAAAAAGGTTACTGGTCATAAACTACCCATTGTAAGATGGTTTACAACATAGGCTCTGGAAATTTCCATGCAGGAATGAAAACTTCACCATTGACACTGCGTTTTCTTCTCTTCCAATATGCTCACAAATTCAAATATGACTTTACATCCCCTCCCTGCTCCCTTTCCTTTTTTTCCCTTTTTTGGTCTGATCGTGTTCACATTTTTAATTGCTCAGAATTTAGACAGAAAATGAGCACCAACACTGTATCACTTGATAATTCCTTTAATTGCATTAATTGATTTATTCAGGACATATTTAGTCAGTGCCAGGTGCCATTCTTGGCACCAGGGTAGCAACAGTGAAGGAAACGGGCAAAGATACAGACTTTCCAGATCTTACACTCTAGTCAGGGGAATCATTTGCTAAGAAGTAAAGAGCTGTAGGCACTGGGCAATAGTTTTCTTTTCAAAAACACTAGTTTTTAAAAATATAGCCTGGTTTCTCATATAAAATGTATTGGACAGGCTCTCGCTTATATTCATCTTCCCTCAGTCATATCTTCTGAGCTTAACCCAGGACTATACAAAATTACTAGAACAGTGTTTTGCTTCTCAGATCTTCCAGCCAGTTAACCAATCTGCAAATCCATATAGTAGATGGTCATCTCCAGAAAAGGGGAAAATACCACTGCCACCTCCCTCATTGCAATTTGGGAAAATTACAAATTACTTCACTTAGCAATGCTCAGAAAGAAGCTTCTATTTAAACAGGCAGTCTATTTTTATGAGTCTAGATGTGTTTATAAGTGACATACACCTTTGAATGCTGTATCATCACGATCTGGCTGACACAGCCTCATAAATTCCATCATCAAAGCTGGTTCAGTGACATTTACTAGAACCCCACCTTCCTGAATGAGGGATGTAAATTTTTAGCATCGTGATGCCATCTTTTAAAAATGTTAATTACTTTGTTTTTAGAGCTCAGACTTCCCGGTATTTCATGTAGCTCACTCTCATATTGTTGCTTTACTACATTCCCTTACTTTTATCCAGTGGTAACGCTGACCAGTTGGCACATCACAGGTTATAATGAAAGAAGAAAGCAAGAAGAGGCCAGGGAAGGACGGTTGCTTTTTTTCTGTGTATATGTTGCGGCTGATTGACAGGGTTTGATACTCCTTGGTCCATTCTGGAGTGGTTAGTCATTCAGTAGTCACTTCGGCTCCAAGACAAGGGGCCAAGATGTGGTCTGCTGCCTGACCTGGGGCGTGGGGATGGGCACTTATAATCTGATGAGAGCCCAGCTTTAGGGCTTGTGTAGATCAGCATCAAAATCAGCCAAACAACAGCTTGCGTTTTGATGGCTTGCTAGGGCTAGGCCCTACTCACAAGTGTTGTGTCTTACCTCCAACCTTCACAACTGTTATCCCCATTTTACAGATTGGGGTGCTGAGGGCGTAAGGAATTTGTAAAACGTCACAGTTAACAGGCAAAACCATTGTGTTCTGTAGAAGCTGAAGCTTTTTTCTTTCATTTTGACCACAAGGTATATGGGATCTTAATTCCCTGACCAGGGATCGGACCCACGACCCCTGCATTAGCAGCATGAAGTCTTAACCGCTGGACTGCCAGAGAAGACAAGTCAGAGTGCTTAATCATTATACTCTCTGCCTTCTGGGAAAGATTGAGAGCAGGAGGAGACAGGGGCGACAGAGGAAGAGATGGTTGGATGGCATCACTGCCTCAGTGGACATGAAAATGAAAGTGAAGTCGCTCAGTCACGTCCGACTCTCTGCGACCCCATGGACTGTAGCCTATCAGGCTCCTCCGTCCATGGGATTTTGCAGGCAAGAGTGCTGGAGTGGATTGCCATTTCCTTCTCCAGGGGATCTTCCCGACCCAGGAATCGAACCCGGGTCTCCCACATTGCAGGCAGACGCTTTACCGTCTGAATTCCGGGAGATGGTGAAGGACAGAAAAGCGTGGCTTGCTGCAGTCCACGGGGTCGCAAACAGTCAGACACACTGAGCAACAACTGGCTCATGGGTCCTAAAGCTCCACGCTTAGTTTCCCAGCATGCCTCGCAAGTGGGAGTGGAGCCCAGTATGTAGGTACGTAGGTCAAAGGTCTTGGTATAACGTCGGGCAGCTGTTCGAGGTTTCGATGAAGCCTGAGAAAGCTGTCTCCAGGCCAGGGGAGCCAGCTTGGGAGGCTCCAAGCCTGCTGCCTCTTAAAGTGGGTGACTCAGCCTTGCTCTGTCAGTGACACTGGTGAGTACAGAACCATGCCTTCCTGTGGGACCAAGCCCAGCATGGCAAATGAAGGGTTTTTTTTGAACTGGAAGTATTTTGTATTGACTTTGTCAGTGATAGAGTCAGACTCTGTGGACTCTGTGGACTTTATCTGCAGGGTGGAGGGGAAGTTGTCTGGGCTTTGAACAAAAATCCTCCGGCCGCTCATTTGTGAGTTGTGTATGTTTGTTTCTTTCTGGCTGAATTAGTGCTCTATTGCTGCAAGACAAATGATCACAAACTTCGTGTTAACCCAAGTTGGTGTGCCCAATGCACAGTGAGGCCAAAGAAACGGAAACGTGGGAGTCTGGAGCAGAGAAAGGTTTATCATGAGGTCTTGCCAGGAGAGGTGGCGCAGGCCCTAAAAAGCTGAAGGGTTTCGGCAAAGCCCTTTGAAAAGCCAGGTGAGGGAGGGGGGTCGCAGGGTGTGTGATCAGCTTGTGCACAATTCTCTGGCTGATGGTGAGGTACCAGGGTGGTGTCACGGCGTGAGCTGTATCAGTCCTTAGGCTCCAGGGGGCCCGGGACTGTGTGCTCATGGTCACCAAGTAGTGGACATCTTCCATTTGGTGGACAGGGGAAGTTTTTTTACATCTGCAACACAGCTCAGGAAGTGAGCATCAAATACTATTATCTAGGTGCCTCAGAAAGGAGCTAAAGCAGAGGATATGGGGGAAGGCCTGTCCCAGGAAGGCCCCATAGGGTCCTGCTCCATTGCATTAGCGGCTTAAAGCAACATGAATTTGTTATTTCATAGTTTCTGGAGGTCAGAGGTCCAGGCATGGCATGATTGCATTCTCTTCTCAGGGGCTCGCAGGGCTGAACTGAAGGCACTGACTGAGGCTACAGTTCTCACCCAGGGCTCAGGGGGTCTCCCTTTGTGGGAAGAAACCCATGGGACTCGGGTCCCTGTTTGCATGTGTGCTAGCTGTCAGCTCAGGACTGCTCTCAGGACCTCGAGACCACCCACGGTTCCCTGCCCAGTCGCCCCCTCCATAGGAAGTTCATGACATGGATGCCGGTTCTCCTCCAGGATGGATGGAGCGCATCTCCCGTGCTCCTAACTGTGACCAGCTGGAGCAAACTCTGCTTCTGAAGGGCCCGCATGACTGGGGCAGGCCTACCTGAACCATCTCTTCATTTAGTACCTTCTTTACACCGGTAGAATCCTTCAGCTGTGCACCTAGATTAGCATTTAATTGAATAACTAGCAGAAGGTGTGTGTATGCCAGGGGTCCAGAATCTTGGGGGCCGTTTTAGAGTTCTGCCTACCGTACCTACTAATGGCGAATGACCATCAATGTTGTATCAAGTTTACCTTAAGTCTTCTACATAATAATGGTGATTTTTGTTATGTTATCAAATACATATATAGTGCTTACACTCTGTTGGGCATGGCTCTTTAAAAATTTCACAAACATCAACTCATATAATACTTATAGTAGTCCTAGATATAAATGTGTTACATATTTTACAGTAAGGAACAACCACAGAGAAGTCATGTAACTTCCCCCAGTTCATACAGGGCTGTCAGGAACCACGTAATTTCTTTAATCACATCAAGTCTAGATTGGCAAGTTTGGCCATGAGGAAGGAAGGGTGGAGCCAAGAAGGGGGACTTCTCGGCCTTGCCTTCATTCCCTTTGGAGTCTGCTCAGTAAGTGCCAGGTCACTGGCATGCCTGCCTGGGGATGAGGTGATAGAGGACTGCTCTCTCTTGAACTGGCCTTCGTGAAGCTTCTGTAAGTCTAGGTATGTTGTGGACTAAAATCGTATGTTGAAGTCTTAATCCCTGATGCAATAGTATTAGGAGGTGATGGCTTTGGGAGGTGATTAGGTCGTACATGTGGGGCCCTTGTGATGGGATCAGTGCCCTTATAAAGGTGACCCCAGAGTGCTCTTCATTTCCTCTGCCACGGGAGGACACAGCAAGACGATGACCATCTGTGAGTCAGAAAGCTAGTCCCCACCAGACACCTCACCCTATGATGCCTTGCCCTGAGACTCCCAGCCTCCAGAAGTGCGAGGAATAAATCCTTACTGGTTAAGCCAGCTAGCCTTTGGTGTTTTTGTTATGGCAGCTTGAATGGACCAGGACAAGGAAGGACAGTTTCAACTAGGCAAATGTTTTACAGGTGACTTCACTGAAGTTTATAGAAACCAAAAGGGAAACCAAGTAATATGCTTAGAAAATGCAACTGCGTTTGCTACTGGTCCCCCTTCTGGCCAGCTGCCCTCAGGCAGAGGACACTGGTCCTTCCCTCCCCTGATTTGCCTTCAGCACTTACCTGTGAGGTCTCCTCCATGTCCAGGAGCGGAAAGCCCAGAAAGGGCAAGGAGCCTCCAGGTCTACCCCCTGCTCAGGTCCCACCTTGCATAATCCAGTTTCCAGTCTAATTCCTTGGGGATGTTACTGGGAGTGACCAGCCCCTGCTCGCCAGAGCACGGATTTACTCTGCGGTCACAGGAGGGCTCTTGTATCAGACAGCCCAGCAGCCCCCAAAGGCCAGAGGCAGTCACCATCAGAGGTAGGATAAGGGGTCTTCGGTTGGATGTAACCTGGAGGCTTGTATTGGTGAGTCAGGAACGGGCTTCCAGGCCTTCCTGTGTCTTTCTCCAGCTCCACCCTTCAGAGTGTGGGGCCGGGGCCGGGTAATTGGAGTTCAGGTTTGGCTTCCACCCTGGACTCACGTTGATGAGGAATATGCAGGCATTCTTGGCACGGTCTCCTTGGCACAGAAAACGACCCTGCCCTCATGCTGTACCTTCAAGGATGTGCTGGACGAGCACATCCTCCTGTCTGATACACCCTCCAGGACCTTTCGACTCCGTCAAGTGTATAAATTCTCACTGATTTGCCAAGATTGATTTTCTACCCTTTACTTTGCAAAATCCGTTGTGAGGCTGAAGCAAGTGAAATTGATTTCCACTCACTTTCCTCCCCACCCAAGGCCTCTTTGCTCACTCCAGGCGATAGGAGATTTTTTCAACTTTCAATGCCCTTTTGAGAAGCTTTTTCTTTTTTAAAGTACAGTGAAATCAGGTGGTTCTACAGGCCTCAGTGGGCATTTTAATGTGATGTTTTCAGCGTTTAAACTTCATTGGCTTAGAAGACACCTCTTTTGGAACAGACTCCTGTTAGAGGATGCCTCTGCTGGATACCTGAGCATTTACATTGTAAACACTGATGTTGGTTGTCCTGCCTCACATGCTCAGGTAGCTTCTGTTTTTCCAGTAAAACAGGAAGAGTGAGTACGGGGAGGTGACTCTGGAGGTCCGAGAGTAGAAAAGATGTGAGCTGATTGTCTCTAAGAGTGGAACAGTGAACGGTACCAGACAGTTGTGCTAGCATACAGAGGAGAGAGCCAGGTACACGGAGTGCCCACCTGAGGTCTGCCTGTTTCTCCTCCAGCCACACCCAGAGCTGGGAAAGAGGGACAACAGGGTTAAGGGGGGCACACAGGGGTATGGTTGCTGTCTAAACTGGACAAGGAGAGATAGGACACGCTGGTGGGCAGTAAAGATGTGGTTGAACCAGTGGGTCGGAAGTCCCAGTGACCTCGGTGAGCCCAAGTGCTACTGGCGTCCAGAGCACGTGGGTTAGAGCAAGAAGGGTTGACTGTTAGTGAGAGGCTTGAAATCCAGATTTTGGAGATAGTTTGGTTATGGGAGATGATAGACTCTAAGAAAAAGTGAGTGCATTAAGTGGGTGGGTTAAGGGAAAAGATGATTGGAAGAGATGACAGCAAGGGACAGAGAAGTAAAGATGCAGAGTGATTTGCCTTCTCCATGAGCAGAAAAATTGCCAGGAACAATGACAACCATAAAAGATTAAGAGGAAGCCAGAGAGCTAGGTCTAAAACCCAGGCATTTGTTGAGGACCATAATAGAGCAGCGGTGGCTTGTATCCTCTGGTGATATTCATTTAAAAGGAGAGGTTTGAGGGAGGAGGAAGAGCAGTGATCTAGAACAGAGATTGGCAAAGAATGATTAGCAGACCCCAAGCCCTCATGCTTCCTGGTTTTGTAAGTCAAGTTTCACTGGGAGACAGGGACTTGCATTCATTTACATATTCTGTAGGTTTGCCTTGGCATTATGGCAAAATTGAGTCGCTGTGACGAAGACCGCATGGCCTGTGAAGCTTAAATTATCCACTATCTGGTCCTTTACAGAAAACAGTTTGCTGACCCCTGAACCAGAATTACCAGTAAAGAATATTAACCTCACACTAAAAAGTAAGCACAATTAATATCACAGTAACTTACCTTGTCATATACATGTCAAATTTTTCTGTCCCTTTCAGGCTGGATCTGATCTTGGTCACCAGATCAAACATTTTGACTCAATAGGTTGTTTTTCTCCCCCCCCCCCCACAGTGAATCATCCCATCGAATGGTTGAAATGGCAGATGGCCACTTGAACTTTGTACATGGACATATTTTTCCGTGTAAGCCAGAGCCAGTGCACATGGCTGTAATGTATGAGGTAAATTTCAGTAGGTGCAAATCTAGATTGCCATTTATTTGAACGTAAAATGTATGCTATAGCACTACCTTATGGCTTATTGGGGGACTGAGTAGGGATGATAGTGGATCTGTCTTCCACAACCAATATCCTGTTCTAAGAACAATTTCCTTGTTCCTTGTTGCTAGTTTTATGAATGGGAAACCATTCTGCATGGCTTTGCCCAGTGTAATAAGACAGGAATGCACAGCATTCCTAGAGTAGTCAATCTGAGTTTTGTTAGTGGTCACTCACATTCCTTCTCTGGAAAATTTGAATCAAGAAACGCAAAGACTCTGAGAAGGATCAATGACTCAAGTATTGATGATTGATGGGTGCCACTGGCTTAGTCACTAAGTCATTTGTGTCTGACTCTGCATCCCCATGGACTGCAGTAAGCCAAGCTTCTTTTCCCTTCACTATCTCCCAGAGTTTGCTCAAACTCATGTCCATTGAGTCAGTGATGCCATCCAACCATGTCATCCTCTGCCTCCCCCTGCCCTCAGTCTTTCCCAGCATCAGGGTCTTTTCCAGTGTGTCGGCTCTTCACGTCAGGTGGCCAAAATATTGGAGCTTCAGTATCAGTCCTTCCAGTGAATATTCAGGGTTGATTTCCTTTAGGATTGACTGGTTTGATTTCTTTGTAGTCCAGGGGACTCTCAAGAGTCTTCTCCAGGACCACAGTTCAAAAGCATTAATTCTTTGGCACTCAGCCTTCTTTATGGACCAACTCTCACATCCATACATGACTAGTGGAAAAGCCATAGTTTTGACTATACAATCTGTCACTGCTTCCACATTTTCCCCTTCTATCTGCCATGAAGTGATGGGACTGGATGCCATGATCTTCGTTTTTTGCATGTCGACTTTTAAGCCAGCTTTTTCACTCTTCTCTTTCACCCTCATCAGAAGCCTCTTTAGTTCCTTGTGCTTCATCCAGCCTGGCATTTTGTGTGATGTACTCTGCATATAAGTTAAATAAGCAGGGTGACAATATGCAGCCTTGACGTACTCCTTTCCCAATTTGGAACCAGTCCATTGTTCCATGTCTGGTTCTAATTGTTGTTTCTTGACCTACATACAGGTTTCTCAGGAGGCAGGTAAGCTGGTCTGGTATTCCCATTTCTTGAAGAATTTTGAACAGTTTATTGTGATCCACACAGTCAGAGGCTTTAGCATAGCTAATGAAGCAGAAGTAGATGCTTTTCTGGAACTCTCTTGCTTTTTCCATGATCCAGCAGATGCTGGCAATTTGATCTCTGGTTCCTCTGCCTTTTCTAAATCCAGCTTATACATCTGGAAGTTTTTGATTCACGAACTGCTGAAGCCTAGCTTGGAGGATTTTGAGCACTGCCTTGCTGGCGTGTGAGATGAGTGCAACTGCATGGTAGATTGAGCATTTCTTGGCATTGCCTTTCTTTGGGATTGGAATGAAAACTGACCTTTTCCCGCCCTGTGGCCACTGCTGAGTTTTCCAAATTTGCTGACATATTTAGTGCAGTACTTTCACAGCATCATCTTTTAGGATTTTAAATAGCTCAGTTGGAATTCCATCACCTAGCTTTGTTTGTAGTAATGCTTCCTAAGACCCCCTTGACTTCACATTCCAGAATGTCTGGCTCTAGGTGAGTGACCACACTATTATGATTATCTGGGTCATTAAGATCTTTCTTGTACAGTTCAGTTCTTCCGTGTATCCTTGCCACCTCTTCTTAATCTCTTTTGCTTCTGTTAGGTCTTTGCCATTTCTCTCCTTTACTGAGTCCATCTTTGTATGAAATGTTCCCTTGGTATCTCCAATTTTCTTGAAGAGATCTCTAGTCTTTCCCATTCTGTTGTTTTCCTCTATTTCTTTGCATTGTTCACTTAAGAAGGCCTTTTTATCTTTCCTGCTATTCTCTGGAACTCTGCGTTCAGTGGGGTATATTGTTCCCTTTCTCCGTTGCCTTTCACTTCTCTTCTCAGCTATCTGTAAGGCCTCCTCAGACAGCTGCTTTGCCTTCTTGCCTGTCTTTTCCTTAGGGGTGGTTTTGGTCATCACTTCCTGCACATTGTTCCTATCTCCTGTGATGAAAAGGATGTCTTTTTTGATGTTAGTTCTAGAAGGT
Source organism: Neotragus moschatus (assembly GCA_006410615.1). Taxonomy (NCBI): domain Eukaryota; kingdom Metazoa; phylum Chordata; class Mammalia; order Artiodactyla; family Bovidae; genus Neotragus; species Neotragus moschatus. Next base: position 378,653 of record SJYA01003372.1, read on the forward strand.
GTTGTAGGTCTTCATAGAACCATTCAACTTTGGCTTCTTTGGCATCAGTGGTTGAGGCATAGACTTGGATTACTGCGATATTGAATAGTTGGTCATGGAAATGAACTGAGATCATTCTGTCGTTTTTGAGATTGCACCCAAGTACTACATTTCGGGCTCTTTTGTTCACTATCAGGGCTACTCCATTTCTTCTAGGGGATTCTTGCCCACAGTATTAGACACAGTGGTCACCTGAATTAAATCTGTCCATTCCCGTCCATTTCAGCTCACTGATTCCTAAGGTGTTGATGTTCACCCTTGCCATCTCCTGCTTGGTATTGGATATTTGGCTGCTCTCAGTAGAGAGCAGCCTTTGAGGAAACAGTTTACCTGACTAGTGGAGGCAACACAATGACATTTTTGATTTGTCAACCTGAACATGGACAGAAGCTGTTTTCCAAAAAAAAAAAAAAAAAAAAAAGTTATTGAAGTATAGTTGATTTGCAGTGTTGTCTTAAATTTCTGCTGTACAGCAAAGTCATTCATACTTATTTTCTTTTCATTATGGTTTCACACAGGGTGTTTAATACCGTTCCCTGTGCTAAGGAGTAGGACCTCATTGTTTATCCACTCCACGTGTAGTAGTTTGCATCAGCTAGTCCTAGATACTCAGTCCTTCTCTCTCCGGCCTCTTTCCCCTTTGGTAACCATTAGTTTGTTTTCTATGTCTGTGAGACTCTTGTGTAAATAAGTTCATTTGTATCATTACTGTTTTAGATCCCGTGTATAAGTGATATCACTTGATATTTGTCTTTTTCTGTCTGATTTACTTCACTTAGTATGATAATCTCTAGGTCCATGGTGTTATTTGATTATTTCACAGCTGAGTAGTATTCCATTGTATGTATGTGCCACACCTCCTTCATCCATTCCTGTGTTGATGGGCATTCAGGTTGCTTACATGTCTTGGCTGTTGTGAAGAGTGCTGCTGTGGACATTGCAGTGCATGTATCTTTTTGAGCTACAGTTGTGGACTGTAGCTTTTGATAGTGCTATGTTGGCAAACATTTAACATTCCAGGTCTCCAGAAAAAAAACCAAACGTCTGATTTGTAGTGTGTATCAGTTTCTGTGGTGTAGGGATGCCTACAGTGGCCAATTTCAGGCCTCCACTGAATGCCATTGAGTGCACAGTGGGAAACAAAATGAGTTCAGTCAGCTCTTAGGAGACACCACTGTCTTCTAGGAATGGTTAGACCACACACAGCAAGGCTGGCTCCTGTCAACTGCTTCTGAAGAATATCTGATAGGGAGGAGAGTGAAGAGAGAGGTTTTGATGATGTCACTTTTAACTGTGGCAAATCTTAATGGCTTAAACATGAGATGTAGATTGATGTAGATTCCTTTGATCACTTTAGGTAAATTGTATGTGACCTCCAATGACTTAACATTTTTCACCGTGGCAGTACAGAATTGGAGAAAGAGCTTTGTCTTGGAGTGTGGTTGGGGCACATTGCGGGAAAAGATCTTGCTCCCATCTACAGTCCTTCCAAGTACTGTTTCGCTCGTGGACAAAGCCTATGTCACCCAGCCCCTTCATGGCCTCCCTGGCAACTTATGAATAACATCCAGGGACCAGCCAACTCAAAAGCAAAAGCAGAGGGCTATGCATTTCACCTTTTGTCTGCTCTGTTCTCCCTCTGGAAGTTCAAATACTAGGACAAGGATTGGAAGACAGAAATACGGTGTCATCCAACTCTGTGAGCCCAGAGCAACTGCAGAGTCCCCTCTGAAAGGACTTCAGCATTTTGACGCTTAAAAATGTAATGTGCAGAGTGGTGATGATAGTCCACAGCCAGTGTTGTCTCTTTGAAAGTTGCTAAGAGAGCAGAGCTTAAAAGTTCTCATCACAAGAAAAACAGTTATGACTAAGTGAGGCGATGTATGTCAACTAGATTTAGAGTGGACGTTTCACTCTGTATATGTGTATCAAAGTCTGTTGTGTACTTTAATACAATGTTCTATGTCAGTTTATCCAACAGAACTTGTAAAAATTAAAAATCAAGAAACCAGATTCCTTGAAAGAAAAAAAAAAAAAGAGTTTTCCCTTATAATTCAAAAAGAGTACATGTACTTTGTATAGTGAAATTACCAAACGCTTTTGACTTCATTAATTCTTTATAATACAATTTGGAGAAGGTATTCCCCAACTGTAAAATCATATACAGAAGTTTGGAAAACACTGATTTTCCAGATCCCACCTCATACCTGATGATTTAGAATCCCAGTCAGGGTGAGGGGTACAGTGGAAGGGCGGAGAATGCATTTAAAAACATTCCTCCAATGATTCTGATGCAGTTAAAGATTTGGAAGTCACTCCTCTAGACCAATGGCGCCCCACTCCAGGACTCTTGCCTGGAAAATCCCATGGACAGAGGAGCCTGGAAGGCTGCAGTCCAGGGGGTTGCTGAGGGTCAGACACGACTGAGTGACTTCCCTTTTACTTTTCACTTTCATGCATTGGAGAATGCAATGGCAACCCATTACAGTGTTCTTACCTGGAGAATCCCAGGGATGGGGGAGCCTGGTGGGCTGCCGTCTATGGGGTCGCACAGAGTCGGACACGACTGAAGCGACTTAGCAGCAGCAGCAGCATCTCTAGACCATGGAGGGACTTGGTTCTTGCTCAGCTAAGCAGCACTCAGCGTTAAGCTGCGTTTTCTAGATCAGCTGTCCACATGGGAGCCTAGAAAGACTGAGGCATTTATAGATCAATGTTGCCAGCGATAAGAAGCCAAAATATTAGGGAAACTGCTGATTGCCTTCAGACGCTGGAATAGCTGTCAGAAAGAGAGGCTCCTAGCCACTTGCAGCCCTTCATGGACACCAGGTTTTGGTCTTCTAGTCAACGTAGATTAGGTGCATCGGTTCCTATTGTAGCCAACTGTCAGTCAACATGTCTGTCCCTTATGATAACTGACTTGAGTATAATCAGCAGGTGAACACACACTCTATCATTGTCCATCTTTCTTAGCTTCTCTGTATTGATTTTCAGCCTCAGAGCTGGGCCAAACAGCCTTGAACTCGAAGTGATTTTTCTTCTTTGCCTCTTTCTTCAATTCATTCATTCATCAGATAATGTAGAAAGTCTGTTATGATCCAGAAATACTTCTATTAAAAAAATTAGACCAGAAACCCTGACCTCATGGAGTCCCTGAGCAAGAGAATGATAAAAAATAATAAAGGACAATCAATAAATATGTTAATATGATGAGCACAATAAGTAAAATACATATTATGTCAGATGGTGCTAAGTACCACAGAGACAAGGAAAGCAGACGAGGAGGGAGAGTTGCGGTCAGAATTATTCACTGACGATGACTGTACAACAGGGTTTGATTGCTAGAGAAGACCCAGAGGAACTTCAGTGACAGTGCTTAAAAATCTGGAGTTATTGCAGAAGGAGAATATCCGCTAGAGAAAGGGCATTAACATGAGAATAAGCATCACAACCAGAGACTGTCCCCTGGCAAGGGATCTGGAGGAGCCAAGGGTGGGGTCTGTTGTCCCCTATCTGTAAGGGTTATGGCGCGACGCACTCTTGCTTTCTGATCAGGAGCCATAGATGTGTGCATAGCACCTCTGGGAATCGGGAACCCAAAATGGAGTCTTGGCTGGAGTTACTCATATTTTGCTGGTTCCCTGTGCATAGTTGTGCTGAGTAACCATCCTTAACAGTGGAGACTTCTGAGGGTCTCACCCTGACCAGGCACAGATTGTTAATCTCCCTATTGTCAATTAACAGTGCTGACCAGCTGGTCCAAACCTCCTCAAAGTTCTCGAACCCATGGTCACACAGCACCATGCTTAATTAATAGGTTTTGTGCCTTGACCAGGGATCAGTGCCATATACATGCATTTCTTATTTCAGCAGAACAGCTTAGGCCAATTCTAGGCATGCTGCAGTTAACTCATATAGCNAAAGACACACAGATGTATAGAACAGTCTTTTGGACTCTGTGGGAGAGGGCAAGGGTGTGGTGACTTGGGAGAATGGCATTGAAACATGTATAATATCGTATATGAAATGAGTCGCCAGTCCAGGTTCGATGCGTGATACTGGATGCTTGGGGCTGGTGCACTGGGACGACCCAGAGGGATGGTACGGGGAGGGAGGAGGGAGGGGGGCTCAGGATGGGGACTACGTGTACACCCGTGGCGGATTCATGTTGAAGATGTGTATAAGAGACAGGTGTGTGTGTGTGTGTGTGTGTGTGTGTGTATTCTTTTTCCATATTCTTCTCCATCATAGGTTATCACAAAATGGATAAATTAGTTTGGGATTGACATATACACACTACTATGTATATGGTCGGAGAAGGCAATGGCACCCCACTCCAGTACTCTTGCCTGGGAAATCCCATGGGTGGAGGAGCCTGGTAGGCTGCAGTCCATGGGGTTGCTGGGAGTCAGACACGACTGAGCGACTTCACTTTCATGCATTGGAGAAGGAGATGGCAACCCACTCCAGTGGTCTTGCCTGGAGAATCCCAGGGACGGGGGAGCCTGGTGGGCTGCTGTCTATGGGGTCGCACAGAGTCGGACACGACTGAAGTGACTTAGCAGCAGCATGTATATGATACATAAACAACAAACAGTGTATAGCACAGGGAACTATATTCAATATATTGTAATAACCTATAACAGATTGTAATTCTAAATATTAATACTAAGTCAGGGAGAGCTTAACTGAGAGGGTGACATTTAGGCCAGAATCTCAAGGTGGTGACGGAACTAGCTATGTAGAAATCTGAAGGCAGCTCCCCACCCTGCTCCAGGCAGGAAAATCGGCAAGTGCAAAGGACCCTGAGGCAGGATAGTATTCAGGGGAAAGCACGGGGGTCTATGAGGTCAAGGCCGAGTGAATGTAGGGGAAAAGCTTAGTAGATGATCTCAAAGAGGTCAGAGAGGTAAGGAGTAAGTACTGGGTAGAAATCTGAGTCATGTGGCCTTTGAAATGTTTCTCGACTCTGCCTTGCTTTTCCCTTCATGTTGCAATGGACGATGTGAGTCCACGAGAACAGGAAGTCTTAATCTAGGAGTCAAAGGATAGAATTCAAGAAGCCTATAAATAGACATTTTAAAATATCTGTATTTCCATTAACTTCTAACTGGTGTCAGGCATTTGCTTCAGTTAAGGGTTCAGGCATAGATATATGTATGTGTCTGACTGAATCAATTTGCTATATATCTGAAACTAGCATACCACTGTAAATCAACTACACTCCAATATAAAATAAAAAATCCAAAATCATATATAAGCTTTGAAAGAAAAATAAATTCAGGCAGAGTAATATTCGCAGTACTTGTTATTTCTGATCTCATAGATTTTTTTTGTATTACACTGTAGTTGTTGCAAATATCCTGAGCAATCTTTTATGTTCCTCACTTCTTGGAAACTACTGTAGTTAGTAACCTGCTGCTAGATTATACACAACCACGATCTTCCTATATCTTGAATATTTTTATAACTGGAGTCGAACTCAGAAAGTTTTAAAGGAGTAGATTTGAAAGTTGCTAAGAGAGCAAATCTTAACAGTTCTGATCACAAGCAAAGAAATTCTGTAACTATGTGTGATATGAGTGTTAACTAGATTTATTGTGATCATTTTGCAACATATACAAATATTGAATCATTATGTTGTATACCTGAAACTAATGTTCTGTGTTAAATGTGCCTCAATTAAAAATACAAGCCCAACAGCACCACTACCAAAGCAAAGCTAAACACACAGCTCTGGAGACTTCTGGTGTCTTTAAGCGAAGATTATCTTTGCCTTGTAAAATGACCTGTGGAAGTTTAATTCCATTTGCAACAATGCACCTCAGTGGATTGACTTTGCAGCGCTGGAAACTGTAACAAACAAAAGGATGTACGTCATGTTGATTAGATAGCCAACAAGATGTGCCTCCAGCCTTTATCAAAGACCGGTCCACAGTTCAGTGTTTTGTTTTGGAAACTAAGCAACAATAGCTTTCACACAAAACTGTCTTTTACAAAATCTTTTAACTTGTATGTGTGTGTTGTATTGTTATTGTTTTTGCTATTTAGGGCAATGACAGATGCAGATAGGTTTCATGTCATAAATGGATTCATTTTCTTTATTTTTTAAGATTCATTGAGGTATACTGTACATATATTTCATAGAACTTTACTAGCTGTAAAAAAAAAAAAAAAAAGAGCTCAGCAAGAACATTTCCTGTTAGCTTTTCCAAGCAGATATGCAATGTCTCTGGGATAACAGCTGATATCTTGAGAAATTGAATTTTCCAGTGCCAGGTAAGGTTGATGAGGTATTAGCTCCTGAATGGAATATATCATATAAGATTTGACAAGCCTGAATTAATACCTAATGTTCTCGAAAGGGGTGGGAAATGATTGGAGAGCAATCAGGGAGCGTTCCCAAAGAGGCCACAGACAACGTGAAAGCAGATAAGTACGAAAATGCACCCCATTAGCAGGTCAAGAATGGACTGGCATCAGGCGTTATCACCCAGGGTAAAACGAAAGCTGAAGGAGATGTGTGAACACAGCAAGGAACCAACACCTCTGCTGATTTTCGCTTCTCAGGTAACCAGAGATTTGTTTATAGGGCTGTGCAAAAATGCTTTTGGCTGAAGGCTCCACTTAAAGAAAAAAGGCTTGCTCAGCCATACCCCCTGAGCTGAGAAATACACACCCCTCGGGGTCTGTTTCAGTTACTGATCTGGGTTCTAACCACATCTGACGGCCATCTAAATTCAGTGCTGACATCCAGCATCTAGCAGCCCTTTCTCCACTCTGTTCAACGTGGGAGAATCTTCTGGAGTCCTCTTTGGTTCATTGACTTCTTGGGCCTGTGGGTGTCCTCTACTGTGGGGTATGTAGGCCCTTCCCAGGGGACATTTGACAATGTCTAGAGATATTTACTGGCATCTAGTGTAGAGGCTAAAGTGAAAAGTGAAAGTTGCTCAGTCGTGCCCAACTCTTTGTGATCCCATGGACTGTAGCTCACCATGCTCCTCTGTCCGTGGGATTTTCCAGGCAAGAATACTAGAGTGGGTTGCCATTTCCTTCTCTAGGGGAATCTTCCCAACCCAGAGATCGAACCTGCAACTCCTGTGTCTCCTGCATTGCAGGCGGATTCTTTACCGTCTGAGCCACCAGGGAAGCTAAAGTGAAAGTGAAGTCGCTCAATCGTGTCTGACTCTTTGCGATCCCATGGACTGTAGTCTACCAGGCTTCTCTGTCCATGGGATTCTCCAGGCAAGAGTACTGGAGTGGGGTGCCATTTCCTTCTCCAGGGGATCCTCCTCACCCAGGGATCGAACTTAGGTCTCCTGCATTGCAGGCAGACGCTTTACCCTCTGAGCCACCAGGGAAGCCCATGGGAAGCTAAGGACACTGCTAAACATCCTCCGATGCTCAGGACAGCCCCCAGGACAAAGAAGCCTGGCCTAGAATGGGAACAGTGCCGAGTGTGGGAAGCTCTGGTGTAGAGGGGTGCACAGAGTCGCCTGGTAGTGTCAGCCCTGCAGAGAGGAGGGTCTTGATGGGGGAGCAAAGTGGCCCAGGTAAAGAAGGGAAGAAAAGGCACACCGTTTTGTCTGTTTTGACACATTTTCCAAACACGCCTCTGCTTTGGACTTAAAATTGTTTCATGCAGACTCCTCACTTCTGTCCTGCTTTCATCTTTTCTGTGCATAAAAGGGGGCAGTTACAATCAGGAAATGCTATAACAGGGCTCTGGCACCACCCAGAAAAGCACCCACACTTGGAACTCCTTTGCTCAATTATTTTTTCCTAAAAGTTTGATCTATTGGATTGGCCAAAAACTTCATTTGGGTTTTCCATACATCTTATGGAAAAACCTGAATAAACTTTTCGGCCAACCCAATATTATCACTTAATATTGGTCTGTCATACATCAATCATAATATACTGTGTATACTGATGTCATCTGCGTAATTAATATTATTTTTAGCTCTTAATAGGTTGAATGCAGTCATAACTCACATGGTGGGATGATTGGGTAATAAATGGGTTTTCAAATAATATTCCACCTCTTTCACCTCTGACCTAAAGTTGGAGTTCTAGGTGCTCTGATTTGTCCCATGGAAAGGAAGGGCCATGTTGGGACAGTGAAAATGATGGGAGAGAAGTAAGGAAGCACGTTTTCAGGGGGTTATGGGAGATGTATTGGGATTCAGACCAGACCTTCAGCAGATGCAAAGTAGGGCAAACTTATAATAAGTAGCTGTCTTTAATCACCCCTTGTAGGCCCCTTCCCACCACAGAATCCATGATCCATTTAGGCAGCCATCTTGGGGTCTACTGATTGCTAATTATTCCTGCTGTGATGTTTGTTGGGAGAGGGCGAGGGTGGGATGATTTGGGAGAATGGCACTGAAACATGTATAATATCGTATATGAAATGAGTCGCCAGTCCAGGTTCGATGCGTGATACTGGATGCTTGGGGCTGGTGCACTGGGACGACCCAGAGGGATGGTACGGGGAGGGAGGAGGGAGGGGGGCTCAGGATGGGGACTACGTGTACACCCGTGGCGGATTCATGTTGATGTATGGCAAAATGAGTACAATATTGTGAAATAATTAACCTCCAGTTAAAATAAATAAATTTATATTAAAAAAGAAAGAAAGCCCCAGGTACTCTCTAGCAATGCGTTTGGAGATTCTGGTAAACAGAACAGTCTTCCAAACACACAAGAATAGCTTCTGATACTGTGTTTTGGTAGGCTGGAAGAGCGTATTGGAGCTCAGAGAGACGCTGAGAGACTTCCTCAGTCATCACCACCTAGGGTCTCCGCTGTCTGTGTCCTCCCAAGCAGCCGAGCTTACTCTTGACACCATACTCCTAAAGATCCACAAAGCTCCAGATGACCTTACCCATTCCCGTGGCTGTAAATGCCGTCTTTATACCAACAATTCCCAAACCTAAGAACTCAGAAGTGACCATCTGATGTGGCAATTATCAATACGTCCCTCAAATAGCAACGTGGCTTCTTTGAGTTTGAAATTTGATCATGGTGGACTGGAAACAAACGGAAGGTGAGAAAGTGGAGATGGCTACTCTTGCAAGAAGAAACCAGCGATGCAGTTCTGGAGCAGGGAAGATTTTGGCTGATCTTTTGAGGAAAATGCCTCTGGCACCTGGGTCATATTCACTTGTTCTATTTCTGAGTTCACTTGCAGCCGAGCTCGACAGTTCTTGCACATCTAGACTCAGCTTGCACTTACAAGGCCCCATCCCAAGCACACACCTTTCTGCCTTCTGCTACCAATCTCTTCTGACACCCTGGAGATTCAGTAGGCTTTTGCATGAGCACAGCCCAGAAATAAGAGGGAATTAACCCCAGGATCTACCCTCACTATGAGGGATGGAAGCTAATGTATAAATGCGCCAACCTCCCATTTTGAGAGTGGTCACTTTTTTCTGCTTTTGTGGTGGAGTGGTGTCCCCATTTCTCACAACAGTGACTTTGGAAAGGTACCCCGATACTGGCTTTGCCTCCTTTCTTACCCACTGATTCATTCCTGATCTAAGCCAGTGCTTTTGCTTAGATCTTGTCATTACCAGCACTGAGTGACTGCTTGGCTCTGCAGCCTTGGCACTTCATTGTTTCACTGTGCGCATTCACAGTTGTCTGAAATATCTTCTGTGGATACCGAGTCGGATATCAGCGCTTCTGAGCTCTTCCTTGTACTGCAGGACCTTAAAGACTAGAAACTACATTGCCCAGATCCCTTGCCATGTGGGTTCCAGTTTCATTCTGTTACTGAGATCTCGGTTTGGAAAGCCATTATCTTTCCATGGAAGTTGGAGACAGTGACGGGGACTGTAGATGAACACTTGAAAACTGCTCACTATAATAGTACAGGTATCTGACGTCATTGGTGCCTGTGACTGCACCTGACCAAGTGTGCAACTGACCAAGGAATTGGTCAGTTCCTGTGACTCCTTTATGTTCTGATCAGTTTTCCTGACTTTCATTCTTAGAACCCTTTCTGCTGCTGCTGCTAAGTCGCTTCAGTCGTGTCCGACTCTGTGCGACCCCATAGACGGCAGCCCACCAGGCTCCCCCGTCCCCAGGATTCTCCAGGCAAGAACACTAGAGTGGGTTGTCATTTCCTTCTCCAATGCATAAAAGTGAAAGTGAAGTCGCTCAGTCATGTCTGACTCTTCGTCACCCCATGGGCTGCAGCCTACCAGGCTCCTCCATCCATGGGATTTTCCAGGCAAGAGTACTGGAGTGGGGTGCCATTGCCTTAGAACCCTTTAGGAGCTGTGTAATCCTCCAATTCCCTATGGCAAATCCCTTCCTGTTCAAAATACCTAGAGTGGTTTCTGTTTTTGTGGCCAAACCCTGACTGATACACACATAATCTAATTTTGTTGTGAGAAAAGGTCTAAGAGTTAGATTTGCCAATGATGGTTAATAGGTGAAGGAAAGATAATATGAACCAGCTCAGACCACAGAGCACAGGTATTTTTAGATGTTAGAACAATGAAGCGAGCACATTACATTAGAAGTCTAAGATAAAAATCATTTCAAGAGAAAGGGAATCCTTGATGATGAATATTCTCTTGTCTCCCAAGAGATGTCAACCTGTATCAAGCTGATGGATATAAAACTGCAGTTTTTAAAGGCATGGAATTGAAGCCTTCTATAAGTCACTGCAAGTGAATGTAGAAGGAAGGATGAGCTGACCATAAATACCTCATTAACATGCATGCAGTGGCCGTGTTATCTGAATTTTCACAGGCACTGATGCAGTGACGTTGGGAATTGTGTACTATGTGGTGCTGTGAAGTGGAAAGTACAATTTACTACAAAAATTAAGAATTCTAGGTGACACTTTAGCTCATAAATCTATCATATAATGCTTCCTTAATGGATGAGGAAGGTGGCATTTTTAAAGATTTTTTTGGGTTTTGAGGGTTTTTGGTTTTGGTTTTTAGCTCTTTGGCACAATGGAGATTAGGATGAAATTTGGGGGGATAAAATAATTCTCTGCTCATCTGAGTCCAGATGAGATCACACACGTTCAGGGTGGTATGGCCATAGACCACAAGAGTACAAAAAAATGCCTGAGTCATGTAATAAATGAATGCTTAAGTGAATGTGTTTCCAGGGTTAACATTTTCTGTTTATAGCTTTTTTGCACTATTTGCCCAGAAATATTTTGCACGAAATGTTTTAGCCAATGATCTTAATTTGTAGTCTATGATTTTGGTAAAATACTGATGGTAGTCGTAAATTTCAAAAAGACTCCAATAAAAAGCCATGTGGATTAGTCAGGGTTCTCTAGAGAAACAGAACCAATAGGATGCGTATATGCATACATATTTAAAGAAATTGGCTCACTTGATAGTGTTGGCGAGCCAGAGACCCAGGAGAGGTGGCCATGTCGTTCCGGTTGGAGTCTGATTGAGAACCGAGGGAGGTGATGGTATAGTCCCAGTCCAAAGGCCTGCAGGCTTGAGGCCCAGGAAGAGCTGATGTTTTAATCCAAGTCCAAAGGTAGGAGAAAGAAGCCAGTCTCCCAGCTTGAAGGCAGTCAGTCAGATAGGAGAAGTTTTGTCTGGCTTGCAAGAGAATCTGTTGTGTTAGTTCGTGAACTAATTGAATAAGGCCCACTTGTTAGGCAGGGCAATCTGCTTAACTCGCTTTACCCATTTAAATGTTAATCTCATCCAGAAACACCCTCACAGACATACCCAGCATAATTATCTTTAATATTTATTTATTTGGCTATGTGGCGTCTTAGTTGCCGCATACGGGCTCTTTGTTGCCATTCAGGCTCTGTAGTTGTGGCCCAAGGGCTTGGTTGCCCCATGATATATGGAATTTTAGTTCCCTGAGTGGAGATTGAACCCTGCATTGGGTGTCCCCTGCATTGGAAGGCAGATTCTTAACCATTGGACCACCAGGAAAGTCCCCAGAATAATATTTAATAAAATACCTGGGCATCCTACCTGTGGCCCAGTTAAGTCAACAAGTAAAATTATCCGTCACATCAATGTGAAAGGAAACACATGATTTCCGGCTAAGAACACCCAGAGTAGACCCATCTATGTATCTAACACATTTTCAAGCGCAAGCTCAGGAAGAGCTCCTGTTTTAGTTGCTAGGGCTACAGAGAAAATGATCCTATTTTTAAGGATCCCCTAGTCCACTAAGAGGAACAGACGGGTTTTGGCACACTGCATTGCAATGTGATAGAAACAGGTATGTGCAGATATTGAGGGAGCTCCGAAGAGGTGCCACAAGGGAGCTGGAGATGGGTTCTTGGAAGAGCTGATATCCGGTCTGTGTCTTAAAGGACAAGCAACGTTTAGTTAGACAGACGAGAGGTTGAAAAGGAAATGTTAAATGACAGAGACAAGAAAGAGAACAACACAGTCAGGAAATTACAAATAGTTACCATGAGGATGCACTGAAAGAACGTATTTAAACACCAATGAAGTAACAGCCCTGGGCACCAATATCTGACACTCAAGTAAATATTAACCCATCTCTACTTTCCCTCTTTTCCTTACTGTTGCTGTATATTCGTTGGGAAGACAATATGATTTTCAAGTATCGGACGGTATTTGGATAAGCACTTCCATGTAATTCACTACACTTAAATCATTGCCTCCTTGTCAAAGCTGCACCTTAACAGATGTTTCTGGGTGAATTTATTCATCATATCGAGCATAGCCTTGCAACGCGGGATGCTTTTCAAAAGCCCCTTTTAGGTGAACAGATTGTGTTGCTGCTGAGGGAATTCACAGGAATGAGGCAGTCACTGTAATTCAGACAATTTCTCCTCATTTAAGAGCACCAGTGTTTGTATTAGCACTGACATGATCCATTTATGAAGCATCTTAGCACAGTTGTCTGAAATCTTTGGCTGTCAAATGGTCATCAGAACTGAATTGGCTCTAATTGCAAACAAGATTCTTCTGATCTCTTTATCCAAAACCTTACTGAACAGCCTCCGTGGTTGGGAGTTGTGTGTGATTCTCCACCATGAGAAAAGTGGCCAACTTATTTCTTTATTAAGCAGCATTACTCACATGCCTGCCACACTATGCTGGCCCTAAGAATATGGGATAAATAAGATCTCCCCTCAAAGAGTTCTCAGTCTAGTAGTAGAGAAAGATACAGAAACCAATGATTGCAGCAGAATGTTATTTAAACGATATATACCGGAACAATGACATATGGAGAAGGGCGTCCTTGAACTGGATTTTTAATGTAGAAAAGGTAGGAGGAGGAAAGAAATATAAATACCAGGGACAGCATTATGCCAGAGAAGGGCTGTATGAAACAGTCTAGTCCAGTGAGAAAAGAGAAGTGGACTTAGCATGATTGTAACATGGTGGGAAAGGGCAGGGGATGATTCAGAAAGTCAGGCAAAGACCCAATCAGACCTAGATGGGGTGTGTGTGTGTGTGTGTACGTGCACGTGCATGTGTGTGTGTGCATGAGACTCCTCTTAAATTGTGAGGGAGGTTAACACCTTCCCTTTGACTTTCATATACCGCATCGACACAGTTCAGTTCAGTCGCTCAGTCATGTCCAACTCTTTGCGACTCCATGAATCGCAGCACACCAGGCCTCCCTGTCCATCACCAACTCCCAGAGTTCACCCAGACTCATGTCCAACGAGTCCGTGATGCCAGCCAGCCATCTCATCCTCGGTCGCCCCTTCTCCTCCTGCCCCCAATCCCTCCCAGNCATAGTCAATAAAGCAGAAATAGATGTTTTTCTGGAACTCTCTTGCTTTTTCCATGATCCAGCAGATGACACAGTGGGTGTGATATCTGCTTCATAAACATTGCATTTTCTCAAATACCTCATTATAAGAAAGTGATGAAATCACTGCAGTTCAGTAAGGTGACAAAGCTGTTCTTAACAACTTCTTGATAATGTGTCCAATTCCCAACTTCACTTGCAGTATACCTTCTCGTTTTTTCTACTCAGAGACCAGCTACATGTTGAATGAAGCCCGTCTCAGCCTGTTTTCCCTGATGTCATTGAGAAGGCATGGTAGTGATCACTTGAATGGCCATGCGATGCTTCAGAATTTCAGCCTCACTTTCTAGGGAATAGTGTGCAGAAGAGCACCATGATCTGACTTAGGCTACAGAAAGATGATTGCAGCAGGGGGACGGATGGAGGATGAGAGGGCAGGGATGAAACTGGAGGTGGAGAGACTACGAGGTGATGGTCTTAATTCCTGAGAAATGCTGAGGTCCTGAATCAAGCCTGTAACATCGAGTTGGAGAGGAGCAGATGGATGTAAAAGAGGAAATGTTTTTTTAGCTTTATTGCGATATAATTGACATATAACATTGTATAAGTTTAAGGTGTACAATGTGATGATTTGGTACACATATGTATTGTAAAATGATGATCATATCAGGCTAACGCCTCCCTCACCTCATATAATTACCTGTGTGACTGTGTGTACATGTGCACACGTGGTGAGAACATTTAAGATCCACGCTCTTTTTCCAAGTATACACTACAGTATTAACCGTAGTCACCATGCTCTACATTACATCTCAGAACTTCTTCACCTTAAAAGTGAAAGTTTTTACCCTTTGACCAATATCTCATTTCCCCTTCCCCTCAGCCCCCAGCAACCACTATTCTCCTCTCTGTTAGTATGAGTTTGGCTTTTTAAGATTCCACATACAAGTGATACCATCTGTTATTTGTATTTCTCTGCCTGATTGATGTCACTTAGAATAATATGCTCCAGGTTTATTCATGTTGTTGGCAAGTGGCAGGATTTCCTTCTTTCTCATGGCTGAATAATATTCCTGTCTATCTCACCATCTTTACCCATTTATCTGTTGAGAAACAGCTGGATTGTTTCCATACCCTGGCTATCATGGGAATACAGATATCTCTTTGAGATTCTGATTTCATTTCCTTTGGAAGTATGCCCACAGGTGAATTTTTGGGACATATAGTAATTCCATTTTTAATTTTCTGAGATACCTCCATACTGTTTTCCAAGGTGGCTGCATGAGTTTACATTCCCATCAACAGTGCACAAGGGTTCCCTTTTCTTCACATCCTTCTCAACTCTTGCCTGTGATCTTTCTCATGATGGTCATTTTAACAGGTGTGAAATGGTATCTCATTGTGGTTTTCATTTGTATTTCCCTGATGATTAATGATGTTGAGCATCTTTTCAATTGCCTGTTGACCCAATATATCTTTTTTCAAAAAAATGTCTTTCGGGTCCCCTACCCATTTTTTAACTAGATTTTCTTTTTCTTTCTTTCCTTTTGCTATTGGGTTTTATGAACTCCTTATATATTTTGGATATTAACCCCATATTCTTTATAGCACTATCAGCAGCTTCAAAGCTTTAAAACAGAAATATTTATTTTTAAGGTAAGGTGGAGAAGGCAATGGCAACCCACTCCAGTACTCTTGCCTGGAAAATCTCATGGATGGAGGAGCCTGGTAGGCTGCAGTCCATGGGGTCGCTAAGAGTCGGGCACGACTGAGCGACTTCTTTCACTTTTCACTTGCATGCATTGGAGAAGGAAATGGCATCCCACTCCAGTGTTCTTGCCTGGAGAATCCCAGGGATGGAGGAGCCTGGTGGGCTGCCATCTCTGGGGTCGCGACTGAAGCGACTTAGCAGCAGCAGCAGCAGCAGCAGCAGTTCTCAAATATTGGTGTCTGGAGTCATTCACAGTCTTGAGAATAACTGAGGACTCCAGGGGCCTTGTGTGATGCAGGTCCCTTGGCATATGGTGCTGGTGACAGGACCAAAGCCAAGCAGGGCTGCAGNGACTGAAGCGACTTAGCAGCAGCAGCAGCAGCAGCAGCAGTTCTCAAATATTGGTGTCTGGAGTCATTCACAGTCTTGAGAATAACTGAGGACTCCAGGGGCCTTGTGTGATGCAGGTCCCTTGGCATATGGTGCTGGTGACAGGACCAAAGCCAAGCAGGGCTGCAGACAGATCCCAGGGGCATTGCACTGTTTCCAGACTATAGCCTGGATCACACTCAGTGAATCAATCACCAGGTCCAGGCCTGTCCTTACAAAATGGCTCTCCATGTTCTTGGACCACACTGGACTCTCCTTTCTGGACCCTGCAGCTCCCACAAAGGCACTCTTGTCCATGGATGGATGCCATCTTGCTGACATCACCTGGTTTGAAAGAGAAAATATGACAGCAGTAGACGAGGCATGCCAGTGGAGGCCAGGTGTGAGGTGACAAGGAGATGGAGAAGGCAAGGGCAATATCCACTTTTCTGACTTGAGATCCTGTCCAGATGATGGTTCTATAAGTCAGAACAGGCTGATGGGAGAAGGAATTTTCTTTTGCAGTAGTGGGATGGGGAGGAAGTGGTTAACAGGAGGCTTCTGAGATGCTAGCAGTCAGATGGAGATTTGGCACCAAACGTCAGGCAGGTCTGAAGTAGGTCATGACTTAAATCGAGACTCCTTAGACAGGGAGTGTGCAGGGTGAGATGAGAACAAGAAACAGAAGGATCCTTTGTTGATTTTGACTCATATCCCTGATCTGGGAGGGTTCATTTCTTAGTGAACTGGCTGCCTGTCTCTTTATCCCCACTTCCTCCTCCTCCTCCTCCAGATGGTCTTTTGTAACCCCAAGGCTATAAATGCCACCGTTATATCAACAACTCTCAAACATAAGGACTGAGAAGCGACCATCTGATTTGGCAATTACCACGACAGTAATGTTAACAGTCACTGAGCTTCACTGAGTTTGAAATTTCATCATGATGAGTTGAAAACAAATGAGGGTGGGTTGAAATCAAATAGTAGATGAGGAAGTGGAGATGCCCAATCTTTGAGGAAGAAACAAATAATGAAGGGGAAAAGAAGCTTTGGGCTGATGTCATAAGGAAGACACCTCTGGTCCCTTACCTGGGTACCATTCCTTGCCTATCACTGATTTCAGCTGTAGCTGAGCTGGACAGTTCCTTGCAAATCTAGACTCAGCTTGCACTTCCAAGGCCCCATCTCAAGCCCACCCCTCTCTGCATTCTGCTTCTAGATCTCTCTTGACACCTTGGAAACTGAATAAATCCGTGTACAGGCATAGCCCAGAAATATGAAGGAAGCCCCACCAGGGACTACCATTCCTAGAGGGAAGGAAGCTAATGTATAAACCCTCCAACCTCCTCCTCTTCAGGATGGTCATTCTTTCTGATTTGTGGTAGAATGAAGCCTCCATTTCTCACAGCTGTGACTTTGGTAAGGTGCCTCCACATTGGCTTCTCCTCCTTCCATGTCTCATTTTTCCCATTCCCTTATTCATCTTTTCTTGCCAGGTAGCCCACCAGGACATACAGGTGCTGTGCTGTGCTTAGTCGCCCAGTCATATCCGACTCTGTGACCCCATGGACTATAGCCCACTAGGCTCCGCTGTCCATGGGGATTCTCCAGGCAAGAATACTGGAGTGGGTACCCTTTCCCTTCTCCAGGGGATCTTCTCAACCCAAGGGTCAAACCCAGGTTTCCCACATTGCAGGCAGATTCTTTACCATCTGAGCCACCAGGGAAGCCCTGACCCTTATTCACCTCTCAAATAAGCTGTCTTGGTCTCTGATTTTGTGTGGTCCAACTGAGACATCCCCTCCCTCCTGAGTCCTGAACTTCATCCCATCCAAGCCAGACATCTGAGTTTCATCTCTTAACCACCTGGTTCATTGGTCCAGATGGAAGGGGAGGATGAGTAATTTCAGAAGACATCTGAGCATCTGCCCATTGACCAGTAAAGGAGCTCATTCTTTTTCAGAAGAGAAGAGTCAGGTCTAGTCAGTACAAGATCCTGACTCAAAGGCCCTTCCTCCCCAAAGTCCTGACCCTATAATAAACCTGTGAGAAGTAGAACCAGTCCCAAGAGCTCCTATTCCTAGACAGTCCCATCAGGGAGCTTCAGGTGCTATCTCAGGGAATCTACTTTAGGATTTGAAATATTGTTAATACCTGGTTAATCTTAACCAGTTTTAGTAGTTTTGGCAGTAAAAGGCATTAATTTCCACAAATAGCATATATTCCCTTGATTGCTTTTTAAAGTTCTAAGGAAGGAGGATGAAGAGAGTTGACAATTTAAATTTACTTATGGTACTCTAGGTCAGCTAGAACTTAAATCTAACAAGTAGCCACTCATTCTGTCCTGTTTTTGAGAAACATCTACTGTTTATTTTCTGTGTAAGATACTGTGCTGGCTATAGAAAACAATGAACAGAACATAGTCCCCACTTCAAGGAGCTCATAGCCTCATGGGTGTGTTTGAAATTTTACACACGGCATGGGTGAGTCTTCACAATGCTTGTGTGTGCTAAGTCGCTTCAGTCGTGTCTTCCTCTGTGTGACCCTGTGGACTGCATACAGACAGGTAAATGGGAAAAACCAAGTATGTAGGTTTTGTTTTAAACTGACTGTTTATCTATCAGAATAAAAACAGCTCATGTTCATTGTGTGCTTACTATACCAAATGCTAGTCTAAGCATTTTACGTGAATAATTTCATTTAACCCAAATCATACCAGTAGCAGGGTATTCAGTTAAGTTCAGTTGCTCAGTCGTGTCTGACTCTTTGTGACCCTGTGAACTGCAGCACGCCAGGCCTCCCTGTCCATCACCAACTCCCAGAGCCTACGCAAACTCATGTCCATCACATTGGTGATGCCATCCAACCATCTCATCCTCTGTCGTCCCCTTCTCCTGCCTTCAATCTTTCCCAGCATCAGGGTTTTTGCCAGTGAGTCGGTTCTTCCCATCTGGTGGCCAAAGTGTTGGAGCTTCAGCTTCAGCATCAGTCTTTGCAGTGAATATTCAGGACTAATCTCCTTCAGGATGGACTTGTTGGATGTATTACTAGTTCCATTCTATAAATGAGGAAACTGAGGACTGAGTGGTTGAGTATGTTGGCAAAGTCACATACCAAGTAAATAAAAGAGCTGAAATTGGACCTCAGGGTGACTAGAGCCCAAATATTTCACTGTAATGTTACACTACCTGTCTTTCTACCTTTCTATAGCTCTTTCTCTTCTTTCTGTCCTACCTGTTCATCCATCTACCTACACATCCATTCATCCCTTGAAAAATCTATCCATCTATTCAATTACCCATTATTTTATTTCAACAGAGACATTATTAAAGACACAAAAAAGCTCCATGGGAAATAATTAGGTTGAATGAATCAGGGAAGTCTCAGGGTAGTTTAAATATGCATATGATTTTGAAACATTGGGGTGAAGTGGAGAATAAGGGATATTTGCAGCAAAGATTAGGAAGGACTGATATATGTGTGAAATGGAGGTGTTTCTCTGGATTATAGTGATGCTGGTGATAAAGAAGGAATGATTTGATTGTTACAACCACCCTGCTAAGTATTGATAAAATGATAGTGCTACAAAAACAGAATTCTTTGCAAATGTAAGGTACTATTATAGAAAACAGCCCCAGGTCACCTTCTTTGTGTCATATAAGTATCTCCATGGCAAAGGACTATTAGGTCTTGAACCAGATGTTGACCAAGAAACTTAGTAACTGGCAATGCTGATTTAAGTGTGCCTGAGGCTTTAATTATATTTTGCTGTTTCTGCATTTCTGGCAAAAATGTAGCTGTGGAGCATGGTTTGTTAATCTGTACACATGTGGACTGCAGCTGGGGTTTAAATAAAGCCTGTTTTCCCCTGTTTCTTGCCAAAATGGAGCTGCAGCATCGTTTTGAGTCCAGTGAAAATATTAGCAGGCTCCTCCCAGAAGATGCTAGTTTGTAATGCCACACTCTGATGCCTTTCTCATTGTTTCTGAATGCCCCTCACATGACAAAAAGTCACCAGGAGCAGATTTCTTTCTTTCCTTTCAATCACAGAGTTCCAAGATCTCACTTCTCTCCTAGTCATTTTACAGCCCCAGAGTGAGGGAGTTTTGATTGTTCTGTCATTCTTCCAGGCACTAGCTTTTGCATTTGCCCTGGGATCTCTATCAGTGTGACAGACTCGTGACTGTACATTTGGTGACCGGGCCTCACCAGTATACTCCTGTCTGTCGAGAATATTCTGTCCTAGCATGTGAATTAACTGCGGTCAGATTTCCAACTGGCCAGTTTTTTCAGGTCACCTGGAGGACACCTGACATTTCTGGTCCTCAGCTTCACTCTAAGGCTGCCACTCACCTTTAGGGCCTAGAATGGTCCTAGTTGCAGGCTTCCCTGATGGCAGCAGATAAAGACTCTTCCTGGAATGCAGGAGACATAAGAGATATGGGTTCAGTCCCTGGCTCAGGAAGGTCCTCTGGAAGAGGGATGGCGACCCACTCCAGGAGTCTTGCCTGGAGAATCCCATGGACAGAGGAGCCTGGCGGGCTATAGTCCCTAGAGTCGCCAAGAGTTGCACATGACTGGGCTCCTGAGCATGCATGATCCTAGTAGCCTGCAGGAGGTTGAGGCAGATAATGGATTGAATCAATTGATTCATTTCCATTCTTTGGCAAAGATCCTGCCAGCATCAGCAGTTACAACCCATTTTAATGAAATTCTCTAGCCTTTGGATGGCTCCTTCCACTTGGCAGGTTTATGGTGACTGTCAACTGGTGCCAAAAATAATTTTTCTTTTGGCATGAACTGTATGAAGTAGAGACTTACAGCTTTGCTTCAAAATCCTCTGCTCTGCGTGCACATAGTCAGACCACTCCCCAACATTCCTTGAGGTTCATTGTAGCTGTGACCGGAGGAATGTAGACAAAACTGGGAAATGCCACATCCAGCCTGGCTCCGGAAAAGCCCCACTCTGGTCCTCCACACTCCTCCTCTGGTGGGCACCCTGTGGAGGACATTTGGAGAGCTGTCCCTGGCAGACAGCTAAGCCACAGGATGGAAGGGTTCTGAGCCCTGAATCACCGCTTTGAGAGAAGCCATGACTGTTGAGTACGTTGAAATGTTATCTGAGTGAGAAGTAAACTATTACTGTGGTAAACCACAAAATTTAGGGGTGTATCTCTTAAAGCAGTGCTTTCCCTGATCTCCTTTCCATTATGAGGGACAGGGTGTTATGGAGACTTGATAGATGCTGGGAGGGATCCTGCTAAAGGAGAAAGGAATTCCATGGCTAGGGAGCCCCATGTGAATGGTTCACCCACTCTCCTGTGTAGCAAGCAGTGCTACCTGGAGGTCTGGTCACAAATTCAAGTCCATGAGCCCTGCCTGTGAGCGAGGGAGAGGCCTGGGAATGTGCACTTTGGTTATTAGTTCCCATGATTTTCATGCAGGTACACCAAGAAGCTGTTCTGAGAAGTAGGGAGAACAAGCTCTCTCCAGGCGAAGGAGATGTTTGTCAAATGAATAATTAAATGGACAAGGAGTGGGAGAAGAGAGAGCAAAAGTGAGATTACAGCGAGGAGACATGAAAGGGAGGTACCCAGCTGGGCAGAGCCTCACCCTGAGGCACGTTAGAAGGTGGGACGCTGGTCACAGGTGGCTGCGGCTGCCAGTGCAGCGGAGGCAGATGGAGTGTGCTCCTGAGCTTGCCAGCCCTAATTTCCCCGGGGAAGCCCTCGGTTTTGAGGAGCCTGCTTTTTATCAGGCGTTTTATGTACATGCTGCTGTCCTCATCCCCTAACTAGAGGCATTTTCTGGCTCTGCTAGAGGCATTTTCCTGGCTAATGGCATCATTGACTTTTCTGAAGATTCTGGGGGCAACAGAAAAACACTTTGTAGACAGATAGATTGAAATCGGTCGCCACATGCCAGCTTCCGTTCATTCGCTGCACAAATTTAATTTAAGCCAGAAAGATGAGATCTCTCGGGTCCTGCAGCATCTTCATCTTGCTTTCCTGCCACCCAGGTAATAAGGAGCCTGCCTGTGATTTGCTGAAATCAGTGTCATTTTGTCCATAAGGAGGCTGGAGGGAAACCCACTTGTCTGGTGTGAATGGCCAACCAGGGTCAGAGCCTAGGGGTTGAGCTATCATCAGGAGCTAAGGGGTCAGGATGGAATGTATCTTGAGTAATGGGAGCAGATGCCACTCAGAGACTAGGAGTGACAGAGACAAGTGGTGGAGTGTGAAGGTGGAGAAAGGTGGGTGGGGTGTGCCAGGGCACTGGCCCCCCCCAGCAGGCTGCTTGTCTGCTGCTCTGGCTACGCAGGGGCCATTGCACTGGGTACCTCTTTCCAATCAGGCTGTCTTGAAGGTCTCATGTGTCTTCTACTAGTGTCATAGTTAAGTTCCTTTTGAAAGAAATGAAATGCCTTTATGGCCAAAGGTCGCCAGTTGATGATTAATACTGTACCTTTAAGAGTTTGAGGTATACTGGCGTGTTAAGTCAGATTCCTCCAGGAACACCAATTAGAATTAATCTTTGCTTCTTAAAACATTAGGTGGGAAATAGTATCATTATAATATCCCATCCATTCGTGACAATAAGAGCTTCGATTTATGGACCACTCAGTGCATGGCTTGTATCATGCAAAGTACTTTACATATGTTGCCTCTGATAACAACCTTTTTGAGACCAAGACCTTAACTGTCAGGTTAGAGTCCAGGAGACTGAGTCTTAGAGAAGAAGAAACATGTCCAAGGTCTCCAACCCACTACGCAGCAGAGCCAGCTTTTGAACATAAGCCTGAAGATCATTGTTTTAGCATCAATCTATTTCTTAAAAAATTACATCATGCTAAGTGAAATTAGCCAGACAGGGAAAGACAAATACTGTATGACCTCTTATATGTGGAATCTAAAGAAAAAAAGCCAAAGTCACAGAAATAGAGAGTAGAGGCGTGACTACCAGGGCCTAGAGGGTGAGGCGAGATGGAGAGATGCAAAGGGAACAGGCCTCAGTTCCAAGATGGCTAAGTCTGGGGCTCTAATGTACAGTGTGGTGACTCTGGTTAATGACACAGTATCGTATACTTGAAATTTGCTAAGAGAGTAGACCTTAAGCCTTCTCCCCTCCACACACATACATGATAGTGATGTGAGGTGACGGATGTGTTAATTAACTTGATTGTGGTAATCCTTTCACCAAGTATATGGATGTCAAATCATCACATTGTACACTTTGAGTATATGTAATTTCATCTGTCAGTTACACCTCACTAAAGGTGAAAAAAAATGTAAGCGCTTTAAAAACTCTTTTTCAGCTAACTTTGATCGAGGGAGACGTAATGAGCCTTTATGCATATCACATCCTTTAATCTTCACAACAGCCCCATGGAGTAGGCATTCTGGTTTTCCGAATGAGATGGAGGAAATGAGGGGTGGGGACTCTGGGTGACTTGCCCACAATCACCCGGCTTTTAAGGAATAGAGCTGTGATCTGTTGATCCCAGGGGTTGCTCCCAACTCTTCTGTGCTGGCTGATCCGTCAGTTAGGCTGCGATTTGGAGCTCCCAGAGGCTGAGATCCAGTCTCCACTGTCCCAGCCTGTCAGCCAGTTATATGCACCATTGAGGGAGGGTATACTTTATTATTTAAAACTCCCATTTCTAAGTTGTTGGTACTCTGGAATTAGGAGGCTCCAGGGAGCTTGTGTGAGGGGCCTGGGAGATTAATTTCAGTGGAAATGCTGGCAGACGGACGTGAAATGGTGGACGCTTCAGAGATTTAAAATAAATTGCTGTGTGTGTGTTATTTCCTTCTCATATCACTCTTGGGGGCTGGCTAAAGGAAAGTTATCACGTGTTTGCCTCAGCCCCAGTGCTGTCCCAAGGGTGATAAAAAGCCTTGTCTGAACTGGGGCCAGGTACTTGCCTGAAAAAGGAAGTCAGCCGTGTGTAGAAATACACACATAGCTGGTGTCAAATGGGGAACTGTTTAATCTGTCTTTGGAATGGATTAACAGTTGGCTTTAAGAAGGCGCTTCTGACTTTTGGCTCCTTAGACCAGGCGGAGAGGCTGTGCTCCATAATGAGCATGAGGACCAAGGGGGAATTAGTAGGGAAAAAAAAAAAAAGAAGCCATATGATGATTTTCATGAGACTCAGCCTTCCTCCTGTCAAAATGGGATGGAAAAAAAATCACCCACGTAGGACCCTTTCTACCCGTGTTGAAAAGTAATTGCTTTCAAAAGCAGCATGACATAGACCTGGGCTTTATCATACAGTGGCTACCAGCCCCAGGTTGCCAGGGAATGTGTGAAATGTGGCTAGTTCAAACTAAGATATGCTGTCAGGCTAAAAGACACACCAGATTTTGAAGGCTTAGTAGGAAGAAAGAGAGCCAGAGAGCTCCTTGATCATTTTTTAACACTGATTACCAGCCAACACGATATTTTGGATCTATTACACTAAATAAAGTATGTTTTTAAAATGAATTCTGCCTTTTTTACATTTTAAAATTNAAAAAAATCACCCACGTAGGACCCTTTCTACCCGTGTTGAAAAGTAATTGCTTTCAAAAGCAGCATGACATAGACCTGGGCTTTATCATACAGTGGCTACCAGCCCCAGGTTGCCAGGGAATGTGTGAAATGTGGCTAGTTCAAACTAAGATATGCTGTCAGGCTAAAAGACACACCAGATTTTGAAGGCTTAGTAGGAAGAAAGAGAGCCAGAGAGCTCCTTGATCATTTTTTAACACTGATTACCAGCCAACACGATATTTTGGATCTATTACACTAAATAAAGTATGTTTTTAAAATGAATTCTGCCTTTTTTACATTTTAAAATTAGATTACTAAAACATTTTGAAATTACATATGCGGTTTATTTTTATGGGAAGGCAGTGGTCTAGATTCTGGGCTTTGTGTCCAATGACACTGGACTAAAAGCATCTCTGGCACTTACTTGCTATGTAACTCTGGCAGGAGAACACCTTTTGAACTTCAGTTTCCACTTATGTGAAATGGCCAACTGCTGTTTTAAGATGATGGTAAATTAACTAGCATTGTGAAAGCAGCTGGCAGCGTGGCCTGCGCTAGATAAACACGAGGTTTCTTCTTCCCTTCCCTCTTGCCACATTCTTTTTAAAACTTGAGGGAAATGATTTTGAGTTTTGAGTCTTATATTCCAGTAGACTGCCATTCAAGTGTAAAGAAGAGTGAAGACCTTTTGGATATTCAGAGATACCTTTTGGATAATTAGAGATTTTTGGATATTCAGAGGCATGTTGAAAGCATTACTTAAAGATGAATGCCAACAGAATGAAAATGTAAATGGAGAGAGAAGATGAGAGTAACAGTGGTAAGTAGAAAACCAGAAAATACTACTGACAGTTGCACAAGTAAAAGATGCAAAACTAAAATGATAATAATAATAACCATATAATCTACTATCTAAAATTCTAGATATTAAAAAGGAGATTAAAGGGAGAAGGAAGTGAGATTTCTGCCTTGTTCAGGAGGAGGATTTAGATACTGATGGCCTTTCAATACAACTAAAATACTATCATTTAAAATAAACTTCGGTTAAGAATGTAAGACTATCAAGTAGTAAAATAGAAAAATGATGACTAGTTCCAGTTTCCTAGAGGCAAATTAAGTGGAACAAAAGACAATCAACACAGTAGGCAGGAAGTAAAAAGAAGAAATGAGAAGTCACGATAAACAGGAAAAATGAAATAAGGCATGAATAAAGTCAAGAATGTTAATAACATTAAATATGATAAGTTAATACAACTTTCAAAAAAGGAAAAACTGATACATAAATAAAAAATTTCAGCTGTATTCTGTTTTACAAGAAATAACCTTAAAACGAGATAACATAAAAAAATGAAAAAGTAAACGATGGGAAAGATACATCATGAAATGCTGAAAAGAAAGGGCAGAAATAGTAATATGGAAAAAAGTGAAAGTCAAAATAGTAAAAGAGAAAAAGGGTTCATATTGACAATAGATATATTTCTTTAAGAAGTTATAACAGCTAAGAACAACAGAGTTTTGATGTAAAGGAGAATAGACAAATTTCCAAACATATTGGTAGAATTTCATACAACTCAGAAACTGATATCAAAAACACAAAAGCATCGGTGTATAGAGCTTTTAATTACACATTCATGAAGCTTCAGTTCAGTCGCCCAGTCATGTCCAACTCTTTGCGACCCCATGGACTGTAGGACACCAGGCTTCCCTGTCCATCACCAGCTCTTGGAGTTCCCTCGAACTCATGTCCATTGCATTGGTGATGCCATCCAACCAACTCATCCTTTGTCGTCCCCTTCTCCCACCTTCAATCTTGCCCAGCATCAGGGTCTTTTCAAATGAGTCAGCTCTTCACATCAGGTGGCCACAATATTGTAATTTTAGCTTCAACATCAGTCCTTCCAATGAACACCCAGGGCTGATCTCCTTTAGGATGGACTGGTGGGATCTCCTTGCAGTCCCAGGGACTCTCAAGAGTCTTCTCCAACACCACAGTTCAAAAGCATCAATTCTTCGGCACTCAGCTTTCTTTATAGTCCAACTCTCACATTCATACATGACCACTGGAAAAACCATAACCTTGACTAGACTTAGCTTTGTTGNTCAGTAGCCACTAGCTGTTGGGCACTTGAAGTATGGCCAGTGTGAATCTTTACATTTTGCTTAATTTTAATTTAAATAGCCACATATGACTGGTGATTACTGTGTTGGACAATGCACCTCTATATACTTTTGTGTTGTTTGGAAAAAGCTTAATTTTTAATAATAACAATGCCTACCTCTATTACGGTTTAGGTCATGCTGTGATGACAAACTGCCCTAAACAAAAAGAAACCATGACTTAACAAATGCTTATGCTCATCATGGGTTGACTAATGGGCTATGCTCCGTGTCTTGTCATCCTAGGACCCAGACTGATGAAGCATATACCTGAAGCTTCAGTGGTCACCATGGCAAGAGGAAAGGGAGACAGATGGTCTCATGGTAGCAATATAAAGCCTTTCTCCTGAAAGGGATGAACACATATCCCTTTTTTAATTTTATTGGCCAAAGAGGGTCCCATGGCCACCCTGAGTCCAAGGTGGTGGGGAAATAGAAATAGAGACATGCCCGGAGAGAGGAAAATTAACGTACATACAGCCCAGTGTCTACCACATTTGAATAATATTCTTTTTAATGATGAAAGGATGAAGAAAAAATCAAATGAGAAAACTGGAGCTCAGACCTCTATGGTA
>SJYA01003372.1:405943-422200 GCA_006410615.1 Neotragus moschatus
ATGGTAATGCTCATCAAAGCTTAATCAATATTGAAAAGTCACTCACCTACACCCTCCCTCATTTGAGTAAAAACCATTCTTCATTTATAGAACCAGATAACTTAGAATATACTGAAAAAGTAGGTTGTTGCTTTCTACAGCTATTTTGGCTGAATACCTGGGGAAATATTTCAGTAGGATTTAATATTTGTTATTGGGTAAAATATTCAGGCTGATACTGAATACATATCTATTTTTTGCAAATAGTCATTTATTTCAAGAAAATATACCAATTACTGATACTATTATGGCTAATGATATTTCTACAGTGGTTTACACAGGACTTCTAGTAATATGATAGTGTATGATTTTGATGGCATCTGGAAAATTGGTAGGAGTGAGAATTTACTTCTCATTTCCACTCTTCAGTGATTGCAAATGAAAGCATTGTCATATAAGAGAGTATAACACACAGGAAAAAATGTGAAGGTAAATGAGGCAGGAATTCAGGCCACACCAACTCTAAACAATGAATCTCTGGGTCCTTCTGAGAATTGGTTTTTCTTAGTCTGTGCAAGTTTGAGTCTGATAAGGAGCTAATGTGGGTGGTGGGAGCCATTTTATCCTACAAAACCTCACTTTCTCTTGTTGTAGTCTTGGCATGAATGGGAGAATGAATTGAGTTGCTCTGAATACATTGCTGATTATCCTATTGAGAAGTGGAAGAAAAGGAACATCGAGTTTTATCAGTGACTGCTTCCTGCATCTGTCTAGAACCCAGCACACTGCCCAGCCTGACTAAATCCTAAACTCACTCAGTGATACCATTTAAGTCTCCTTAATACTACTTCAGGCACTCTGTTTATCAGATCTAATCCCTTGAATCTATTTGTCACTTCCACTGTATAATCATAAGGGATTTGATTTAGGTCATACCTCAATGGTCTGGTGGTTCCCCCTACTTTCTTCAATTTAAGTCTGAATTTTGCAATAAGGAGTTCATGATCTGAGCCACAGTCAGCTCCTGGTCTTGTTTTTGTTGACTGTATAGAGCTTATTCATCTTTGGCTGCAAAGAATACAATCAATCTGATTTCAGTATTGACCTTCTGGTGATGCCCATGTGTAGAGTCTTCTCTTGTGTTGTTGGAAGAGGGTGTTTGCTATGACCAGTGCATTCTCTTGGCAAAACTCTGTTAGCCTTTACTTTGCTTCATTTTGTACTCCAAGGCCAAATTTGCCTGTTACTCCAGGTATCTCTTGACTTCCTACTTTTGCATTCCAGTCCCCTATAATGAAAAGGACAACTTTTGGGGGTGTTAGTTCTAGAAGGTCTTGTATGTCTTTATAGAACTATTCAACTTCAGCTTTTTCAGCATTACTGGTTATCTGAGGAGGTCTTACAAATAGCTGAGAAGAGAAGCAAAAGGCAAAGGAGAAAAGAAAAGGAACGATATACCCATTTGAATACAGAGTTCCAAAGAATAGCAAGGAGAGATAAGGAAGCCTTCCTCACTGATCAGTGCAAAGAAATAGAGGAAAACAATAGAATGAAAAAGACTAGAGATCTCTTCAAGAAAATTAGAGATACCAAGGGGACATTTCATGCAAAAATGAGCACAATTAAGGACAGAAATGGTATGGATCTAACAGAAGCAGAAGATATTAAGAAGTGGCAAGAGTACACAGAAGAAATATACAAAAAAGATCTTCATGACCCAGATAACCATGATGGTCTGATCACTCACCTAGGGCCACACATCCTGGATTCAAAGTCAAGTGGGCCTTAGGAAACCACTACGAACAAAGTTAGTGGAGGTGATAGATTTCCAGCTGAGCTATTTCAAATCCTGAAAGATGATGCTGTGAAAGTGCTGCATTCAATATGCCAGCAAATTTGGAAAACTCAGCAGTGGCCAAAGGACTAGAAAAGGTCAGTTTNCACACATCCTGGATTCAAAGTCAAGTGGGCCTTAGGAAACCACTACGAACAAAGTTAGTGGAGGTGATAGATTTCCAGCTGAGCTATTCCAAATTCTGAAAGATGATGCTGTGAAAGTGCTGCATTCAATATGCCAGCAAATTTGGAAAACTCAGCAGTGGCCAAAGGACTAGAAAAGGTCAGTTTTCATTCCATTCCAAGAGAAAGGCAATGCCAATGAATGCTCAAACTACCACACAATTGCACTCATCTCACATGCTAGCAAAGTAATGCTCAAAATTCTCCAAGCGAGTCTTCAACAGTACGTGAACCAAGAACTTCCAGATGTTCAAGCTAGTTTTAGGAATGGCAGAGGAACAAGAGATCAAATTGCCAACATCCACTGGATCATCAAAAAATCAAGAAAGTTCCAGAAAAATATCTACTTCTGTTTTATTGACTATGCCAAAGCCTTTGACTGTGTGGATTCCAAGAAACTGTGGAAAATTCTGAAAGAGATGAGAATACCAGACCACCTGATCTGCCTTCTGTGAAATCTGTATGCAGGTCAAGAAGCAACAGTTAGAACTGGACATGGAACAGACTGGTTCCAAATCGGAAAAGGAGTACATCAAGGCTGTATATTGTCACCCTGCTTATTTAACTTATGTGTAGAGTACATCATGAGAAATGCCAGGCTGGATGAAGCACAAGCTGGAATCAAGATTGCTGGGAGAAATATCAATAAACTCAGATATGCAGATGTCACCACCCTTATGGAAGAAAGTGAAGAAGAACTAAAGCGCCTCTTGATGAAAGTGAAAGAGGAGAGTGAAAAAGTTGGCTTAAAACTCAACATTCAGAAAACAAGATCATGGCATCTGGTCTCATCATTTCATGGCAAATAGATGGGGAAGCAATGAGAGACATTTATTTTTTTTCTTGGGCTTCAAAATCACTGCAGATGGTGATTGCAGCCATGAAATTAAAGCTGTTCCTTGGAAGAACAGCTATGATCAACCTAGATATCATATTAAAAAGTGGAGACATTACTTTGCCAGCAAAGGTCCGTCAAAGCTATGGTTTTCCCAGTAGTCATGTATGGATGTGAAAGTTGGATTATAAAGAAGGCTGAGCACTGAAGAATTGATGCTTTTGAACTGTGGTGTTGGAGAAGACTCTTGAGAGTCCCTTGGACTGCAAGGAGATCCAACCGATCTATCCTAAAGGAAATAAGTCCTGAATATTCATTGGAAGGACTGATGCTGAAGCTGAAACTCCAATACTTTGGCCGCCTGATGCGAAGAACTGACTCATTTGAAAAGACCCTGATGCCAGGAAATATTGAAGGCGGGAGGAGAAGGGGACAACAGAGGATGAGATGGTTGGATGGCATCACTGACTCGATGGACATGAGTTTGAGTAAGCTCTGAGAGTTGGGATGGACAGGGAAGCCTGGTGTGCTGCACTCCATGGGATTGCAAAGAGTCAGACATGACTGAGCAACTGAACTGAATACTACTTGGTTGTACTTGGAATTCAGTGTGTTTCAAACCGATGTCAGAGTACTTACCCCTTTGAACGGCCATAAATTACCAAAAGGAATGAGATGCAGCCACTAAACAAACACACCAAGGATATCCCTGCACTCGACCAAAGTCAGTTTTATTGAGATTGTTGCCACAAGAAATACCATCTGTCAGAGGACCATGGACATCTCAGTAAGAGGAGTCTGGGAAGGTCTCCTTAGAGGGGAGGTCTCCAACCTCCAGGCTGCAGACCCATGCCTCCTGTCAGATCAATGGCAACATTAGATGAGAATTTAAGTGCACGATCAATGTAAGGCACTTGAAATCCCGAAATAATGCTCCCACCCCCCAATCTGTGGGGAAATCGTCTTCCATGAAATCGGCCCCTGGTGCTAAAAAGGCTGGGGACTGCTGCCTTGGAGGGCTTTGGTTTGAGCTAAATATTCTAAGAAGGATTTAAGAAACCAGGGCCTCTTCTAACTTGCTTGTTATCACTGAGCTGGAGCGATCTGGTGAAAGTGAAAGTGAAGTCGCTCAGTCGTGTCTGACTCTTTGTGACCCCATAGATTGTAGCCTACCAGGCTTCTCCATCCACAGAATCCTCCAGGCAAGAGTACTGGAGTGGGTTGCCATTTCCTTCTCCAGGGGATCTTCCCGACCCAGGGATCGAACCCGGATCTCCTGCATTGTAGGCAGACGCTTTACCGTATGAGCCACCAGAGCTGGGTACTTTAATAGTATCTGTCTAGGAGGCAGGAAGGTTAAAGCCAGGCTTGCGTGGTTATTGGTAAAGCAGCAGCAGGTACTTGGGTTGATTCTAAGAGAAGAGTACTTCATCATTTTTGCCCTGTTGTGGATTGGCCCTGTTTCAGCCATGATCACAGGGTGACCTTGTCAGGGCATTTTCTGTCAGCTTTGCTTATGGTCAGTTGAGAACAGTAGGGTTGGCGCCAGTGGGGCTGCTTTTGTTTTCTTTTTTAAAAAATATATACATATATATTCTTTATTTGGCTTCCCCAGTCTTAGTTGCAGCATGGCATTGGGATCTTTCATTGCGACTCACGTTTTAGTTGCAGCTCCCAGGCTTAGTTGCTCCACGCCATGTAGAATCTCAGTTCCCTGACCAGGATGGCTTTAGGACTTGCCCTTAGCCTCCTGTGTTTAATTACTCCATTAGATCGAATTTCAGTAGAATTTCAAAGAAAGAATGAGCTATTAAGGTTTTTGGAGGGAAGAGGAAACTTGAGCTCTGGCTTTAGTGTTGTAGGGTGTGATAAGACTTCAGGGGGAGAACAAGTGTAAACAAAGAACCCCAAAGAGATAGCTGTTCAAGTCTAGAAGTGAACTGACCTATCAGATGAGCACTGGCACTCCCCTGACCATTGCCTGTACACTCATGGAAAAGGAATGTGGTGATTGCTCAGTCGTATCCGACTCTTTGTGACCTCACGTACTATACAGTCCATGGAATTCTCCAGGCCAGAATACTGGAGTGGGTAGCTGTTTCCTTCTCCAGGGGATCTTCCCAACCCCGGGACTGAACCCAGGTCTCCTGCAGTGCAGGTGGATTTTTTTGTGTTTTTTACCAGCTGAGCCACCAGGGAAGCCCTAAAAAGATGAGACGAGGTTACCTAAACAAAGGAAGTGAGCAGATTTGGGGAAGAGGAGCTTTTCAGGAAGAGGGAAGAGTGCTAAAGAGATCCAGTGGNCGGGACTGAACCCAGGTCTCCTGCAGTGCAGGTGGATTTTTTTGTGTTTTTTACCAGCTGAGCCACCAGGGAAGCCCTAAAAAGATGAGACGAGGTTACCTAAACAAAGGAAGTGAGCAGATTTGGGGAAGAGGAGCTTTTCAGGAAGAGGGAAGAGTGCTAAAGAGATCCAGTGGAAGGGAGCACAGGATTCAGTAGTGAAGGAAATGCATTAAGACTGGCAAGAAAGGCAGGGACTAGAAAACAACCCCACGGGGGCAGATTTGGGAATTTAGCCTAACAGTAATGGAAAGCTATGAAAGAAGTGTAGCCCGGGAGTGACATGATCTCATTTACTTTTTGAAAGATCACTTTGGTTGCTAAGGTATTAGTATAATTGGGATAGAATTTGGGACAAATAAGTCCTAGCATTTTTCCATCTTTGTCAGGGTGCCACACAATACAAATTGACTCTCTCATTTGTTCCATTAAAATCAATGACTTTGTTTAGGCAAAGTGGCTCTTGGACCTCATCCCAGAGAGAGGTTAGAAGGGTTCTTCATAAAATTCTAAATTTTCTAAATGAAAATGAGAGAGTAAGCAAGAGGATTGACTTTGGGGTAAGCCAACAGTTCTCAGTGGCACTGCGCCAAGGCAGAGAAGGGCCATTAGGCTGGGTTTCGAAGACTGGCCATGAGTAAGAGGGTGCCATTTTGTTTCCAATGATGACTCATTGTGGAAATGAGATTGATAAAATAAATAGTTTTTTTTCCCTGTATGAAAGCTAAAAAGCCACAACTCTTTCCAACCCTCTCTCTAATTACTCAGATTTGGATCTCATCTCAAGGTGCACTTTGAGGCTATGTCATATGTCAGAACATTTGATTCTCTCATTTAGCAGCTTTAGGGGGCTGATAGCACATAGCCTTTCATAGGAAAACAAAATTAAGGTAAAAGTGAGATCAGATTGACACTAAGTCTTAGAATCTTGGAAATTCTGAAGACAGGAAATTAAATGACAAGAAATTTAGCTTGCTCTTTAAAGTTGGCATGTTGGTTTTTAAAAATTAAGAATTTTAGAGACATTCAAAAATGGACTGTGGATTGCTGATTTTGCTAGTTACTTAGGGTTTGGGCCCTGGTTTGTCTTTATACTCCAGGATATCCATGCTTTGATTTTCAGAATGAAGGACTTATGAGGGGAACTTTCGTGGCACTAAAGTTGTGTGCAGGCTAAAATGTCACATAATGATTAGGAGAGCACATTTTTAGGAAGTTGAATTGTGCAAGTATAAATCATGTCAAATGTTGACAGAAGTTTTAAAAGTTTCTCAAATTCAGCCCTGTTGACATTTGGGGCTAGAAAATTCTTTGCTGTGGGGCCTGTTCTGTGCATTGCTGGATGTCTAGCAGCATCGCTGGCCTCTACCCATGGGATGCTGATAGCCAACAGGACCCTCCACAAGTAGTGACAAATAAAAATGTGTCCAGATATTGCAAATGTTCCCGTGAGGTGCCACATCACCCTGGGGTGACAACTAATGGGTTAGATACTATCTAAACACTGTTTTTGAAATGACTATTGGACAGATTTTAAAACTGTTTGTTATTTTAAAATTGTGCCCCATTAGAAGATTGACTGTTTATAAATAGGTTCAGAGCTCCACACCAGGCCAAGAGGAAGACATTTGGATGTGTTATCCCGTGGTTTCCATCATGACTGGAGCTGTGAGTCAACACTGTGGTGACATGTCAGAGGTATTAGCTGGATTTTAGAAAACCATTCACTGGTCTCTGGTGAGGGTGAGAGAATTTAAAAGGGGCGTGTGTGTGTTAGTGTTAGAAGAAAATGAGAATGTGAGCGAGGGCCTCAAGATCTAGTTTCGGAAGAGCTTGGAAAGGTCTCAGAATTCAATGTATTTTATGCATGTGACAGAGCATGAAAAAATATTCATTGAATGAAATATGCATCAAAGTCAAGTTTGCTTTTTGTATTTACCTTTAGCTATTAGAACAGGGATTGAGAAATACTGTGGATTATCAGGATGATGGTCTGCTGACTTGGGTCATATGTGGTTGTGTTTAAGAACACGTAGGAAGGGCCAGATAAAACTTGTGGCCACAAACAAGTGATAACGGAAATGGAGAGGGCGATTTTAGAGTTGACTTTCATTTAAAGAATTACTGGGATATGAAATGAGGAACTCGGCTCCCTAGAGAAATAGCTGAAGTCACCAAGCATCAAGTGATTTGAAATAGGGAGGGATGAGTCACAGCATGTCTTAGGAGAGTTTGTCTGGCTCTGAAATACTGATGGGAAGATTAGTCCAGAAAATTAATGAGATACATGTTGCCAAATCACTAAAGATAAAAATGGAGAACACAAATAACCCATTCTCTAAAGGAGACTGGGACACCCAAGTGCAGATAACTCTGCAAAGGGCTAGCAGGGAATCATACTCTCACGCCTGGAAGGGCCCTGTCGTGGGTGAGGGTGTGAGCTCTTAAAACAGACTGGATGAGGTCAGATCTCAGCTCTACCACTTACTAGATGTATAGCCTTGAGTACAATACTTACTTTCCCTGTGGCTCAGTGTCTTCATTTATAAAATGGGAAGAATAATAGCAGTACCTACCTTCTAGGGTTGTTGTATGAATTAAATAAGTTAAACATGCGGAAGAGTTACAACTGTTTTGTTCTATTTAGAAAATGTTAGCTTTAATTCTCCATAGGAAATGTTGACTATTATTAATCAAGGCTCAAGGGGACTATGACTTGCCCATAATCAGCAATCTAGCTGGGTACAAAGCTAGGCCTTGGACTCTCAGTTCACAGCATTTATATTTATGTCAGGCTTTTCTCTTCCATGTGATATACCTCTGTGCATGTATGAGTTGAGGAAGGTAAGAGATAAACCTGGAAGCAATAATAGCAATATACAATTGTTTAGGATTTTTATATCACTTTTACATTGTGTTCAGTTGCTAAGTCATGTCCTACTCTTTGTGACCCCATAGACTGCATCACACCAGGCTCCCCTGTCCTTCACTATCTGCTGAAGTTTGCTCAAATTCATGTCCATTGAGTTGGTGGTGCTATCTAACCAGCTCATCCTCTGCTGTCCCCTTCTCCTTTTGCCTTCAGTCTTTCCCAGTCTTCACTTTTTTTTTTTAATTTTTATTTTTTAGTTTGTTTTGCTTTACAATACTGTATTCGTTTTGCTATACATTGACATGAATCAGCCACGAGTGTACATGAGCTCCCAATCCCAACCCCCTCCCCCCTCCCNTGACAATATACAGCCTTGAAGTACTCCTTTTCCTATTTGGAACCAGTCTGTTGTTCCATGTCCAGTTCTAACTGTTGCTTCCTGACCTGCATACAGATTTCTCAAGCGGTTGCAATTCTTGGTCTTTACCCAAAGGAGTTAAATACGTATGTCCATGCAAAAACCTGTATGTAGATGTTGATAACAGTTTTACTTGTATTTGCCCAAATTTGGAAGTACCCAAGATGTCCATCAGTTGGTGAATGGAAAGTAAACTGTGGTACATCCAGACAATGGAATATTCTTCAGTGCTGAAAAGAAGTGACTTAACAATCTGTGAAAAGATGCGGAAGAAACTTAAATGGGTATTACTGAGTGAGAGAAACCAATCTGTAAAGTCTCTACACTGTATGATTCCAACTCTAAGACATTCTAGAAAGGGCAAATCCATGGAGACAGTGAAAAGATCAGTGGTTGCCAGCGGCTGGGTGTAGAGAGGGATGAACAGGCAGAGGACAGAGGATTTTCAGGGCAGTGAATCTACTCTGTGTGATGCTATAATAAAGGATACATGTCATTATACATGTCCAAACCCATAGAATGTCCAACACCAAGAGTGAACCCTCATGTAAACTATGGATTTGGGTGATAATAATGTGTCACTGTAGTTTCATCAATTGTAACAAATGTACCACTCGGGTGGAGGTGTTGTTAATGGGGGAGTCAGTGCATGTGTGGGGGTGGGCGATATATGAGAAATCTTTGTACCCTCTGCTCTATTTTTCTGTGGACCTAAAACAGCTCTTTTAAAAAAAAGTATTTGAAATCACAATATAAATTATAATAGATTATATGGTAAAATAATCCCTAATGAAATATATATGTGTATTTTAACCTTCTCTGATGCATCATGATCTCTTTTCTTCCTACCCTCTGCATGTAACCTTCTTGCAGCATTTGACATGTTCTATTTTAATTATCTCTTTGGACTTGAAAAATGGGTAGTTTCATCAGGCAATGAAATCTGGGCAGAAGGCCTTGGCAAAATCAGAGATTATTAATATTTAACATGTATTAAACATTATTGCTCTGTAGATGCTATAAATTGGCCTTGCTAGAGTTACAGTTTCTACAAGTGGAACACATTTAAATTTTATCCTTGGAGCCAACATTTCGGAAAGGATCCGTCACCCTTTGTGAATTGGAAAACCAAAAAGCTTTTAGAGACATGTCTACTCTCCCCAGCTTCTTCATCCTCTCCCCACCCTAAGGGCATCTCTGATTCTCGGTGAAGGCACATCTGGGTGTATCTGCAGTCTGGGCTCACAGTGCATCCTCTTGCTCCCCTGAGGCCCTGCTGCTCCTACTCCCTAGGGCTCGTTTGTGTCTTTGTGATCGGGTAGGAATGGCCCAAGAGTTCACAAATGGGGCATGTAATTACATTGGCTATGGCTTATCTGAAC
Organism: Neotragus moschatus; assembly: GCA_006410615.1. NCBI lineage: Eukaryota > Metazoa > Chordata > Mammalia > Artiodactyla > Bovidae > Neotragus > Neotragus moschatus. Next base: position 415,792 of record SJYA01003372.1, read on the forward strand.
ACATCTTTAACAGTAATAAAATACTCTGTTTGACCAAGAAAAGAAAGATTTATCTGAGAGATTCACTCTAGGTCCTTCAGATCAACCCCAGTGGGGAAGGAAATAAACTAACTGAAAGGACTCCAACCACAAATGTCCCAGATCTTCAGGGCAATTTAATAATATAAACCAACCTAAGGATGTGGGCTTTCTTAAATGAAGAAACTTTGGAGATTATAGAAATATCCTATAATTATATGGAAATTGCTGTTCAAATCATAATTATTTTCTCCATTAATTTTCAGGTCCATGGTGATATCTGAAAGAAGCTATTTTAGTCCAGTAAGCATCATAAGTGATTATGGTTTCTTTTTAATATAAATGAGAGTAGATTAAAATGGAAAAGAGGCTTTTACTTCAGTTTGTGTGTATGACATACTGAGACAACGTTCACCTATAAATAACCTAGTAAGCATAAGTAGAAATCTTATTCCCAAGCATAGCTAGAAATATCTCCATTCATGTTCCCAAATATAAAATGATCTAGAATATAAACTTCAATACTTGTTTTACTTTTTGTTGTTGCCTTTACTTTTTTTTGCAGATTATCTCATTTTGCTACGACTTGAAGGCTTATGTGTACTGGTCTAACTTATCTGTATAATTCTAACTTCCAGGTAATAGGAGTCTTCCTATCCACGCTCTGACACCCTTACATCTGGCAGGACCTTCTGTTACTATCATAGGAGGCAAAGGAGAGTGAGTCAGAGAATAAAGCTCTAGATCAGTGGTTCTCAGCCAGGAGTGATTTTGCTGCACCCTGCTCCCCCAGGGGATATGTGTAATGTCTAAAGGTATTTTTGATTGTCACAACTGGAGAGGCGGGGTGTTACTGGCTCTGGTGGGTAGAGATCAGAGATACTGCTAAATGTCCCACAGTGCACAGGGCAGGCCCCTACAGCAAAGAGTTATCCAGCCCCAANCCAGGGGATATGTGTAATGTCTAAAGGTATTTTTGATTGTCACAACTGGAGAGGCGGGGTGTTACTGGCTCTGGTGGGTAGAGATCAGAGATACTGCTAAATGTCCCACAGTGCACAGGGCAGGCCCCTACAGCAAAGAGTTATCCATCCCCAAATCTCAGTAATGCCACAGTGCAAAAACTCTGATCTAGAAGCATGGTTATAGGTTTTTCACAGGCAAAAAGTTAAGATTATAGTACTATCTGTCATTCTCTCTGGCACTGGCCTGATAGAGGGAAGCAAGAATCTGCTCACCCAGTTCTGGTGGTCCCTCCATCAAGGGGCATTGAAGCAATAGATAGAAGAATCCCTCTAGGTCTTACAGACATCAGAAGTGTGTCCATGTGTCTTGGAGAGAGTGCGGAGATGATACACTTAACGCTTTTTCTGCATCTGTTGAGATGATCATGTCGTTTGGACTTTTCTTTTGTTAATGTGAGGTATTACATTGACTGATGTGCATGTGTTGAACCATCCTTGTGAATTTGGGTTGACCCTCACTTGGTCATGGTATATGACCTTTTTTATGTGTTGTTGGATTCGGTTTGCTAATACTTTGTTGAGAATGTCTGCATCCATATTCATCAAAGATACTGGCCTGCAGTTTTCTTTTTTTTGGGTGATGGTGGCTTCATGAGTGTCTTTGGGAGTATCCCCTACTCTTCAGTCTTTTGGAAGAGTTTAGAAGGATGGGTATAAGTTCTTTGTATGTTTGATAGAATTTGCCTGTGAAGCTCTCTGGTCCTAGACTTTTGACTGCAGAGAGTTTTTTAACTACAGATTCTATTTCACTTCTAGTGATTGGTCTGTTCAAATTAACTATTTTTTAAAATTTATTCTTTTATGATTTTCTTTTGTATTTCTGTGATATCAGTTGAAATGTCTCTTTTTTTCTTTTTTCGACCACATCATGCAGTGGGATCTTTATTTAGTTCCTTGACTAGGGATTGAACCTGGCTGTGGCCCTTGCGGTGAAAGCATGGAGACTTAACCACTGAACTGCCAGGGAGGTGCTGGCATTTCTTATTTTGTTTATTTGGGTTCTCTCTCTTTTCTTCTTGCTGAGCCTGGCCTGAGGTTTGTGAGTGTTGTTTTCCCTGGCAAAGAACCAACTCTTGATTTCCTTGATGTTTTTCTATTGTTGTTTTCAATCTCTATTTATTTCCTCCTTGGTCTTTATTATTTCCTTCCTTCTGCTGACTTTAGGTTTTGTGTAATGGTACACTTACGATCTTGGAGAGGGGTAGGCTTTCTGTTTATGTCATCCAAACCTACTCTTGTGGAGTCTTCAAGGCTGTGGTCAGCTATGTCATTAAGAACATTAATGAGGAGAACACAGAGGAGCAGAAGGGCATCAGCTTTCATGGAAGCTCCAAAGCTTGGCAGTTACTTACAGTTGCAGTGAATTGAGGCCGGGTGGCTGACTGGAAAACTGTATGCAGAATCTGGCATGTAGGTTCTCTACTTGCAGTATTGGGAATCAGTGTATCAGTTAAGATGAGATCCAGAACTGAGAAATCCAAGAGAGGAATAAGTCAAAACAACTTGGATGCGTGAGGTTGTCTAATATTTGGAAGCTTGTGTGGGAAGAATGGTAGGCTGGGCTAAATCCTGTGGATAACAGAGAGCAGATTCAATACCTCCGTTTTGGTTCTCCATCTTCTGTGGGAATACAATACTGCTTATTTTGCTTTTCCTAGTCTTTCCCTAGGGGTTTGTCATTTTACCATGCCCCCAGAGGTCTTGTTCTTGCCAGCATTATAATCCTTTTTGAAAGTGAAAGTCACTCAGTCATGTCTGACTCTTTACGACCACATGGATTATACAGTCCATGGAATTCCCCAGGCCAGAATACTGGAGTGGGTAGCCGTTCCCTTCTCCAGGGGCTCTTCCCAACCCAGGGATCGAAATCAGGTCTCCCACACTGCAGGCAGATTCTTTACTTACTATATCAGAATCTGCGCTTTAATAAGATCATGTTCATTTGTATGCAGCACCTTAAGGGTTTATAATCTTGGCCCAAATCAGGACTGCATTTGTGAATGCAACTTAACTATACAGTAACAAACCAATAAGCAGTTGTTATTTTGAACCCAAACCTTTCCAAAGTTATCATATCTCGTTGTGTACCTGAACAGAGTGCACCATGGGGGTAAAGGTCAACAATGTGTTGCTGGACCTGAGTGGAGAGAAAGCTGATGAACTGTGCGGTGGTTTTAAGAAGATACTACTTCCCTTTTGCAAAGTTCACACCAAAAGAAAAAAAGAGAATGGGATCAGAAAAGTTACCTAGGTGTCATCTTAAGGGCTGCTGCTCAGGGCATGGCCTATTTTGTCTCAACAATCTTTGGAACTACAGAAAATGATAGAAGGATAGATACTCGCACTTTTATTGTTGATGATTTGCATTGCATCAAAAGAGACTGGCTTTGTCTGATAAACTAAACCATACTTCCTGGGATTATTTCAGTTTTTCAGAGAGAGCTTCCTTGATGCACTGAGGTTTAATATTGAGCTACAAAGTACTATGGTATGTTGTATATCGTGTTTAATTTTCCAGAATCCATTCCATTCCAGCCAATGAGTCTCCAAGGCAATCACAGAAATTCTATTTCCCTTGACAGTAATTTAGTTCAGGGCTGGGCAGGCATAAGCCATTTTGAACCAAAGAGAGATGCTAGGAAAGACTAGCCAAGGACATCTGAGAAAGGAGCTTCCTCAGTGTTAGAAGTGACCTAGGAGAAGCCTCCCCTCATTTGAGAGACATGAGCGAGGGTGAGTGGGGTACTGGTACTACCTTTAGCCATCCAGTAACTACAGAGGGAACATGCTTTAGGATGAAGCCAACCCTAGAGACTTGAGAAGAAACGAGTTGTTTTTTAAAATATTTTTACAAATTTCAAATCCACAGAGGGAAGAAACCAAGAATTCAAGTCCCTAATGTCACTATTGAATCCCTGAAGCTAACCCTATTTCTTGACTTCCTGTAGCATGTGTTATTATGTGATCTCCCTGCCTAAGTAGTCAGCTTGATGTGAAGTTCATTGCTGCCCACACCCATAAACATCCTTACTGATAAAAATCACTGGCAAGAATCCTCTCTTCATGGCGAGCACGGCACAACAGCATAATTAGCATGGATTCACAATCGTCATTTCTGAAGTGATGCTACTTAAAATCAGAGGCACTTATCCCAGGTGAAAGAATACAATTTTCACCAACTCTAATGAGATTCAACAATTACAGCAGAGTAATTTTGAAAACAGATGTCATGATACTCCCATCTTGTGCAAAGCTTATTTTAGTATTTTTATTGGCAATTCTTCACAAGGTGCTCAAGGCTGCTGTCACTGTAATTGATAAGACTGATTGCATCATGAAGAACATTAACATTCTAATTTCATTTCAACTTTTAGACTATATGTATTGAGTAGACTCTATGGGAGGCTCTCATTATTTTCACTTAAGCTCCAAACAGGACTCAGTTTTCCATTTTATTATCTCTACCCTTAACCATTCACAGTACCACATGTCTTAACGTGTCTAAAATTGGCATCTCAGGGAAGAAAATGATTTTAGAATCTTGACACGCTGGTAACAGATTAGATCTGTTAGGGCGGGAAATGAAAGTCTGTGGTCATTATCCCTAAGAGTCAGTGAGTCACATTTTTGAAGCTAATACATAATGTTCTTGTCAAGTATTAGTGTTCATCATTCCCAACATGTTAGTTCTTTTCCCTCAGCTACCCCTTCCTTCTTTTCTCTGCTAATTCAAATCTTAACTATCCCCTGATTTTTAAGACTTAATTCAAGTAAAATTTCTTCTTTAAACCTTCTCTGAGTCACATCATAGACTGGAGGATAGCAGGGGCCATACTGACAAAGCTGGGTCCTCAATTTCAGCACTCAGCAGCAGAGAGCAATTAGACAATCGATATTGTATAACCCTAGCTCTAAGTTCTAGATTCACCCTGCCTTCTGAGCCTTAGTATTCTCATCTGTGAAATGGGAAGAAAGTATATAACTCAAAAAGTTGTTATGAGGATGAAATGAGATAATGCAAATAATGTCTTAATCCAGTGCCTAGAACGTGGAGAATGTTCAATAAAAGTTGTTATAATTTTAGTTTTCATATAATACTTCAATGAGCAGAGATAAATATACTTAGGAGAGGGTACAGAGTTCTCTCTATATATTGCCCTAACTTTGCTTATTAAAAAATTATGTGTTTTATTCCCTTGGTTCAACTTAGGCTCTCAGTTTCATACATAAAGATGGAAAGTTTTGCTTAATCAAATTATTTGATATCTTCCCAGTTAAAAAAAATAACTGTTTTACTGATGTGGACATCTTACATATATATGCACATGTAGAATCAAGAGTCATAAGTGACAACCAGCCTCTGAATTTCCTTTGAGATTTTGAGTAGCAGCAAGAGTCCATTCAACAAATGGACAAGGGATACCAACTGTCTATTGCTTAAAGGGCATGGTGTGGCTCTGACAGCTGTGGGAAGGAGAAAGAGGACATGCAAAAGCAGTAGGTCTTCATAAATGAATGCTTCATGGGTTGTATAGGGAAAGTAGTTTATATCAGAGGCAGAAACAATTGTCTTTCAAGATAAATGAGGAGCAGTTAACATCCCAAACTTATTTTCATTGTATAGTTGCCTCAAGTTAATCTCCTCTCTCATTTCTGAATTGTCCTTTTGGGAGAACACAGAATAGTGCCTGCAGTCCAAACTATGAAATTTAGGTATGAATTCTGGTTTCACCACTAACTCCCTGGGTGACCTTGGGCAACTCATTTAACTTTTAACTTTTCATTTTTTTCTTAGCACCATTTTTTTTCAGCAAAAGGGACTACATTATCTCTTCCATTATCCAGTTTTCTACATTAAGGGGCTAAACTCGACTTGTAGCTTCTCCCATTAAAAACTGTTCTTTGCTTTTGCTTCAGGAATACTTTTTAGGTAACTAATTCCATTGTAAGCCTTAGTCAATTAACCACTGTTGGAAATTCTATTAATATTCAGAAAAAATGAATACTACTACTCAACAGTTCTTTCCATTATTTTCAGTTACATCAGTGAAAGTAATAAGCGAACTTAGAGATCACCCAGGAAGTTATCCAGTATTTTTTAATATAAATTTATTTATTTTAATTGCAGGCTAATTACTTTACAGTTGTATTCATTTTGCCATACATCAACATGAATCTGCCACGGGTGTACACATGTTCCCCATCCTGAATCCCCCTCCCACCTCCCTCTCCGTACCATCCCTCTGGGTCATCCCAGTGCACCAGCCCCGAGCATCCTGTATCATGCATTGAACCTGGTCTGGTGATTTATTTCACATATGATATTATACATGTTTCAATGCCATTCTCCCAAATTATCCCACCCT
>SJYA01003372.1:424109-457252 GCA_006410615.1 Neotragus moschatus
ACAACTAACTATCCAATAGAAAAATTGTCAGAGGTCACAAAGAGTTAATCAGTTCATAGAAAATAAAGGATAATCAGTTTTGTTCCTAGTTAAGAGAATGAATATAAAATAAATCAGTCACCATTTCCCACCTGTTAGGTTGGCACACGATTTTATGGTACCAGTTTTGGTGTGGTATGGGGAAACAGACACTTGGGACAATCTCTTTTGAAGACAATTTATTAGTTTTTGTCAAGACTGCAAAGTTCCAAAATCCCTTTCCTAGGAACTTGTCTTAATATACATTTACACACACACACACACACACACACACACACACACACACACACACAAAGCCATATATTTTTATTGTAGCATGGTTTAACAGTAAGAGGCTGAAAAAGAAACCTCACCATCTGTCACTGGGGACTGGATAAAATACATTATGGGACACCTGTACAGTGGCAAACTGTGCAGGCAAGAAAAAAATAGGTCATTGGAATGATCTCTGTGAGGCATTATTAATTAGAAACAGCATTTAGATTGGCTGAGACTGAGACATTTCAACCAAATGCAATGTGTGGACCTTATTTGAAACCTTAAACCAAATCAACTTTAGAAGTGCAATTATGAGCCATTTTGGGAAATTTGGACACTGGATATTTTGATGATGTGAAATAGTTATTGTTTTTAGGTTTGATAATGATGTTGCGGTTTTATTTAAAGAGCCCTTAAATTACAGACATGCATAATGAAACATTCTGGACCAAGTGATACGGTGTTTGGGATTTGCTTAATCATCTGTGGGTTGTGAAGATGAACAGTCTGTTAATCTNTTGATGATGTGAAATAGTTATTGTTTTTAGGTTTGATAATGATGTTGCGGTTTTATTTAAAGAGCCCTTAAATTACAGACATGCATAATGAAACATTCTGGACCAAGTGATACGGTGTTTGGGATTTGCTTAATCATCTGTGGGTTGTGAAGATGAACAGTCTGTTAATCTGGGGGAAGGAAGGAGTGGATAGATGACAAGACTGACTCTGTAGATGGATGATCTGCTGCTGCTGCTGCCAAGTCACTTCAGTCGTGTCCGACTCTGTGCGACCCCATAGACGACAGCCCACCAGGCTCCCCCGTCCCTGGGATTCTCCAGGCAAGAACACTGGAGTGGGTTGCCATTGCCTTCTCCAGTGCATGAAAGTGAAAAGTGAAAGTGAAGTCGCTCACTCGTGTCTGACTCCTAGTGACCCCATGGACTGCAGCCTTACCAGGCTCCTCCATCCATGGGATTTTCCAGGCAAGAGTACTGGAGTGGGGTGCCATTGCCTTCTCCAAGATGGATGATAGAAACACTGAATTTAGTGAAAAGAACTGTACAGTGATACTATTCTTTCGCTACTTGAGTGCTTGAAATTTTCCCTAAGAAAAAACCAAAACTGAAAGTTAAAAACTGAAGTGTGAAACATTCAACTAAAAAGTTAAAAACTAAATAAAACAAAAGTGAAAAAGCACCGTGGGTAATACAAGTGTGTAATCTGACAACAAATCTGCGTAGAAAACTTCTGGGGAAAAGTCCTGCTGATGATGTTTTCCTTCTTGGGAGGGCTGATGGCATCCTAAGATAGAAGGAATACTTACTCACTTTTCACTATTTTCATAACTTTTTGAAACAGAATAAAAACGAAGTGTTATACAAATATTAAGCCTCCTACTATAAATAATGTATGCCACATTTAAATCCAAATAAGGGAATGTGCACAGCAGGGCTATCCACTGATTAGCATGTTTATTAATTCAGGTCCTGCTTAGACTTCTACTAACATGGTACTTATTTTAATTAAAGTCTTCAGTTTTCTTGCAATCACTTAGTACTTGGTAGAATATCACCCTATATATAGGTAAACGCTATTCTTATTTATTTATATATAATTAAATATCAATATAACATACATTTAATTAAAATACATTTTTTTATAGGCATACCTCAGAGAGATTATGGGCTTGCTTCCAGGCCACTTCAGTACAGCAAGTCACATGAATTTTTTGGCTCCCCAGAGCATATAAAAGTGATGTTAACACTCTACTGTAGTTTACTAAGTATGCAATAGAATTAAGTCTAAAAAAGCCATGTACATTAAACATAATGCTGTTGGAGAAATGGTGCCCATAGACTTGCTCAATGCAGAATTCAATTTGTAAAAACCCAGTATCTGTAAAGTGCAATAAAACACGGTATGCTTATGTTGGACATATATTTTATTAATATATATAGCTAAATCTTCAGGTTTGATTTAATTCATTAAGCATTTATAGGAATGTGTCAGTTTTTCAAATAGAAATACAGTGGGCATGCATTGTCTAGATTTTCCTATATTTGCTTCATCTGTTTTGTCTGAAGTATTTTAAAGTAACTTACAGACATGTTACAGCTCACCCCTAAATAGCATAATATGCATCTCCCAGCTGTGTCCAGTCTATGAGTAAACCCCACAGAGGGATTCTTCATTTCTGTTATGGTGTGTTTTGATTGCTAGCATTTCTTTTATTCCATTCAGGATTTCCATCTCTCTGTTTTACATTGGTCATCTATTTTCTTTCCCATCTATTCTTGCGTGCTCTTTTGTCCATGTGGACCTTAGCATATTCATCAGAGTTGTTTTAAATGGGGTGATAATTCCAAAAGTCCTGCTGTCTCTTGTTCCGATGCTTGCTCTGTCTCTTCCAATTGTGGGTGGTTTTTTTTTGCCTTTTAAAATATATATATAAATTTATTTATTTTAATTGGAGGTTAATTACTTTAGTATACATTTGTTATTTTTTCTTGATAGCCACACAGGGTGTATGGGGTAAAAGGAACTGATATCCATAAGCCTTTAGCAAAGTGGTGATAAGGGGTTTCAGAAGGGGTGATGGAGAGTTAGCCTTCAGTTAACCAGATGCAACTTGTCCCCAGCAGCAGCACCACCCCGTCCTCCCCAGTGATGGAAGTGGGGTGTGTTCAGAGAAGTGCGAGGAGAAATTTCTCCAGGTGGATTGGGAAGGGTCTGATTCAGGCTCTTTCCTACCTGCCTCTCCTCCCCCACCTCCGCAGCTCCACACCAAGGTTGTTCTCGCCAGCTGCTGTAGACGACAAGTGAGGCAAACGTACAGAGCCTACATCCTTTTTGCCTGCACCTTAAAAAAATTATCTTAATTGGAGGCTAATTACTTTACAATATTGTAGTGGTTTTTGCCATACATTGACATGAATCAGCCATGAGTGTACATGTGTTCCCCATCCTGAACCCCGATCTCACCTCCCTCCCCAGCCCTTCCCTCACCTTTTTGATAAGATGGGACAGCATGGCTAGAATGAGCTGGGGTTGGGTACTCCCCTTCCTCTGGGTCACTTAGGCTCTGGTGAAATAGTTTCACCTGAGGGTAGACCCTGTTAAGAAAGAATGCTCTGCTCTCTGTCAAAGTGATTCCTTTCCCCTGCCTCCCAACAGAAGCACAAGGGGATTTTTCTCCGCTACTTACAATGGACATCCTGTTCGAGCTCCTGGAGTTAGAACTCATAAAAGCGTGGGGGGCCCTGCTATGACCGGGTCCACTAGGAACCTGAGTTTTGTCCACTTTGAGCTGACAGCAGTTCCTCAATTACAGTTCTGGCTCCCACGGAAGCTGCAGCTCTTGAACTTATGCCCTGATAAACTCAGATATGCAGATGACACCACCCTTATGGCAGAAAGTGAAGAGGAACTAAAAAGCCTCTTGATGAAAGTGAAAGGGGAGAGTGAAAAAGTTGGCTTAAAGCTCAACATTCAGAAAACGAAGATCATGGCATCTGGTCCCATCCCTTCATGGGAAATAGATGNCCCAGGGATCAAACCCAGGTCTCCTGCATTGAAGGCAGACACTTAACCCTCTGAGCCACCAGGGAAGTCGTGCTGCAATTCATGGGGTTACAAAGAGTCGGACATGACTAAGCGACTCAACTGAACTGCACTGAAGCTGTGATTCTCTACTGTCCATCTCTCCAGTTTGCCATTTGCAGGGGATCTGTGGCTCAGCGATAGAGAATCTGCCTGCTAATGCAGGGCTACCCAGGTTCGATCCCTGGGTTGGGAAGATCCCCTGGAGAAGAGAATGGCAACCCACTCCAGTATTCCTGTCTGGAGAATCCCATGGACAGAGGAGCCTGGTGGGCATGGGGTCATGACAGAATCAGATGTGATTTAGCTACTAAACAACAACTACTACTCTCCAGTTTGGGGGCACAGCAGTTTGCCTTGTGACCTCACTTCTTTTATCAATCTAAGAAGAATTGTTGCTTATTTATTTATTTTAGCTGTGCTGGGCCTTCATTGCTGTGTGCAGGCTTTTCTCTCGTTGCTGTGAGTGGGGGCTTCTCTTCGTTATGGTGTTCGGGCTTCTCATCGTGGCAGCCTCTCTTGTCACAGAGCATGGGCTCTCGGGCATGGAGGCTCCAGTAGCTACGGCTCACGGGCCCTAGAGTGTGGGCCCAGTAGCTGTGGTACACAGGCTTAGTTGCTCCGAGTCTTGTGGGATCTTCCTGGACCAGGGATCAAACCCGTGTCCCCTGTATTGGCAGGCGGATTCCCATCCTCTGTGCCACCAGGGTTGTAAACTTTTTTTTGGTTTGTTCAGTTGTGTACTTGTTGTTAGAATAGATTGCTGACTTCCAAGCTCCTTATACATGGATCTGGAAACTGGAAGTACCATCCCTAGCCCCCACCCCCAACACTGACCTCTGGAAACCCCCATAGTGAATTCTGTATGGAGACAAGTAGAATTGTCCACTGGATAGCACTAGTTGGTTCCCTCCAGGTTTTCTGCTACTGGGTACTGGTGGCTCTCCCTCTGCACACACAGCCCCAGTGTCCCACAGGATGGCCAGGTGTTCTCAGTACAGGCATCCCACTACACAGTGCTTGTTTATCACTTTCCTGAGTCCAGGATTCCTCTGCTTGCCAAGTCACTCAGGAAAGGGAGTCCCTTTTTTGTAATACCCCCCACCCCCGCCTTGATGCAGACCATGAGTTCCAGCCTACTCTGTGCAAAGATTGTGGACATTTATCCAAAGCCTTTGGTGATCAGTGGAACCCAGCATAAACCTCTGCTTGCAACCATCATTTCATAGGGGTTCCAGTTCATGGACACATTCAGGTTTTACCTTGTGGGGTCATTTGACTTGTCCTGCTATGCAGTATATTTTCCATAAAGTGGAAGTCAGTAATTCAGGCTGTAATTCAAATGAAGCATTTCTTGGGAGGAGTATTTCATAACTATGATGTATATTTCCTATCACATCACCTCAGGGGCCTCATAAGGTCTGACTGTTCATTATTAGTGAAAATGCTGATTGATCACTGGGTTCAAGTGATGACAGCCTGATCTTGCTCTTGTTACATTTTCCTCCTGGCATGCAGTGTGTTGGAGAAGGCAATGGCAACCCACTCCAGTACTCCTGCCTGGAAAATCCCATGGACGGAGGAGCCTAGTAGGCTGCAGTCCTTGGGGTCGCTAGGAGTCGGACACGACTGAGCAACTTCACTTTCACTTCTCACTTTCATGCATTGGAGAAGGAAATGGCAACCCACTCCAGTGTTCTTGCCTGGAGAACCCCAGGGACGGGGGAGCCTGGTGGGCTGCCGTCTATGGGGTCACACAGAGTTGGACACGACTGAAGCGACTTAGCAGCAGCAGCATGCAGTGTGTAATCTCTGGGGTGACTCTCTGATACCAAGTGATTATCCAATTCCCCATCAACAATTTACCTAATGAATTTAACATCTGTGGATAATCTTTGCCCTAATGAAGGACTACGTAAGACGCTACCGATTGGTGGTTTTCTAATCCTATCATTCGTCTACATTTTTCAGCTGCCATCTATTTTGAGGAAGAGCCTTCTCACAAGCTGTGTCAATTTGGTTACTCTGAAATATAATTCCTCTTGCAAACTGGGATAAATGTTTCTTTTTCTTCAGTACATATTCTAGGGTAAAGAGTAGGTGGAATAATCTCCTCCAATGATGGCAAATGAGTGTTTGTTCTTGATTTCTTGTTACAGACTCACGGATTGAATACAGTTAGTGAATTTCAACTAATAATAGTCACACAGGTATTTTTGGAAGCCATGTGATTTTTCTTTATTGCAGCAGAGATTTATAAACTTGCCAGCTAATTTTGATTGGAACATTATGAAAATTAGCTAGCCTTATTTAAGTATAAACCCTTATTATATTATTTGATTCTTAAAGAGCCCTGCATTTGGACAGTGGAACTCCTTCCATCAACCTTCTTTTGATTCAGTCCCAATAGTCTTTGAGTCCTTCCCTGCTTTTTGGCTCATCAGGTCGTTTCCATGTTCACCTAGTATTTTCCATATCCCATACCTGGAAACAGCTGTTTCTCCAAAGACCTCTGTGTCTTTTTAGTAGTCAATGGCACTTAGGAATCAGTTTGTAGCATGTCATTGTTTCCAAGTGCCATAGGCAGACAGGCTTAACACTCACACACATGATGAGTTTGTATTGAGTTTTCCCAGCACACACACACACACACACCACACAATGAGTTTGTATTGAGTTTTCCAAGCATTCTTACTTATTTGGTCTTATACTTAGGGGTCTTTTCTCTTACACTGAAAAATCATGGGTTCTATCATTATTTATTTATTCTTTAATATGGAAAAATGATTTTTAAATGACAATATAGTAATACCACTAACTATAAAACTATTGAATACCATTTAAGATTTTTTTTTTGCATTTATTTTTTCCTTGTAATATAGGCTCTAAGGATGCAAAGTCAAAATGCTTTGTTTTAGAGCCAATGAAATAATAACCTTCTCTGGTTATATTATCAGTTTGATAAGTTCACTTGTTTCAGTTTGTTTTCAATCTTAGGAATTTTTTTTCTTTGAAAGAAAGTCTGAATTTTTTCTTATTTTAATTGCAGAGGACACCATTAGTTTTCATGGACATGAGTTCTTAGGCAACTCTCAAATAGTTACCCTCCCCCAATTGGACTGCAAGGAGAGCCAACCAGTCCATTCTGAAGGAGATCAGCCCTGGGATTTCTTTGGAAGGAATGATGCTGAAGCTGAGACTCCAGTACTTTGGCCACCTCATGCAAAGAGTTGACTCATTGGAAAAGATTCTGATGCTGGGAGGGATTGGGGGCAGGAGGAGAAGGGGACGACAGAGGATGAAATGGCTGGATGGCATCACTGACTCGATGGGCATGAGTCTGAGTGAACTCCGGGAGTTGGTGATGGACAGGGAGGCCTGGCGTGCTGCGATTCATGGAGTCGGACACAACTGAGCGACTGAACTGAACTGAACTGAACTGAACTGAAAAGACCACTACATAGAACTTGTAATTCTTGAGTTTTTCAATTGGTTCTCCAGTCTCTACGTGATGGCTTCTGTGTAAACTTTTATATTAATTATACAGTTGCTGCTGCTGCTGCTAAGTCGCTTTAGTCGTGGCCGACTCTGTGCGACCCCATAGACGGCAGCCCACTAGGCTCCCCCATCCCTGGGATTCTCCAGGCAAGAACACTGAAATGGGTTGCCATTTCCTTCTCCAATGCATGAAAGTGAAAAGTGAAAGTGAAGTCGCTCAGTTGTGTCCAACTCTTTGTGACCCCATGGACTACAACCTACCAGGATCCTCTGTCCGTGGGATTTTCCAGGCAAGAGTACAGTGGGGTGCCATTGCCTTCTCTGAATTATACAGTTAAGGGGCTTTGATTACAGGTACTTACTGAGTTCAGATAATTACCTGAAATTATTTCCTGTATTTCCACCCGTTTTAATGTCTTCCCCACAAATTCCAGTTATTTATATTTATATATGCTTTAAGGGTCTTAAAACTGATGGTAGAATACCAGCTGGAAGGTCAGTCATAGGATTCAGAGAGAGAATGGAGCAAAAGGCATCTGCATGTGTCTCGTTCTATAGAGAAGCATTTTCATTGTCAGGAGTGTTTGTTTTTTTTTTTTTCTTTTTTCAGCTGCTGCACACTCACATGGCTGGGAACATTCTTTCGAGCTGGGTCCATCTTGATTGATTTGTTTCCCATGCCTGACTAGTCATGAAATATTTTTAGTATCATTCCTGTTTGGAAGCATAGGATTTCATTTCCCAAGTCAATCCCTGTCCATGTTGGAATCCCTTTCAAATAAAGATAAGCAAGAACAAACTTCTTCATGATTAATAACTTCACAAGGCGTCTTCTGAGCAAATATGAACTGATTGACTTTAGTTCATATAATTTTATCCAAGAAGATTAAATATAGTTGTTTTCTAGCACAAACTAATTAGCTTCTCCCTTGTGTCCACTGATAGAACACACATTTTTCTTTCATAAAGACAACACAGTTTTCATAGTAATGTGCCTCTGGCTCTGGAAAAGAGTAAGGAAAGTTGCTGTTGAAAAATTGATTGCCTTCTGTTCCCTCTGCAGATTATAGAATAAAATACTGAAGGTTTTCTTGCAACATGCAATTTGAATGTACTTTACCTTTGAAGAACTAAGGTAGAAAAGACCAAAGAAAGAAATCAATCATTAAAATCCCTATAGAAAATATGAAACTAGAAATAAAAACGAGAAAACAAGAAACACAAATGACAAATAAGTACATCATTAGTGGTTCAGTTCAGTTCAGTTGCTCAGTCCTGTCTGACTCTTTGTGACGCCATGAATTGCTGCATGCCAGGCCTCCTGTCCATCACCAACTCCTGGAGTTCACTCAGACTCACATCCATCGAGTCAGTGATGCCATCCAGCCATCTCATCCTCTATCGTCCCCTTCTCCTCCTGCCCCCAATCCCTCCTACCATCAGAGTCTTTTCCAATGAGTCAACTCTTCGTATGAGGTGGCCAAAGTANAGTCTGAGTGAACTCTGGGAGTTGGTGATGGATAGGGAGGCCTGGCGTGCTGCGATTCATGGGGTTGCAGAGAGTCAGACAGGACTGAGCAACTGAACTGAACTGATGGAATCATACAGTACTTTCTGTATCTGCTTTTATTTTCACTGAGCATAATGTCCTCAAGGTCTTCCATGTTGTCACATATTGCAGAATTTCCTTCTTTTTTTTAGGCTGTTAAAAGATAACTGAGACACGTTAAATTTTTGAAGACTTACTTGAGCAAACAAATAAAGCAGTGTCAAAAGTGAAAGTGGTTAGGGGCACTCCACCAGCAGGAGCTAAAGCAAAGAGTTTTACAGAACAAATGTGGAAGTAAAGGAAGGAAATTACTTGATTTGATTGGTTTGGGAAAGCCTGGTTGGCTATTTGTGAATGATACTAAGTTTTGAGTTGTTAACCTTGAGGCATTTGTAGGAATTAACTCTGGCTTAGATTTCAGTCTGCTTATGTACGCTGCCAAGGCATTACAGCCACCTCAATTTAATGCCTCTTTGTTTAATATTGTAACAAGGCTGACTATGTGCATATCACATTTTCTTTATCCAATAATCTGTCAATGGACATTTCTGTTGTTTCTATATCTTTATTGTTCACTTGCTAAATTATGTCTGACTCTTTGTGACCCTGTGAACTGTAGCCTGCCAGGCGCCTCTGTCCACGGGGTTTCCAGGCAAGAATACTGGAGTGGGTTACCATTTCCTCCTCCAGGGATCTTCCCAACCCAGGGATCAAGCCCACATCTCCTCCATTGGCAGGTGGATTCTTTATCAGTGAGCCACCAGGGAAGCCCCTTCTATATCTTAGCTTTTATGAATAGTGCTGCAATGAACATGAAAGGGCTAAAACTTTCTTTGAGATCCTCATTTCAGTTCTTTTGGATAAATACCAGAAGTGGGATTGCTGGGTCAATTTTAATTATTGGACGAACCTCCATACTATTTTCCATAGAGGCTCTACCGTTTTGTATTCCCACTAACAGTGTGAATGGGTTCCAGTTTCCTAGGAAAGCTTTTTTTTTAAAGTGGAAATTGACTCAGAAGGCCAGTGCCCTTTTCTTGTCCTGTTTTTTCCTTCCTTCTTGACCTAATATGTATTTCTCTTTGACTTATCAATATGGATGGTAATTGTAACTTACAATTGTTGATATTCAAATATTGAGAAAACTCTTGAGTTACTAGAATGAATGAAACTGGTTAAGATGACCTATTTCTATGCATACTGATAGATTTTTTGAGGACCTTTTACTTAATATTTTTACGTTGGTATTTGAAGATATTTAGCCAAAGTTTTCTAGTGCTTTCTTTTTCTTTCTGTTTTAGTTTAATTTTATTTCTTTAATTTTGGCTGTGCTGGGTGTCTGCTGCACAGGCTTTTTCTCTAGTTGCACTCAGCAGGGACTTCTCTCTAGTTGTGGTGCACGGGCTTCTCTTTGCAGTGGTTTCTCTTGTTGCGAAGCATGACCTTTAGGGCAAACGAACTTCAGTAGCTGCAGAAGCTCTAGACTGCAGGCTTAGTAGTTGTGGCTCGCAGGCTTATTTGCTCCTTGGCATGTGGGATCTTCCTGGATCAAGGATCAAACTTGTGTTCGATTGATAGGCAGATTCTTTACCACTGAGCCACCATGGAAGCCCTAGTGCTTTCTTTTTCAGCTGTCGAGATGACTATTTTGTCTTTATCTGGTAAATGCAGTCTGATCTTACCTTGGCGAGCTCCTTTCCCCCAGGCAATAAGATTGTAGAAAGGTTCTCTAACATGGCTCTCTATCCTTTTCTTCCACCTCAATGAGAAAGAGACTCAAGGTAATCAATCGAATTAATCTGTCCTTCTGACCACAGTGACTGTAGGCCAGTATATGACCCAAATAAGCCAATCATCCCTTTCCTAAGGTCAGCATATTGACACTGCTTCCTCAGCAATGTGGGAGAAGAGACAATAAATCCAGAAAGCAAGCAGGAACAGAGATGAAAAGTGAGAGGTGGATAGAGACCAATCCTTGGTGATAGTTCAACCAAGGATCCAGTCATTCTTGATCTAACCATTACATGTTCAGTTATATTATCCACAAATTTTCCAGGTTGCATAAATGAATTAGAATTTGATTTTCTCACTTGTGACCAAAAGAATCCTGACTTGATGTACATTTGTTGGAACAGATTAAAAATATTATGGCAGATGCATGCAGTAGAAAATTGTTTACCTTTTAGAAAGGATATTATCAGTCTATATTTATTGATATGGAAGGATGCTAATGACACGTTATTATTGAGTGAAAATCATCCGTATTTGAAGTGTGATTCCACTGAAGTAAAATAACATATATATGTATATACAATCATCCTTAGGATCCATGAGGGATTGGTTCCAGGAGCCCTACCCTGCCACCTGACATATACCAAAATCCATGTACCTTATATTAGAATGGAGGATACGGCTGGCCCTCCATATCCCTGGATTTCACATCTTTGGATTCAACCAAGAGTGGGTAGACATTTTTCTGGTTGTTTGAGTCCACAGTTGTAAACCTGCAAATTCAGAGGGCTAACTGTATATTAACTGGGGGAAAAAATCCATTTGTAAGTATGGACCTGCATAGTTCAAATCCATGTTGTTCAAGGATCAACTGTATATGTGTATGTGTATATAGATACATGCATATATAATTTTTAATTCTCAATGAGAAAGTATTAACAAAAAGAAAAAATAACTCAGTTGAGAAGCTTGGTGAAGCAGGGCAAAAATGACTTGTTGAGTTTTGTTCCCTGATGTGATTTTACTTAAGACTGAGTAGTGGGAACTTTAGGAATTAAGTCTAGATGATAAATTGTTAAAAAAAAAAAATAGTCCTGGAGCTGAATTTGTTGTCTATAAAAAGAAAGCTGTGTCACTCAGGCGTGAGTTCACCACAGGGGAAGAAGGAAGAAGAAGTACACCAAATTAGGCAAGTCCTGAGGACAGTTCGCTGGTTAGCACAGGAGGCAGGCTCCTTGTGATAGGGTTGCCTTTTAGTTTTGTGTCACTGATGCCAGAAAGATGCCTTCAAACAAGGTTGGCATGGATTAAGATGCTAGTGAGCCCAGGATCATTCAGAGGATGCGCTCATATTCTCCTGCTCAGTGGCTGACTGTTGCATTAATAGTTGTCATCTGACCACTGTCGAGGCCATAACTAAATAAGCATTTGTACCTGGACAGTTTGTGATCATTCTCCCTCTTTATCACCCTGTGAAGAGGTTAGTTTGGCCTGTGAAATGTGAGCTGATAAGGTGGCCACTATAATGGAACAGGGAATTCTCTTTCTGGATCTTAGGGTTAGGATGACCAAAAGCCGGATAAGCCCTGAAGGGTTGGAGGTAGTCTGCTAGCAGAGGCTGGGAGCAAGACTGAGAAATCCCTCTTCCGAGGGACCCTAATGATGGGTCTTCATTTGGGTCCTGCTATCAAATTATCCTGTTATTTTTAGTTTTTAAAAAATTATTATTGCCAGCATTACATGAAAGTCCAGTGTAAAGGGATTGTGTTATGCTGATGAGAGGTACAGAAGAGGGTGTATCCCTCACTTGTGAGGCAGATAGTGATGGGACCTAGTGTTCCCTGGTGAGAAGATCAAGTGAGAAAGCTGTCACCTGGCAAGGACAGCAGTGTCCTGCAGAGCTGGGACCCCACTGTCACTGTTCTGCTGTGGGGTGAGGGTGGGGGTGTGCAGCAGGTTGGCCGTGTAACAATGATGTAGGAGTGGAGTGTACTCACCAGCACATGTGAGGTGCTCCCTGGAACCTCTCATAAGACCAGAGGGGGACCCTTGATGGTAAAGATATATAGGTGAATGAGCCCAATAGTTCCACATGGTGTGTGTGTGTGTGTGTGTGTGTGTGTGTGTGTGTGTGTGTGTCTACCATGAGAGGCAAAGTAGAAGGGAAATTGAGAGCAAGCAATTTGGAAGGATGTTTAAATGTTCCAACTAATTAACTGTGGTGTGACTTTGACTGGTTTTTAATTTCTTCTTTGTGCTTTTCTAATTGTTTGACTTCTCTTTTTAAATAATGAAAATATATTGTTAAAATATTTTTACAGGGCTGAAAAAGGAGCCGAGTTCCCAGGTTAGCTCATTTATAACAGCTCTTAGTAGGAATTACATTTGCTATTTCAGGTTTAATTTTGGAATGGGCTTAACTTAGCCTTTGGAAAATATTCCTCACAATGTAGAAAAATCAGTGAACTCTTTTGTGAGACAGGGTCTAGATTTTCTCCTTCCTATTCAACAGCTATGTGACCTCAGATGAATTTCTTTACTTCTTGAAACTATTTCCTTATCAGTAAAGTCGTCATGTATGCATGCTCAGTCACTCAGTTGTGTCTGACTCTTTGTGACCCCATGGACTGTAGCCCACCAGGTTCCTCTGTCCATGGAATTTCCCAGGCAAGAATACTGGAGTGGGTTGCTATTTCCTCCTCTAGGGGATCTTCTTGACCCAGGGATCAAACCCATGTCTCCTGCATTGGCGGGTGAATTCTTAACCACTGAGTCACCTGGGAAGCTCTCACCAGTGAAAGAGAATGGTAATTTCCACCCAATGGAATGGTAGTAAGATCTAATGGAATTGTATGCACATGCTATGAATTATTATGAAAATGTAAGATTTTATTAGTGTTATTATTATTATTGTTACTTGTACTGAAATTATGATGATGTCAAGTTTCAGGGAAATAATTTGCTTTCCCAACTGGATATCTGGTTGGTAACAATGATAAAAAGGTTTAATATAAGCTGTCAAAAGAAAGCAAATAAAACTTAGGTCAAAAAAGAGGAATTGGATTTGTGAACTGGAATTTAATATGTAATGCATGAAATGCCTTACAGAGATGACTTAGAGCACTCAATAAAACCTGTTGGTTGGTTGATTTGATTTAGAACAGCAAAATCCATGAAAATAAACACTGACCCATTTACCCAGGAAGGGCTTTGCAAATCAAATAGCTTTTGGTCAACAGGCCTGATGACAGACAGTATGAGAAATTCAATTTACTCCACATCTATTTTCATATATTGGCTTAGAATATTCTGGCTTTTGGGGGGAGTCTGCAGCAGAAATTGAGTGTTTCATCTGCAAGTTGAAAGTATGAGTCAGTTTAGTGAGCAAAGAAATATAAGCTGTATCATTGCTTAGGAAGATAATGTGAGGCATAAGTGGTATACATGGGTGAGGCCTAAATGGAATACTGTGAGCCCAGATACATTTATTCTGGTCAAATGTTCTAAAAACTATTTTCAATACTCTTTAAAATGCGGCAGGCACCAGAACTCTGATAGCCAAGTAAAAAGACACAGAGCTCAATAAAATGTGGGCAAAAGACTTGAACAGACGTTTTAGTAAGGGTGATAAATGAAGGGTCAATAAGCACGTGAAAAAGTTTTCAGCATTATCAGTCAACAACAAAATGCTAATTAAATACCATTTTTAAATGTGTGAGGTGTTCTTTGGAACCTCTGAGATGGTCTCAGGAAATACTGCTACTCACTTTAAATTAAGGTGACACTTCGCATGTGTTGGCAAGGAGGTGCAAGAACTGAATTCTCTTGTGCATTACAGGTGGAAATGTGAAATGGTACAAACACTTGGGATCAGTTTCCTTTTCTTCTTTTTTCTTTATTAAAAAAAATATTTAAGTGGCTGTGCCAGGTTTCAGTTGCTGCATGCAGGATCTTTAGTTGCAGCATGTGGGATCTTGTTCCCTAACCAGGGATCGAACCTAGGCCCCCTGCATTGGCAGCACAAAGTCCTAGCCACTGGATCACCAGGGAAACCCCTCCTTTACTTAAACAGTTAAACACACTCCTTTTGTTCCAGCAACTCTACTTCTAGGTGTTTACCCATAAGGAGTGAAAATGTATCTTCAGCAGAGTGGAGTTGAACCAACTCAGAGCTAGGTCCCAGCCTTGACTCTGGGTTTGGGGGGGGGGGTGGTTTCATTGGGTTCTGTCATCTTTCTTTGCTCCATCTTTTACAAGGATTGGTGAGATTAGGTGGTTTCTCAGTTTCCTTAAAAACTGTATTTATGAGTCTGTGAAATAGTCCTTTGTGATATGGTTCTTACTTTCAAAGCCTCAGAAGCTCTGCCCCCCTGGCACCAGCATGTGTAAGGACTCAAATGGCATGAAGTCCAAAAGGTTTGGTAGCTCTTCAGAAACTCCTGTTTTCAGAGGAAAATTCTTCCCCATTTCCTCCCCATCAGGGCTCAAAGCTAAGAAACAGAGATGTGTTAGCATATCTGGGGAGAAGGAAATGGCAACCCACTCAAGTGTTCTTGCCTAGAGAATCCTGTGGACAGAGGAGCCTGGTGGGCTGCTGTCCATGGGGTCGCACAGAGTCGGACACAACTGAAGCAACTTAGCATGCGTGTAATATGCCATTCCGTGGTCTATTCTGGGATGATGGAGAACTGGACACTATTGGATGGAACATAGCTAGAGCATGGTAGAGGGAGAAAAGATTCAGGTCAAGTATAAAAAGCCTTGGTGTGCAAGAGTAAGATGTTGGGTTTTATTTTGGAAACATTTAGGCCCTTCTTCTTGATATTGTTGTTGTTTATTTTTTTAAACAATTTTCTTTATTGTCACGGGCTCTTTGTTGTGGTGTAAGGGTTTCCCTAGTTGCAGTACACGGGCTTAGTAGTCGTGGCGCAGGGGCTCTGTTACTCTGTGGCATGTGGGATCTTTGTTCCCCACCCAAGGATTGAACCCATGTCTCCTGCATTTGAAGGCAGATTCTTAACCACTGGACCACCAGAGAAGTCCCTAGGACCTGCTTTCTATTGACAATGTTCCACAGTGGGATCAGCAAACTATAGCCCGTGGGTCAAATCTGGCCTGTGGCTTATCTTTGTATAGCCTGTAGGCTAACAGTGATTTCTTACATTTTTCAATAGTTGAAAAAATCAAAAGAATAATATTTCATGACAAGTGAAAATGATTTGAAATTCACATTTCAGTGTCCATAAATACAATTTTATTGGAACACATTTCAGGGTCTATAAATGCAGTGACCATAAATACAGCCACACTAATTTATTTATATATGGTTGTTTCATGCTACAACAACAGAGCTGAGTAGTTGTGACGGAGGCAGTGTGGTCCACAAAACCTGAAATATTTACAATCTGGCTCTTCACCGAAACAAGTTTGCCAGCCCCTGGCTTAGATAATCAAAATCTTTAACCTGTTGAAGAGCTTGATTTGTTTTTATTGACCACTATTAAAAAAAAACCAAAAAAACAGAAACAAAAAAACACCACAACTCTTTAGCTATCTGACCCCTTTTATTTTCTAATTCACATTTCATGAAAACCCAGTATACTGTATTAAAAATTCTTTATAGCCAAAATTATGATGTTCCATGGCAAGGTTTCCCTAAGATGCAAGTTTCAAAAGGAAAGCCCTAAAAGTAGTCCACACTGCAGACAAATACTGGAGTAACTATAATACATGACATTATAGTCTGTGACTAGCAGTCATAAAACGTAGGCAGCATGACAGTGAATATATATGAGCACTCAGTGAGTTTATCCAAAGACAGAACTGGTGAAGTGTGGTGTGGAATGCTTTCCTCCTGGCGTTTGAGTACAGATTCTCTCTTTCCCAGTCAATGCCTGCAAAACTTAGTGGCAACCAAGTACAGGGCTTCCCTGGTGGCTCAAATGGTAAAGAATCCACCTGCAATGTGGGAGACCTGGGGTTCAATCCCTGAGTTGGGAAGATCCCCTGGAGGAGGGCATGGCAACCCTCTCCAGTATTTTTGCCTGGAGAATCCCCATGGACAGAGGGGCCTGACAGGCTGCAGTCCATGGGGTCACAGAGTTGGACACGACTGAGTGGCTAAGCATGGCACAGGTGCAGGGCAGTATTTGAGAAGGTTATTTTGCTCCTGGGAAATGAAGAGTTTGGAATAATAAGAGGCTGTGGGTCCATCATTTGACTCATAAAATAAGGGAGTAAGTCTGCCACTTTTACTGGCTTCCTACAGTATCCTAAGAAAAACCAGAAAGTGTTCCTTATCTTCTGGGGAAAAAAAAAATCAGAGAAAAACCTAAGTATCATGAAAAAACCCTTAAGGTTAGGAATTCTATTTTTTTTTTGGCCCTCCTCTAGTACCTTGCAACAGCAACAGTATCACCATCATCGTCATTATTATCATCATTATAGCCATTGTTTCTTGAGCAGAATAGAAGCTTTTCATCCATCATGACTGTTAATATGATCCATGGTCTTAAAAGCTGAGTATATTGTAGATGAGGGAGCTGAAGCTTAGAACCTTGACTTGCCTGACACAGCAGAGCTGGTAAAGGGTCAGATTGGATTTGAACTGTGATCTACAAGTGTCACAGTCCATGTTGTTTTTTCACTATTGTTTTCTGTTTAGTCACTAAGTCGTGTCTTGAATCTTTGTGACCCTGTGGACTACAGACCATCAGACTCCTTCGTCCATGGAATTTCCCATGCAATAATACTGAAGGGAGTTTCCATTTCCTTCTCAAAGGTATCTTTCCAACCTGGGGCTCAAACTGGCATCTCCTGCTTTGGCAGGTGGATTCTTTACCACCGAGCCACCAGGCAAGCCCCCTTTTCACTAAAGATTTTCACTAAATTAATTTTTTAAATTACAGTAAAACATACACACAATTGGCCAATGTTAGCTTTATTTACATTGTTGTGCACCAGGTCTCTAGAACTTTTTCATCTCATAAGATTGAAACTCTACACCCACTGAACACCAGCTCCCCATTTCTCCCTCCTGCAAGCTCCTGGCAACCACTATTCTGTTTCTGTGAGTTTGACTGCTTTAGATACTTCACATATGTGGAGTCATGCAGTATTTGTCTTTTTATAAGTTGCTTATTTCACTTAGCATAATGTCCTCAAAGTTCATCTTGGTAGCAAATGACAGGAGGGTGAATAATATTCCACTGTGTGTATCTAAAGTAGTCAAACTCATAGAAACAGAAAGGAGAACAGTAACAATGGAATGATTAATAATGCTGAACTGTATACTTAAAATGTTTAAGCTTGTAAATTGTGTATTCTACCACAATTAAACATTTTAATTAAAAAACACTCCCTAAAGTCAGGAACAAGACAAGGGTGCCCACTCTCAGCACTACTATTCAACATAGTTTTGGAAGTTTAAGCCACAGCAATCAGAGAAGAAAAAAAAATAAAGGGACTCCAGATTGGAAAAGAAGAAGTAAAACTCTCACTGTTTGCAGATGACATGATCCTCTACATAGAAAACCCTAAAGACTCCACCAGAAAATGACTAGAGCTAATCAATGACTATAGTAAAGTTGCAGAATATAAAATCAACATGCAGAAATCCCTTGCATTCCTATACACCAATAATGAGAAAACAGAAAGAGAAATTAAGGAAACAATTCCGTTCACCATTGCAATGAAAAGAATAAAATACTTAGGAATAAAGCTACCTAAAGAAACAAAAGACCTATATAAAGAAAACTATAAAACGCTGATGAAAGAAATAAAAGATGACACAAATAGATGGAGAAATGTACCATGTTCATGGATCAGAAGAATCCATATAGTGAAAATGAGTATACTACCCAAAGCAATCTATAGATTCAATGCAATCCCTATCAAGCTACCAATGGTATTTTTCAGAGAACTGTTAATTTCACATTTGTATGGAAATTTAAAAAAACCTCGAATAGCCAAAGCAATCTTGAGAAAGAAGAATGGAACTGAAGGAATCAACCTGCCTGACTTCAGACTATACTACAAAGCTACAGTCATTAAGACAGTATGGTACTGACACAAAGACAGAAATATAGATAAATGGAACAAAATAGAAAACCCAGAGGTAAATCCACGCACCTATGGACACCTTATCTTTGACAAAGGAGACAAGAATATACAATGAAGAAAAGACAATCTCTTTAACAAGTGGTTCTGGGAAAACTGGTCAACCACTTGTAAAAGAATTAAACTAGAACACTTTCTAACACCATACACACAAATAAACTCATAATGGATTAAATATCTAAATGTAAGACTGGAAACTATAAAACTCCTAGAGGAAAACATAGGCAAAACACTTTCTGATATAAATCACAGCAAGATTCTCTATGATCCACCTCCCAGAGTAATGGAAATAAAGGCAAAAATAAACAAATGGGACCTAATTAAACTTAAAAGCTTTTGTACAACGAAGGAAACTATAAGCAAGGTGAAAAGATAGCCTTCAGAATAGGAGAAAATAATAGCAAATGAAGCAACTGACAAAGAATCTCAAAAATATACAAGCAGCTCCTGCAGCTCAATTCCAGAAAAATAAATGACCCAATAAAAAAAACAGGCCAAAGAACTGAACAGACGTTTCTCTAAAGAAGACATACAGATGGTTAACAAAGAGATGAAAAGATGCTCAACATCACTCATTATCAGAGAAATGCAAATCAAAACCACAATGAGGTGTCATTTCACACCAGTCAGAATGGCTGCGATCCAAAATTCTACAAGCAATAAATGCTGGAGAGGGTGTGGAGAAAAGGGAACCCTCTTACACTGTTGGTGGGAATGCAAACTAGTACAGTTACTATGGAGAACAGTGTGGAGATTCCTTAAAAAACTGGAAATATAACTGCCATATGACCCAGCAATCCCACTGCTGGGCATACACACTGAGGAAACCAGAATTGAAAGAGACTCGTGTACCCCAGTGTTCATCGCAGCACTGTTTACAACAGCCAGGACATGGAAGCAACCTAAATGCCCATTGGCAGACAAATGGATAAGAAAGCTGTCATACATATATACAGTGGAATATTATTACTCAGCCATTAAAAAGTATGCATTTGAATCCATTCTAATGAGGTAGATGAAAATGGAGCCTATTATAGAGTGAAGTAAGTCAGAAAGAAAAATAGCAATACAGTATACTAACGCATATATATATGGAATTTAGAAAGATGGTAACAATGACCCTGTATGTGAGATAGCAAAAGAGACACAGATGTGAAGAACAGACTTTTGGACTCTGTGGGAGAAGGCAAGGGTGGGATGACTTGAGAGGATAGCATTGAAACTTGTATATTACATATGTGAAGCAGATTGCTGGTCCAGGTTCGGTGCATGAAACAGGGTGCTCAGGGCTGGTGCACTGGGATGATCCTGAGAGATGGGATTGGAAGGGAGGTGGGGGGGGAGTTCTAGATGCATCCATGGCTGATTCATGTGGATGTATGGCAAAAACCACCACAATAGTTAAAGTAATTAGCCTTCAATTAAATAAGTTAAAAAAAAAACCTCCCTAATCTTTATGTATGTGTCATCACAGGTTGAAAAGGCAGTGTGCTCTAGTGGGAAGACAACAGGGACTGTGGCATTGGGAGACCGAGGTTCAGATCCAGCCCCTGGTTCATTTCCAGCTCTCCTGTGTCAGGCAAGGTAAGCTTCTAAGCTTCAGCTCCTTCATCTATGATATATTCAGTTTGTTAGGCTTTTGATACTATATTTTCTTTATCCATTTATCCATCTATGGACTTTTGGGTTACTTCTTCCTTTTGACTATTGTTTATGAGTGCTGCTATGAATCTGGACACACAATATCTTTTTGAGAATCTGCCTTCAGTTCCTTTGGATATATATTCAGAAGTGGATTTGCTGGATCATATGGTAATTCTGATTTCAATTTTTGAAAACCCACCATACTGTTTTTCATAGCAGCTGCACAATTTAACATCCTCTTGGTAAGCATTTTTTATAAGCCCGAATATTCTCATTGCTCTGGATAGATCAACAGTATAGTGATTCTGAAACTCCCAGTCAACACTAATTTAGATTAATGAAAAGAAAAGGCCCATCAGAACCATTAGAACATATGAATTATAGGATATTTTAAAATAAACACCTTTTGTTTCATGCAGATATTTTGAAACAAAACAAATAAACTTGCTATGTCACCTGGCAAAGACTCTTTGGGATTCTATTTAAGGAACAGAAAAAAGCAGCATCAAGCTAGAAATAAGTCTATAAATTTGAATCAAGTCCATAATAAGTATCTAATATTAATTGTCTCCAATCTATGTAGTTTATTCAGAAGAGGCAAAATTTGGCCCAAGTCTTAAATCAGTGGAATCTGAAATTGACACTGTCACGCATTTAAATGTCCCCCAGAAATGATTGAAGCAGTTGTGTCTACAACTGATCTTTGACTTACCACAGTGTGGCTATCTTATCCTTGAATTAAGTTAGCAGGAGTCATCTTTTTCATTTCTGAATCAATATTTTTCATTCATTTTTAAGTAACCATCCTTTAAGCTGATCTTGCTGACACAGTCGATAGATCTTTAGCATCATCTAGATTTGTAGGCCTTTAAGAGCCCTCCACAGATTATGTCAACTGCTCCATCCTCCACAGACAGTGCATTTGCCCCTCATTAGTCACTGTATTATTAATAGCTATCTGGACTCTTTGGGGGGTATTTAGGTAGCTATTATTTTTTCAATGTAGGTATGAGTTGAAAATCTTCTAGGTGGATGATAGGAAATGAGGTTGGCAGAATATTTGGAATAATGTGGCTTTTGGTTTAATCAAGAACCATAAAGCCTTCTCATAACCCAGTGCATGGGTGGAGATGAAAAGGGATATTGAGGTTAATTTTTATTTTCTCGCAACCATTTAGCCTGGAAGTGAGAATCTTAATTAAATAATTGAGAAAGGGCAGACCAGCCTGGAGCAACAGTCTTAGCCCAGATAACATCAGACACAGGATTAGGGGTTCACAAGCTGAAGGGTTCTATGACAGAAAATCACTTGCCATGTGATCTAACCTGCTGAGCATACAAAAGGGCTCAATGATATAACTGTAGCTTTGCAGGATGCAGGATCTTAGTTCCCTGACCAGGGACTGAACCTGTGTCCTCTGCAGTGGAAGCACAGAGTCTTAACCACTGGACAGCCAGGGAAGTCCCTGTGGGAAACTTTGAAGACGTGGTCATTAACACAGACTGTGAAACTTGTAGTATGTCTGGAAATAACACCGGATTAAGGATCAGGGTTTGTATCCTGGCTGTTCCCGTAGCTGACTAGCTGACACTGAAGAGCTCCATTCTATGAGCCTCTTTACTTACCTGGAAAATGAAGATGAGCTTAGAATTTACAGTCTTGCTTCTCAAACAGTATGAGTGAAGGATCAGGTGTTTTAGTACCATTTCACCATCAATTGATGGTTTGGTTAAATACAGTAAGAATGAATTGCTGAAAATAATCAGGCATTTGGGTATTGACAATGTCTAATGGCATTACAGGTTTCTCAGCGCTCACTGTCAGTTTATCTACCTATCTCATTGTGGACTCATGGCAAAAATGCACTTTGGATGGGTGTGGTTATCAGAGCATATTGAAAGTAGCACTGGTCTAGAGCCGGTGTGGCTCTGTACCATTTGCTTACATATTGTCTGTGTCTGCTTTCAGGCCACCATGGCAGACGTCAGCAGTTATGACAGAGACCCCTAGGCATCTGAAGCATGTACTATCCAGCCCTTTATGAAAAAATTTGTCCATCCTGGTTTAGCAGGGACAGAAAATAAGAGAGCTGGATTCATTTGCTAAGGCTCTTTCAAGCACAAAGAAATAATAATTCTGCCAAGATGCTTGGTAACAGGGAAAATTGGCTGTCTGACCCTGAAAGAGAAATAGCCAGAGAGCACTGCCCCTTCTGGTAAATTAGATCAGTGCGTCCTGTGAAGACATTCTGTTCCAAAAGGAAATATTTCAAGTTTTTTATTGGTTATAGTTCTAATATTCCAGGGTATTGCACCTATGCACTCTGGTACACACATAATTGCATGTTTGGCCAATTGAGATCAAAGTCAAAACTCTGTCCAGATTTCTGGCTTATGCCTTTGTTAAGTTCCTGGAAATGTGTACTGTCTTATTTCATTTCCCAAACCTAGTCTATTCCTAAGTAATTGTTAAGTCTCCCTGTTTACCACAAAGACCTTTCTGGAATGAGCTGCAAACTGTGGGCAAAAGTAGCAAGTTTACTGGGGATTTTTCTCTTTGGCTAGTCATGAGCCTGGTCATTTCCACCTCAAATGTCTCTTGAAACCTTCCTCCCTCTTCCCACCACAACTACCTTAATTTGTGCCACGAACAAAAAGCATTTGAAGTATATTTCCAAAACAGACACTGTTTTGCCCCATGTCACATCTCTGATTTCAGCTTCTCTGAGGTAGACTATTACACATACCCTAAAGACATCCAATCTCAGAGATATCCAGAATTGCTTTTCTTTTCTGTCCTAGAGCGCCAGAGGCCCTCTTAACCTCTGGACATGCACACTGGAGGTGTTAGGGGGTTAACATCTGGTGGCTACCACCACCAAGTGGAAACAATCTCTGGGTCAGTGCTTTAGAATTCCTGGCTTTGGGTCCCTGATAGCTCAGTTGGTAAAGAATCTGCCTGCAATGTAGGAGACATTGGTTGAATTCCTGGGTCAGGAAGATCCGCTAGAGAAGGGATAGGCTACCCACTCCAGTATTCTTGGGCTTCCCTTGTGGCTCAGTTGGTAAAGAATCCGCCTGCAATGTGGGAGACCTGGGTTTGATCCCTGATTGGGAAGATCCCCTGGAGGAGGGAACAGCTACCCACTCCAGTATTCTGGCCTGGAGAATTCCATGGACTGTGTAGTCCATGGAGTCACAAAGAGTCGGACAAGCCTGAGTGACTTGCACTTCACTTCACTTCTCCTCCTCCTTCAGAGACAATTCAGGATCATTCTGTGGAGTTGGGTTCAGGTTACTTATCGTGTGAAGAAGCTCATTCCTGAAGTTTTTAATTATAATTTTCCTCCTACTCTGTCTCATTCTTCCTACTCTGTCACTCCTGCTTTCTGGGACAATTTTCCAAGGAAATCACCTGCTCTCTAGTCCTGCGTTGGGCTCTGCTTTGGAAGAAACACAAGCTAAAGTGTTTGCTCATTGTTGATGAAATTGGAAGGTTTTATTACTATTGCTATAAAGATGAGAAAGCTGAAGCATGGGTGGGTGAAGTCTCATGTTGGAAGTTTTATTTCTAGGATGTTTCCTAGCTAGGAATAGATCCCAGTCCACTGTTTCCACAACACCAGTGTCGCGTTTCCACCTAAGATCCAAAGCGTTTTCCATGTAATACCTTAATTATTTGTATAGCAGTTCAGTGGCATAGATAGGCATAGGGCATTTTACAACCCATTTGTGGCAAGTGGCCCCTTTGCAATCAGTCAAAATGGTAAACATTCTTTAGATGAGCTTTGTTCAAGTGTGAGGACCATTTACAGTGATTCAAAGAATGGTGACTTTATTAGCTCTTTATTTGTTTCCTGAATCATTCATATGACAAGTATTGTTTGCCATGTTGCATTTCTTGAAATACAGCCAAATGAAGCACTTTATAAACAAAAGAGGCCACTCAAATGATTTATTATCATTCACAAATTAATGGAAATGCTCCAAAGCTGAACAATTAAGCTTTCAAATATAAGTACTCAAGGTCAGAGTCCTCATTTAAAAAAAATTCAAATTAGCTTTAAAGGCTGAGATCTCATTTCTACTAAGCAGAAAAGAAAATCCCTGTCCAATTGTGAGCTATTTTTATTTGGCCTTTCTCAGTTTTTTAAGTCATCAGAAGTATGATGGCAGAAAAAATAGACTGGTGGAAGAGATTTGCCTCAGTCAGTTCAGTCGCTCAGTCGTGTCTGACTCTTTGCAACTCCATAGACTGCAGCATGCCAGGCCTCTCTGTCCATCACCAACTCCTGGAGCTTACTCAAACTCATGTCCATTGAGTCGGTGATGCCATCCAACCATCTCATCCTTTGTCGTCCCCTTCTCCTCCCGCCTTCAATCTTTCCCAGCATCAGTTTTTTAAAAATGAGTCAGTTCTTTGCATCAGGTGGCCAAAGTATTGGAATTTCAGCTTCAGCATCAGTCCTTCCAGTGAATATTCAGGACTGATTTCCTTTAGGATGGACTGGTTTGATCTCCTTGCAGTTCAAGGGACTCTCAAGAGTCTTCTCCAGCACCACAATTCAGAAGCATCAATTCTTCGGTGCTCAGCTTTCTTTATAGTCCAACTTTTACATCCATACATGACTAGTGGAAAAACCATAGCTTTGACTAGACAGACCTTTGTTGGCAAAGTAATGCCTCTGCTTTTTAACATGCTGTCTGGATTGATCATATCTTTTCTTCCAAGGAGCAAGTGTCTTTTAATTTCATGTCTGTAGTCACCATCTGCAGTGGTTTTGGAGCCCCCAGAAAATAAAGTCTGTCACAGTTTCCACTGTTTCCCTGTTGCTGCTGCTTCTAAGTCGCTTCAGTCATGTCCGACTCTGTGTGACCACATAGATGGCAGCCCACCAGGCTCTGCTGTCCCTGGGATTCTCCAGGCAAGAGTACTGGAGTGGGTTGCCATTGCCTTCTCCGACTGTTTCCCTAGAACCCCAAATAGTTATAAAGAACTGACAGGAACAAAAGATGTCCTAAGAATGCTCTCTCAGCTTCTATAGCTCTGTAATCACACACATGAAATGGGAAAATTCGCCAAGGGAAATGAATATATAGGTCAGAGTCCCAGAAGAAAACAGGATACTCAGCTTGGAGTTTTGAAGGGAACTTTTGAGTGAAGAAACTGTTTAGAGGCACAGGTAGGGTTAAGGGAACCATTAAGGAACATTGGAGCACCAGGAAACTGTCAGCACCCTTCGACCTGCTGAGTCCAAAGGAGAAACAGCTACCAGGCACAGTGAGAGCTGGAACTGTGGAAGAGCCACCCCTACTTCCGTCTCTCATAGGAAATGTCATCAGAAGAGAATTGTATGGAGCCAAGAGAAAGCTGGGGGAATAATTACTTTAACCTTTTTTCAAATCTCCTGTGCTCTGATCACTCTCCAGCTGACCCTTGTTCACTAAACCCAACCAGAAGCCAGAGGTACAGAGGTCTGAGGAGTGCAGTCCATAGAAGTCAGCCTCCTGGGGCACATAGAGGGACAGAGAAACATGGAGAAGAGATCTAAGGGCTGGTAAAGGAAGAAGGAGGTGCTTACTTTGCTTACACACTCATGAATCAATTATGAAATATACACACACAAAATCAGCTTAAAAGGAGCTTTAGCTCTCCAAAAGATAAGACTTGAACCTAGCACTTATAGTCACCAGTTGAGGAACACCTAAAGTAGTTTTTAGCCTAACAGATTATCCACTGGTATTTCTAAGAAAGTCTGTACACATTTGGGTACATATTTAAGCAGAGAACTATAATAATCAACTGTCACATGGATAGATAGTAATAAGTGCTCATGAAGCAAAATGAGTTCTGTCTTGCTTAATATTAGAAGCTCTGGATCGCATAAGTCTTTTCTCAGTTGACCAACTATTGTATCAACATCTCCAAAGTTTATTCAGATTGGACAAAAATACTTTATGTTTTTCACATATTCTTGTTGGAGAAATAAACAGATCACAAGATCAGCCCCCAGGAGATGTTTTTGCCCTAGTGGACTCCAGCTTGTATTGGAGTGTGACCCCATGCTCATGAGTTTGCTGAAGTTTGTTCATTCATTCATCAATGGACACTTGTTGGGCATCTAGCAGTGTAGTCAGCATGAGATAGATTTCAAAACGGTCCTTGCCTTGTTCAATATTACATGCTCATTTGGGAGGTAGATAAGAAATGAGTAAATTCTTTAATAAAATATGTGCAGATTATGATCAACACCATACAGGAAATGAAAGCAGTGAGGGGCTGCAATATAACTACAGATAAACAATCTCAAACAGATAGGGTGTTCAAGGAAGAATCTTTTGAGAAGAGAACATGAAAACTAAGACCTGAGTGATGGGGAGGAGCTGGATCTGCAAAGAGCAGGGGGTGAATACAGGCAGAGTGAATACAAAGGCCTAGTGGCAGGAAAGGGACTGAGTCTTACGACAGTTTGTTTCCCTCTTCCTTTAGGGTAAGATGACCTGAGGCTGCTTCAAAAGGTGTGAATTTCTGGGGCAGTATCTAGAGAGGAGAGTCCTGGGCAATAGGTAAATGCTGTCATTAGAAACATTAGGGAAATCTTGTCCATGAAGAGCTATTTGGACCAGAAAGTGGTGGAGGAGATGAGAACTGGGTGTAAAGGATGCTGTGTAATTTTGTTGGTTTTCCCACTATTCCTCATTTCAGTAGTGTGAGCCTCTCAAAAGCCGTGATCAAAGTTAGCAAGCTCAAATGTATTGGACATAGCCTACTCCCTGGGCCCTGAGGCTGTCATCTGCTTTATATTTATAAGTCATGAAATTTGGCAGGCAGAATTCCAAAGATGTGCCCCCTAAATTTCCAATTCCCTGGTTATTCAATCAAACACTAATCTAGATATCACAGTGAAGGGATTTTGCCAGTCTCACTGTGGTTACTGAACCTTAAAATAGGGATGTTAACCTGGATCATTCTGATGGGTCCAATCTCATCACATGAAGCCTTACAAGAAAAGAAATTTCTCTGAGCAGATTCAGAAGGATGTGATAGTAGAGGAAAGCAGAAGACGCAGTCAGAGAGATGATGCAGGAGCAAAGTTGTAGATATGTGAGGCATGAGAAGGACTTGACCTGCTGATAGGGGTTGGGGGAAGGAACACAGAAAGCATAAGAAAGGATATGGGCAGCCTCTGAGAGCAAAGACAGCCAGTAAGGAAATGAGAACCACAGTCCTATAACCCCAAGGATCTGAATTCAGCCAACGACTTGAATAAACTTGGAAACGGACATTTCCTAGAGTCTCCCAGGAAGCATCCATTAAGCTGACATATTGATTTTGGTCTTGTGAAATATGAAGCTAGAAAACCAGCTAAGCCTACCAGGACTTCTGACCTACAGCTGCCAGGTTTGTGGTGGTTTGTTATGGCAGCAGGGAAAATGGATACAGGAGGTAATAGTCAAACATAGCAGTTCCCAACTTTAAGGCCACTCTTTACACCATCATTTTACAAACATTAGGATTCCCAGCAATGGTTTAGTGAAGCGAACCATGTACCAGTTAACTTTCCCGAGACTTACATTCCTGATCTGTAAAATAGAGATAAAATTATCCCTAACTCACAAGTAGATTTGAGACTCTAATGAGATGAAAGCACTGTTGGATCTTTGAAATACCATGGACACATCTAGAGGTTGCTTCCATAGATTTGGAGATATCATAAAAAAAGCAAGAGAATTCCAAAAAAACATCTATTTCTGCTTTATTGACTATACCAAAGCCTTTCACTGTGTGGATCACAATAAACTGTGGAAAATTCTGAAAGAGATGGGAATACCAGACCACCTGACCTGCCTCTTGAGAAATCTGTATGCAAGTCAGGAAGCAACAGTTAGAACTGGACAAGGAACAANGGCCTGGCGTGCTGCAATTCATGGGGTCGCAAAGAGTCGGACATGACTGAGTGACTGAACTGAACTGAGGATGCTTTTTGACAACGTTCTTGTCCTTAAGCACTTTCCATTTATTACAAGTTGGGTTGCCTAGGAAGCAGACTTGGAGATGGTAGAGGAGAGTAGTTGGAGTTAAGATATGAGGCATTTATTAAGAACTAGTGTCTGGGATTAGCACCTATGGAAGGGAGGGAAAAGAAGCAGGATTGGGCTAGGGAGAAGTTGAGCTGGGATGCATGCTAAGAAAAGGCCTCAGCAGATCCCATGGGGACTTTGAAGCTAGGATGGCCCTTCAGACTTATCCTGAAATGTCCCAGGGTCTAGGCCTTTCTGGAACTTGACATTGCTCCTCACTGGTTGAGGATGACCTGGAAAGAGAACATAGCTTGATCCAGTGTGCAGGACTGAACTGCAGCAGTACCTGGTAAACACTGCCAGCAGCAGGAGGTATTCCTGAAGGTATCTCTGAGCAGTCCAGCATAGTGTTCACCAACACTCCTGACCTTTGTAGATCTACAATAGGAAGGTTTTCTATCACTCGGAGGAAATCTTATCTTTCTTTTTGACTTCTAAATCTTTCCTGTGTCAGCAGTTCCATCTCATGCGAGATAAATGGTGTTCTGTTCTGTCTCCTACTTCTGACTCTCAACAGTCTCTTGAATCAAATCCATTTGTTAGGGTCCTCCTTATACTGATAGATTCCTTGGCCAGACTGGAACCTGCTTTAACTCTCTAACATATATGTCTGCCCCGACTGTGTCAAGGAAATGACAGTGGGAAGGCAAATCCCTTAGGAACCATCTTAAAAGGCCTGTGGGCTAAATGCTTAAATGAACTGAACACCTGCTGGGGTCCCCAAGGCTCCAATTTCCTGTACTAAAAGGGAACATTTTGTTCAGTGTCAGCCACAGGATTCCAGGAGAGTGTCAGGAGAGGCAGTTTAATATTTCATTTTCTCAAGCCTCTTCTCTCCTTCAAGTGGCACAATCAACTGGAAATGTCTTCTGACTTTGGAGTGTTTTTATACCATATTCCAAGCCTTACAAGCTACTCTGGAATGTGAGAGCCAAAATGGTTTGGTAATGTGTGATTAGGAAGGAAGAAACTAGAGAAGTAAAGGAAAAGGATGGAAGAGATGTGTTTTTTAAACATCTTATTCAGTTCTACTTCCCAGCTGCTAGCTTTGTCCCTTTGGAATCAGCATGAACTTTTCTGTATCACAATGTTATTGTTTAGTTATTCCAGGGAGTGGAAAATGTTAACCTGTACTGAGACCTTTGGCATAACTGAGAAACCATATTTTTGACTCATGAGATTTTGGGTAAATACCCTTTTCCCAGATAATTGCTCAAGTGAGTATTTTCTCCCAAAAAAATACTTTGTAATAAGATATACTCCTAATTCTTAGAGAATTATAGATAAAAAGAGAGGACTGAATAGATGTAATCTGAAATCTACCTAGGTGTCCCATAGGAAAAGCATTTGTCCAAAATCAGTTTCTTCTATATATGCTCCTCCTAGAGAATTCCATGGACTGTATAGTCCATGGGGTCACAAAGAGTGGAACATGACTGAGCGACTTTCACTTCACTTCACTTCTATATTCCATGTTCTGGTAAGTTGCCCAAACATCCTCTTAGTCACCTAAATCAGAAATTTAGGAATTAAAGAAAATGAGGAAGGGAAAATGGAGATCAGGAAGTTTTTTGAACCTGACACTAGGGTCATTCTCCTCTGAAAGCCAGGGAAGAAAATGTATTACAATAAAAGCAAATGTTTATTGAGGAGTAACTATGTATAGGCACTATGTATATTGCTTACATTTTATTTTATTGAAGTATAGTTGATTTACAGTGTTTTTCTGCTATATATGGGCTTCCCTGATGGCTCAGAGGTTAAAGCGTCGGCCTGGAATGTGGGATACCTGGGTTCAATCCCTGGGTCGGGAAGATCCCCTGGAGAAGGAAATGGCAACCCACTCCAGTATTCTTGTCTGGAGAATCCCATGGAGGGAGGAGCCTGGTAGGCTACAGTCCATGGGGTCGCAAAGAGTTGGACATGACTGAGCAACTTCACTTTCACTTTTCTGCTATATAGAAAAGTGATTCAGTCTCACACACACAGACACTTTTTGATATTCTTTTCCATTATGGTTTATCACAGGATATGGAATATAGTTCCCTGTGCTATACAGTCGGTCTTTGTTGTTTATCCATTCTATATGTAATAGTTTGCATCCACTAACCCCAAATTCCCGGTTCACTCTTCTCCTGCTCCCCTTCCTCCATGGCAACTGCAACTATGTTCTCTGTGTCTGTAGGCACGATATATCTTACATATACGAATTCACTTAAATATTCGTACCAAACCTATGAGGTAGATCATATTCCATATTTTTCAGATGAGGTAATGAAAGCACAGCAGACTTGATTACTCACAGTTATACAGACAGGACAAGCAGACTAGGATTTCACCCATGTGCTTCTGGCAGTCTGTCTGCAGAGAACATCATTTGGTTACACGGTGAACAATGTTGGGTCAAACTGGTGTCAACTAAGCTTACAGGTCTTTAGTCTTTAGGATTAATCGCTAGACAAATCCCGAGACTTGACTAGGGTTACAAGTCAGGACGTAAATGTCATGCAAAGCAAGAGATAATTGACAATAGCTGGGACATTAAAGGGAGGGAAGAGACGTGGAAAGGAGGACGGTGTGTCACTGTCCTTGACTAACATGATGAGAGAAGGAGAGCATGTGTTTGATAGTTGCAGACATGAAGATTTAAAAGGCTGTTTATTTTAAAATATTTATTTTCATTTATTTATTTGGCTGTGCTGGATCTTGTGGCTTTTTTTTTTTTTTTTTTTTTTTTTTTTTTTTTTTTTTTTTATTTGTGGCATGCAAAGTCTTAGGTGCAGCATGTGGGATCCAGTTTCCTGACCAGGGGTCAAACTCAGGCCCCCTACATTGGGAGCACGAAGTCTTAGCCAGTGGACAACTAAGGAAGTCCCTAAAATGCTATTTAATGTTGTGCAGGTGATCATTCTTGTCAGTTGATTGGCTGGAATATAGAGGAGACGTGTGGAGTAGATAAGTGGGTTAAGTCTACACCTAAAAATCAAGAAATTGATGCACAATGTTTAAGATTGATACCTAAGTTAAAAGTATCAGTATAACCAAATTACTGAGAAAGCAATACCTATCAGAGAAACATAATTAGAAATAGTGGTTTCTTCAAAGTAGGCCACTGCAGTTTTTCATCGTAAATTCTGTTCCACTATTGGATTTTTAACTATATTCCTTTGCACATATTAACAGTTGATAAGCCAGAGAAGCAAAAGATGCAACATCAGCTTGGTTTCAGGAAAACAACATCATCCCTTACATTAAGTGAAATGTGGCTCATTTGGAGTTTTGATCATATTTATTTTATAAATTTGTTTCTGTTTTACAATGTAATAAAATAAAAGCATAAGGATTTTATACCTACTTTTATGTAGGTACATTTCAAAATATCATTAGAGTTAAAAATGCTGAAAGTCAACTGTGAGAGGCCAAACCATGTTTTTTTTCCTATCACTTTATCACTCAAGTTAGAAAAATACCACTTCACTGTAAGAGGTCGAGCTACCTTGCTACCAACTCATTACTCAGGGCTTGGTTCAATTTCATCTCTTCTGTGAAGGGTTTCCTTAATCTTCTAGGAAGAATTGATGATGGTCTTTCTTGGGTCTCACTGTACATGCATTTTTCATGGTTTATGTCTCTCTTTATAGAGTTATTTGTTTGCATAGCTGTTTGTTCAGGATTTCTAGACTAAAAGTGCTTATGAGCGGGGCCCGTAGCTTATTCATCTGGATCCTTAGCCCCCAGTTCACAACCAGTCACACACCAGGAGTCCTGCAGATGTTGGCTGAATCAATGGGTGGCAACAGCAGTGGTACTCTCTTGGCATTCAGAATTCCCTTCGAGCGATAGCCGTCAGATTGAAAAAGCACAAGGTACTTTATCCACTATTGCTAAAAGCTTGTTAGAAATAGGAAAACATTGAACTTTAAGCCTGTGGTCACATTTATGGCACATTCAGGGCATCATGAAAGGAGTTGTCTTAAACTCCTCTTCTGAGTTTCTGTATGACTGTAGAGATAAGCTAATGGTGTCAGTATTCAGGTGTGGTCAATATTTGGCACTGTAGTAGAATGTCTGGGCATATAGTGACACACCACAGTTACTTAGCCATGACTGGCTTTGTTAACACGACTTGGCAACACTGAGATTTTCCCTACTACTGCAAGAAAGGAGTTGAACGTGTTTTCTGACCCCCATTCTTACCTCCCATAGAGTTTGTTCTTCTCCAAGATTGAAATGAATCTGGCTTATTGGCATACCTGTTTA
Organism: Neotragus moschatus; assembly: GCA_006410615.1. Lineage (NCBI taxonomy): Eukaryota > Metazoa > Chordata > Mammalia > Artiodactyla > Bovidae > Neotragus > Neotragus moschatus. Next base: position 456,889 of record SJYA01003372.1, read on the forward strand.
AGAAAGGAGACAGTAAATCTTTAATACAAGAAAGTGAAGAGGTGCAACTGCTGAGCTTTTCTGAAAAGGCTAGATTCACGGAAGGCAGTAGTAACTTTACTGGGCTCCGTGTTCCTGTGGGCTGTCGTTGGTGAGACTGTCATTCGCTGTCTCCTCTGCCCCCTCTACTCCCTACCCCCGCCCGCCCAGCATGCAACACCAGTGCAGTTATCTATTCATTAATCCACTGGCCAGGAATTAGCAGACACCACTTAGGAGTGAAATGTTGCTCTAGGCACTGTGGTTGATTCACAAAGAAGACGTGGCCCTAATAAGCCAGAGTTAGAGCTTCGTGCAGTTCGTCTCCTGACCAACCAGTCTCTGT
>SJYA01003372.1:459367-478637 GCA_006410615.1 Neotragus moschatus
AACGCTCCCTGGAATGTCAGAAACCCCCAGTGGAAGTCTCAGAAAAGTCAGACTAGGTAAATCTGCCACTTTCAGACTGAGAGTTGACCCATTTGTCTGAGCTAAAGGAGAGAACACTGCTCACCGTTCTGCCAGCTGATCTAACAACAGTGAAATCTTCAGAATCACCATGTTGGATAACTTGGAGGTTAGGATAAGGAGGAACAATTTCTGCCCCCACATTCGCAGCTTTCATAATCGTTCTTTTCTGGCAGGACCTGAATGTTTCCGCACAGGTGCTGTCTCACTGGTCTTCCAGGAAGGCAGTACCCACTTAGCCGCTCCCTTTGTAGGCAAAAGCACACAAAGGTGCTAAGCTGAGAGTACGTTTGACTAGACTGTGTAAGAAGCAGCCTTAATAGGAGCTGAAGGACAGCTCCTGAATGTGTCTTGACTTGGAAAGTCCGCTGGTCTTTCCTGTTGAGTTGGCCAAAAGGTGGTTCATTTGGGTTTTCCGTTAATACTTTGCCTGGCTGCTGATGTTGGATGATCTTCAGTGGACTTCAAGACCTAGGATCGTTCAACAACAGACTGATCACTTATTAGTTTGTAATCTTTTTTTTTTTTTTTTATTAATGGACCAATTTTGACTGCACTGGGTCTTTGTGGCTGCACACAGGCCTTTTCTCTAGTTGCCGTGCACAGGCTTCTCATTGCGGTGGCTTCTCTTGTTGCAGAGCACAGGCTCTAGGCATGCAGACTTTAGTAGTCATGGCCTGTGGGCTTGTTGTGACTTGTGGGCTCTCGAGTGCTGGCTCAGTAGTTGTGGCATCCAGGCTTAGTTGCCCTGAGGCATGTGGGATCTTCCTGGGCCANCTTCTCTTGTTGCAGAGCACAGGCTCTAGGCATGCAGACTTTAGTAGTCATGGCCTGTGGGCTTGTTGTGACTTGTGGGCTCTCGAGTGCTGGCTCAGTAGTTGTGGCATCCAGGCTTAGTTGCCCTGAGGCATGTGGGATCTTCCTGGGCCAGGGATCAAACTGGTGTCTCCTGCATTGCAAGGTGGATTCTTAACCAGCTGGACCACCAGGGAAGCCCTATTTGCAATCTTGGACAAGTTATTAACTTTTTGAAACCGCTCTCTTCATGTAAAATAGAGATTATAGTGCCTGCTTTGCAAGGTCATAGTAAGATTTAAACAGAGTAATACACAGTTGATCCTTACTCTTTGCAGTTCTGTATTCATGAATTTGCCTGCTTGCTGAAATTTATTTATAGCCCCAAATTAATACTTACATCTCTTGCACAATCATTCACAGAGAGAGGCGGAGTAGCAAAAAATTTTGAGTTCCTCAAAACACATCCTCAGCTGAAGTCAAATAGGACAATGCTCCACTTTCTTGTTTCATCTCTCATGCTATAAACAAGTGTCCTTTTTTGGGTCTATTTAGTGCCACAGATTTTGCATGCTTGTACACTAGACCCTCGAACAATAAGGGGATTAGGGTTCCACAACCCCTGCACAGTGGAAAATCTGCATATCAAAAGCATCGGCCTTCTGTATCAGCAGTTCTGCATCCACAGATTCAACCCACTGTGGATGCTGTAGTACTGGAGCATTGGCCACTGAAAACCACCTGTGTGTGAGTGGAGCTTTGCAGTTCAAACCTGTGTTGTTCAAAGGTCACTTGTGCTGTTTTTAAAAAAATTTTTTTGGTGATCTTTTTTGCTGTTTTAAATGCCCCCAAGCATATAGTGCTGAAGTGCAGTCCAGTGTTCCTAAGCGCAAGATGGCTGTGAGATGCCTTTTGGAGAAATTACGTGTGTTAGAGAAGCTTCCTTCAGGCCTGGGTTATTGTGCTGCTGGCCCTAACTTTAGTCGTAATGAACTAGCAATATATATATTACATAATGTGTTTTTAAACAGAAATACATAAAACAAGGTTATGTGTTGCTCAGTTGACAAAAATGATGTGGCCAGATGATTGCAGGAACCTAACCCTATTTCCCCTAGGAATAGTGGTTTGGTGTTTATGGTAAATCCACGGTTTATGGGGACTGTATAGACTGAAACTGCTACAAATAACAAGACTTGACTGTACTTTAAAGGCCAGGTACTTAGTTGGAGCTAAACAAATACTTATTCCTTTGTCTTCTGTCTGTATGGTAAGGGCAAAATGGTGAATTTCATTGAAGGAAGGAAAGAGTGGCTACGTCTTTGTCCTCCTCTCCTTAGATTATTTCTTGAAAAACATTATAGTGCCAGTAAGAGGTATTATATTTTAATTTTTAACAGCTATCTTCAAGAAAATTAGAGATACCAAGGGAACATTTCATGCAAATATGGGCCTGATAAAGGACAGAAATGGTCTGGACCTAACAGAAGCAGAAGATATTAAGAAGAGGTGGCAAGAATACACAGAGGAACTGTACAAAAAAGATCTTCACAACCCAGATAATCATGATGGTGTGATCACTCATCTAGAGTCAGACATCCTGGAATGTGAAGTCANGGACCCACTTGAGGACGGAGCCCAATTCTTATTCACCTCGGAATTTCCAAGATGTGTATAAGAGACAGCCACACTACTGTAAAGTACTTAGCCTCCAATTAAGATAAAGAAAGAAAGAAAAAGCTAGTCATCCAAGGCATCAGACATACACACAAACTGTACTTCGAGCTTAAAAAACACTGAACTCTTAGAACAGAAAAATATTTCAGGGAACCCAAGTCATAGATTTACTTTAATATACGTGTATTCTTCTAAGTTCATATTTGCACGCCAGCCTTGCATGCCAAGCTTTACTTATTTTTAATGTATTTGCAGTGTGGGTTGGAAGAAGGTGAGTATTTCAGAATTCAGTATTTCAAAATTGGGAAGAATTTTTTGTCTTGAAATATAGTTGATTGAAAAATGCTTTTCCCTTACGGTTTATCATAAGATATTGAACATAGTTTCCTGTGCTATATAGTAGGATCTTGTTGTTTATCCATCTGAGATATATTCGCTGGCATCTGGTAATCCCTAGCTTCCAATCCCTCCCCCCCTCCCCCTTGGCAGCCTCAAGTCTCTTCTCTTTGTCTGCATCTGTTTCTCTTTCACAGATGTATTCATTTGTGTCATATTTTAGATTTCACATATAAGTGTTACCATATGGTGTTTGTCTTTCTCTGACTTGCTTCACTTAGTATGGTAATCTCTAGGTCCATGCGTGCTGCTGCAAGTGCCATGATCTCATCCTTTTTCATGGCTGAATAGTACTCCATTGTATCTGTCTATGCCACATCTTCTGTGTCCACTCCTCTGTCAATGAAGACTCAGGTTGCTTCTCTGTCTTGGCTACTGTGAGCACTGCTGCTGTGCACAAAGTGGTGCGTGGATCTTTTTAATGTATAGTTTTGTTGGGATATAGGCCCAGGAGTGGAATTGCTGAATCATTGGGTAGCTCTATTTTTAGTTTTCCATTGTGGCTCCACCAACTTATATTTACTTGAGAAGAATGTTTGTATACTTGTCTCATTGAAAGTTAGCAATCTAATCATCAGAAAACCTATAAAAGGATGATAGATTCCTACAGTACGATGCTTTGAGGAGCCTTTGGAAGAGATCTACAATTTTTTTTGACGCTGTAGCCAGTCATGAGACTATGCAACATTTTCTCTCTTAGCGCTTGCCATTGTAATTTCCACAGTTTAAATTGAAATTAGCGAGTCCAGAGAGATGGGGAATCCTTCAGTGAAACAAAAATATATAATCCCCTCTTTGTGCCTAACATGGGACTCATGTTGCTATAGCAAACTGGTTTTCTCATTAGGAGCCAATTTTATAAGGAGAAGATTGCCTCGTAAGGTGCTAAAGGATAAACTCTTGGCTTTCTTTCTGTAGAATAGAGATTTCTTGTAGATTGGAATTCTTTCCAATTCGTTTCTGCCAAAGTCCTTTGGAAGCCAGAGCAGATGTGAAATTGAGGAGGTAGCACTGAGGCTGTAGGGGCAGGACTTACAACTACCTCTTGACTTTCACAACAGCAGTGCTCAGGGCGACGCGGCACTTGGAAGCCATCCTCTCTGCTCGTTCAAAAGGCAGCTGTCATCATGGGAAGATTGCTTGTTCTCTGTTCTATTTTGGCCTTATTTTTGTTGTTGTTTTTCCCCTACCTCTTTGACCCTCTAAGTATTGAGCATTAATTTTCCCCTGTTCCACTTACTGGGCCCCCGGTCCCCAACTTCAGTAACAGTGTATCAGTCAGCACTTGCCTGATACAATAATGCTTCATAGCAAACCGTCCTCAGATACTTTAAGCAATAGTCATTTATTCCAGAGCTCACAGATCTGTGGTTTTGTTGCATCTGCACAGGGTTAGGCTGGTATCCAGGCTCCAGGGTCTGGGCTCTAGAATCTAGATTTAAGGTTCCAGACTCCAGGGTAAATTCAGTTCTGTTTGACTTGCCTCTTCTTCTATGGACCAGAGGTTACCCAGAGCGTGTGGTGAACTCAACATGTGCCATTCAGGGGCCCAGGATGAAGGCCAGTGTCCACGTGGGGCACATACTTCTCATGGCAGTGCACCAGACTTAAAAAAAGGACAAGCTTAGTAGAGCAAACACATTTCAAGCCTCTGGTACTCTACACACATCCTCTTGTCCAAAGCAAATCACCTAGCTAGACCCAAAGTCAAGGGGTCAGAGAAGTAATGTGTCCTTCAGGAAGATGGCATAACAAGGTGGATATATATAATGCGCCTGAAAACGTGTGAAGAGTTAGGGACAGAGAATTCAGTCTTCCAAAAGCAGGAAGGGTCACAATGTCCTGTATTGTTGGGTTGCCTGTATCCACCCAAAGTGGAGGGACCCACTTGAGGACGGAGCCCAATTCTTATTCACCTCGGAATTTCCACATCTGACATGAGACCTGCATTTATCTGAGGTATTCAGTAAGTTATTCCAGAAGTAAATTACTGAATAAATTATTCTGAAACAACAAGAAGATGGAAATAATTCTCTCAGAGCACCATTTAGAAAGAGAGAGGAAGAACAAGTCTTATAGGGTTTCTTCCCCTCCTTTTTTATTCAGCCTGATTCTTTTTAGCAAATACTCAGTTTTTCTGATTTTGAAGCTGTTGACTCCTCTTGCAAAAGTCCACCATGACAGACAAAATCTTTACTCTGATTTTCATCTCTGTGTATTTCCCAGCACCTGTGTCGATGCTTGTTGGTTTTGTTTTCATAAACAGAACAGCAAATGTTCCCCAGGAAGATGCTTTTTTTTTTTTCTTTTGATGAAACTTTTTGAAATTAGATGGGTGCCTAAAATAAGATGAGATTGTCTTAAGGCTTTTTGTTCCCTCATGAAACTGACAAGAAATTGGAATTCAGGCATTCTCTTTTCCTCTGTGATCCTGGGCCTCCAAACCTGTTAACTCTAATACTAAAATAACAACTTGATGTCTCCCTTGATGTTATCTGCATTAGGGTTTTGCAACATAGAGCATCCATCTTTATTAGCGGAATAAAAGGAGCAGTTATTTATGCAGCACTTACTTTTTCTTTCCATAAAGTGTTTGAAGACTAATTAACCACATGGATGTTGCCAAGGCCTGCCATAGGCTGGAAAGAGACTGTCAGTGCCTCTCCCATCTCCTGCAGTAGGCACGGAAAAATGGGTCCTCGGAGATGGCCTTGTCCTACTCTCCAGAACCTGCGAACACGTACCTTACACAGAAAAAGGGACTTCTCAGGTTTTATTTTTATAAAAATATTTATTTGGCTGCATGGGATCTGAGTTGTAGCACGTGAAATCTAGGTCTCCAACCAGGAGTGGAACCTGGACCCCATGCATTGGGAATGTGAAGACTTAGCCCCTGACTGCCAGGCATGCCCAGAGTTAATAACCTCGAGTGGATTATCCTGGATTCTCTGTGTAGTTTGACATAATTACCAAGGTCCTTACAAGAGAGTAAGGAGAGTCAGAGTCAGAGAAGGAGATACAGTGACGGAAGCCAAGGGTGGAGATGTTATGCTGTTGACTTTGAAGACAGAAGAGGAAGGCAGGTGGCTTCTAGAAGCTCAGAAGGATTCTTCCCAAAGTTGCCAGAGGGATACAGCTCTACCAACACATTTTAAACTTCTGCTCGCCAACATCAGCTAGTACAGTTGTGTTATTAAGCGTCTGTCTACAATGCGGGAGACCCAGGTTCGATCCCTGGGTCGGGAAGATCCCCTGGAGAAGGAAAGGTCAATCCACTCCAGGACTATTGCCTGGAAAATCCCATGGACAGAGGAGCCTGGTAGGCTACAGTCCATGGGGTCGCAAAGAGTCCGACACGACTGAGCGACTTTACTTTACTAAGGTGGTGAGGGCTCCCTTGGTGGCTCAGACAGTAAAGAATCTGCCTACAAAGCAGGAGACCTGAGTTCGATCCCTGGGTTGGGAAGATCCCTGGGAGAAGGAAATGGCAACCCACTCCAGTATTCTTGCCTGAAGAATTCCACAGACAGAGGAGCCCGGCGGGCTCCAGTCCATGGAGTCATGAAGGGTTGAACACGACTGAGCAACTAACACTTACACTTTCAAGGTGTCAACAACAGGAAACTGGTACACCTCCCAAAGGCTTTCCAGAAAGTGTAGACTTGAGAGCTGCTCTGGCTGTGGGAGCAGACTTGGTCATGCTTTGGGCAGGCCGTGCAGGCTGCACAGTTGAGACCCTAGGACCAGCTGCAACTGTTGACCGACAGGATGAACATGGTTGCTGCCTGGCCGCCCCCCCCCCTCCGCCCCCGCCCGGGACAGCTCTGGCGCAGATTCTAGCCCATCTTCAGCAGTCTCCAGCTGGAATGAGACCAGTTGCCCACAGCAGGCTTCCCCCGCCCAGTGGCTTCCTCCCCTTTCCTGTTGCACTTCTCCACTTTGCCAACCCCCACTTCCCAGGAATGCCTGCCTAATGTTACTTGTCTCAGGGTCCTTTATCAAGAACACGGCCTAGGATACACACACACACACACACACACACACACACACACACAGAACTGCTGCGATGGGGAGGAACGAAGGACTGGGAAAGAGCTTGAGATGACATCGCTAAGAGTCCAGTTGGACGTGTGCCTGGGGCGCTCTCTGATATAGATGCAGCGGCTCCATCAGAGTCTTTTTGGGGTTTTTAACAGATTTCTCTGGTGGTCCAGTGGTTGAGACCCCACGCTTCCACTGCAGGGAGCATGAATTTGATCCCTGGTTGGGCAACTAAGATCCTGTGTGCCATGTGGCATGGCCAAAAAATAAAAGTCTTTTTGGTATTTTCAAAGGAGAGAACAAGTCTTTATCTGTAGCAATTCTGATCAATAGGAAAGTGTAGAATGGTACGAGAAGAATAAATCGGAGCTCTTGAAGAGGAAATAATTAAATTATTTTAAAATTGGCTCATCCATCTTATGATACTTACTTATCCTGTATGGTTTTCTATCGACCTTTAGAATCAGACACCATGCATGGGTATCGTTTTCTTCATAGGTCAACAGGAGAACAAAAGATAATTTCAAGTGAAATGAAATAAGTGTGCCCGATAAATGTGATATGCTGAGTTTTGTGAAAATCACTTTGCAAACAAATAAAATGGAGAGATTCATAGGAACAGCTGTACTTTTGGACTTTCCTGGAGGTCCAGGGGTTAGGACTCTGTACTTTCACTAGTGGGGGCCCGGGTTCAATCCCTGGTCAGAGAACTAAGATCCCTCAAGCCATACAGTGCATCCAAAAAAAAAAAAAAAACGGTCTGTTAATGTTAATAACTTAGAGGTTATGGACATTTATGGTTGCATCCCACATTTAATCTCAGGCAGTCCAAATGCTGCATGCAATAGTACAGTTCCTATGAGTCTCTAATGTCTCTAATGAGTCTCTAATGTCCATGACACAGAAGTAATCTCACTTTGGAGCAAGGGGCATAGAGTGTTCCAGCATCATTCAAAAAAAGCGACCTTAACTACCATGCTGCCAATGATGTCATCTTACAGTAAAAGCAACTGGCAACAAGAGTATGGTTTTTGCTCTGAGCAGTAGAGTTGCTCTTTTTATAAGGAATTTTTCATATTAAAAAAAATTCTTCATGAATACCATTGCTTACTTCAGGGTTAAAATAGTGTAGTTGCAAAATGTTAGTAGTTTGGCATTTAAATATTAAATGATGAAAACCTGATCATTTTAAGACTTACAAAAATAATATTTCTGTGATTGCACTTGACATCCCATCTAGAAATCTCTCTTGTATATATGAATGGCTCATATTTGTTTGGTAGATATTTTCTACTGATATCATTCCACAAGGCAATAAAATAAGTTTATTATCACTGCTATTATCATGTTGGTTTATTGAGAATGACTATATGGAGTTGTGGAAAAGGGGTACTCTGGTCATGTGTACTTTATAGAGAAGATATAGGGCATCACAGTAATAAAGCAATTAACCATAAATTATGCAGCATATAAGTGGCAGAGCCAATATTCAAATCCAAAAGAAAAGAATCCTTTACCTGCTTTAAATGGCCAATTTACATATTTGAGAGCCTTTATCTACAGATTGATTCTAAGAGTTAGGAACTAATAATCAGTACTCTCAATAGTATAATTTTTTAATATTATTCACTGTAGAATAAAGTATTCAGTAGTATGGCTGGAGCAATAAAGAAGTAATCCTATGTCATTTCAATCATCCCTAATTATTTTTTACCATATGTTTTCTCTATAGTATTTCATCCTAACCTAAGATATATTTATCTGTCTAATAACTCCCACATTTATAGCTCCAGCTTTGATCTTTCTGTTAAGATCCAAATCATGCTGCCATCTGACACCTGTCATCTCAATGGAGCTATTTCAGAGGGATTAGAAACCTTACATTTCCAAAAGTCAGTCATCAGTCTTTCTCACCACCTCCATGCCCTTCTGGAATTTCTCTAATATCAGGAGTCTAGAGTCGTGGCCTTGCCATCTGATCAGTTGTCATCCCACAAATCTGAAATTCGCTCTTGCTATCTCCTTCCTTCCTGCCATTTTGCATTCAATCCATTATGTTCTGTTGCCTCTGCTTTGGGGATTCACCCACTTTCTTCCCCTCTCTAGTTTCAACATCCTCGTCTCAGTACCCATCAACTCTTGCCTAAACCATTGTGATACTCTCTCCTTACTGTGAGACATTTATGTAAATAACCTAGAAAAAAAATATAACTCGCCATTCTTTTAGAGAGATATATTCACAGAGATTTTACATTTTTCATTTGTTGGTTCACATCTCTCTTTATTGGAGCATAGATGATTTACAAAACTGTCAGTTTCAGGGATACAGTGAAGTGATTCAGTTATACATACACATATGTGTATGTTTCTTCTTTTGTTGCGATGCATGGACTCTCTAGTTGTGGCACACAGACTCAGAAGTTGTGGTGTGTGGACCCCTGCAGCATGTGGAATCTTAGTTCCCTAACCAGTAATCGAACCCACATCCCTGCATTGCAAGGTGAATTCTTAACCACTGGACCACCTGGAAAGTCCCCAGATCTCTTTTAAAAGAAATAGTATAAATGGGATGAAATCTCCCCTCCCGCAATCCCTTTTTCCTTCCTCTTTTTGCTGATGATGGTGTATATTGTTTAAATGAGTGTATGCTTTTATTTTTCTGAGTAGCACCTTAACACAATGTATTGCTTTGTATATTTTTAAAATGTACACCAACTGTGGTTTATTCATGCAATGGAGTCCTTGTAGTTAAAGTGAGTAGATTTAACCTATATATCAATATCTATTTGAAAATACAATATTAAGAAAATACACCAGCAAAAGAACCTTTCTGGTCTTTTCTCATTCCTGCCTAAGCACATAGAGTAAGTGGCCTTTAAAAACCAAAAACTTGGCCATGCTTTAAAATTGGGTCTTCATGTTGCTCTTGGGATAAAGTTCAAAATCCATGCCACAGCCTGCACAGCCCCTCCCTCCCTGGCTCCTACCTTACTTTCCAGCCTTTGTCTGTATTTCCATCTGCACTCCATCATCAGAGTCCCTCTGCCATGTGGATTCTCCATGCTCTTCACCACCTCCTCCCCTCATGTCCCCAAACCTGGCCAGTTCCTACAGTCCCTTGATACTCAACTCTAATGCCTTTTCTTTGTGGGGTTCCCTTCTGACTCATAGGTACCGCCAAGTCATAACTCATTCAAATAGCCTTTAGCAGCACTGACAAGTAGAACTTTCTGTGATGATGGAAATGTTCTGTATATGCTCCATCCGATACATCACATGGGACCAATGAGCACTTGAAATGTGGCTAGTGAGACTGAAGGACTGAATTTTTAATTTCAGTTGATTGCAATTTAAAGAGTTGCGTGGGTCCCATAGCTACTGTATGGGGCAGTGCAGCTCTGAAATCTTTCCTTTGTCCTTCATACCACTTCATACCACAGTCCTTAGATATTTACCCCTGTGGGTGTTTGTTTCATGTCCATCCCTCGAAACTAAACTCCACGAAGGGAAGGTCATGTTTGCTCTTTCATCACCAGCATTTGCAGTGTGTCTGGCACAAGAGACACTCACTACCTACTCCTTGAATAAATGAATGAATCACTTTGTATATTTCTCTAAGGAAGTTAGATTCTATTAGACCAAGAAGAATTTGGGGCAAGAATTGTGAGCAAGAAAACTAATAAGACTACCTTGGCAGTTTAGAAAGAGCATGGGGGCAGCCAAAGGAAGGATGGGTGCAAGCAACCGAGGGAGAGGAAGATTGGAAGGTGGTTAGTGCATTCATCCTAGCAATGAATGGTGCACGCCTAATGATGGGAGATTGATAGAGATGCAGGGAGAAACTAGGAGATTGGGTATTAGTTAAATGAGAGGCATAGGAAGGGAAAGGAGGTCTCAATTTATCTCCCCATCCCCTGGGGCAGACAAAGCCTTGAATGCTAGCAGTTATTTGGGAGGTACTCCCAGAGAGTATGAATGAGGAAAAGGGGATGTGAGACTGAGAAGGAAGAAGAGCCAGCGCAGGGTGACCTCATGGTCAGGTTACTGCCGGGTGAGCAACTTGGACTCAACGCCATTGAGAGGGGGGCTTCTGAGGACCAGTGTGGAGCACACCTCACGTGGTCCTATTGGATGATGAGATCAGCTCCATTCCTTGCAGCAGATTTTCTCTGAGCCCATCAGCTCCCCTGCATATCTGTGTGAGGCTCTGGTGCCTCAGTGGGCTCCTCTACTGTCAGAGTGCTCAGACATAGAAGTGAGATGCAAGTGCTCAAGCAGAAAAGTTGTTGGTCAGCCAGGAACTCTCTCCCTCAGTGGCAGCTTTCACGGATAGAGAGCAGGGCATTTACCGCATCTGTTCCACATGGTTCTAAAACCACTTGCAGGCTCCTGGACTGTTGCATTGCTTCTGAGAGCAGGGTGATATAAAACACAGGGAGACCCGTGGAACAGATGCTGTGACCCACTCCTGCACTTTGGCCACTGTCTCTCTTAGTACACAGTGGACATGCGAGGGCCAGGTGAGCGGTGGTACCATCATTCCAGAACACAGCCTCTCTCTTGGCCTTCATGCCTTGTTACTCAGCTCTCACCATGGGAGGTGATTCCAGGTTGAATTGGTATTGGACATTGCAACATCTTCTTTCCTAATATCCATCATGCCTGTACTTAAATAGGGCAGCTTGTGGCTCAGCTGGTAAGGCATCGGCCTACAATGTGGGAGACCTGGGTTCAATCCCTGAGTTGGGAAGATCCCATGGGGAAGGGAAAGGCTACCTACTCCAGTATTCTGGCCTGGAGAATTCTATGGACTGTATAGTCCATGGTCATAAAGAGTCAGACATGACTGAGTGACTTTCACTTCACCTCAGTGGTACACAGAATTCTAAAATGGCCCCAAGATTCTGGGAACCTGGTGTATGTGCCATGAATAATCCCGCCCCCTTTTTGGAGAATGGATAAGAGTTGTGAACACAATGGGATCTCAATCCCATGATTAGCTGACATCACATGGCAAAGGTGAAAAGGTTTGGACGTGTAAATAAGGTAAGGCACCTACTCAGTTATCTTGAATTAATTAAAAGTGACAGTATCCTGAGTGGGCTTGTACTAATCAGGTGAGCCCTTTAACATAGGCCTAGTGGTTCTAAATAGGAAAAGGAGTACGTCAAGCCTGTATACTGTCACCCTGCTTATTTAACTTATATGCAGAATACATCATGAGAAACGCTGGACTGGAAGAAGAAGCTGGAATCAAGATTGCCGGATATGCAGATGACACCATCCTTATGGCAGAAAGCGAAGAACTAAAGAGCCTCTTGATGAAGGTGAAAGAGGAGAGTGAAAAAGTTGGCTTCAAGCTCAACATTCAGAAAACTAAGATCATGGCATCTGGTCCCATCACTTCATGGCAAATAGATGGGGAAACAGTGGCTGACTTTGTTTTTTTGGACTCCAAAATCACTGCAGATGGTGACTGCAGCCATGAAATTAAAAGATGCATGCTCCTTGGAAGGAAAGTTATGACCAACCTAGACAGCTTATTCAAAAGCAGAGACATTACTGTGTCAACAAAGGTCCATTTCATCAAGGCTATGGTTTTTCCAGTAGTCATGTATGGATGTGAGAGTTGGACTATAAAGAAAGCTGAGCACCGAAGAATTGATGCTTTTAAACTGTGGTGTTCGAGAAGACTCTTGAGAGTCCCTTGGACTGCAGGGAGATCCAACCAGTCCTTCCTAAAGGAAATCAATCCTGAATATTCATTGGAAGGACTGATGTTGAGGCTGAAACTCCAATACTTTGGCCACCTGATGCAATGAGCTGACTCATTGGAAAAGACCCTGATGCTGGGAAAGATTGAAGGCAGGAGAAGAGGATGACAGAGGATAAGATGGTTGGATAGTATCACTGACTTCAATGGACATGAGTTTGGATAAACTCCGGGAGTTGGTAATGGACAGGGAGGCCTGGTGTGCTGCAGTCATGGGGTCGCAAAGAGTCGGACATGACTGAGTGACTGAACTGAACTGAACTTGGGCTGAGAATTTGTGAACCTCAGTTTCCTCGTCTGTAAAATGAGAATAAAAATATAACTTATACAATTTTTATAAGTTTTTAATTCAGTGCCTGGCATTAAGCCAGCACTCAAGTTAGTTATTGTTATGATACTATTATGACTTTATTTTTATTATATAGTTCTTTGTTAGGTTGCAAGTTATCGGACAGCTTAACAGTTAGATACTGAATCAAATAAAACTGAATATAATTGATTTTTCTAGTAGTGAGCTCTGATGGGACTTCCCAGATGCTGCTGGTAGTAAAGTATCCCCCTGCTAATGCAGTAGACATAAGAGACGTGGGTTTGATCCCTGGATTGGGAAGATACTCTGGGGGAGGGCATGGCAACCCATTCCAGTATTCTTACCTGGAGAATCCTATGGACAGAGGAGCCTGGTGGGCTACAGTCTATGGGGCTGCAAAGAGTTGAACACAACTGAGCAACTAAGCATACATACAAGCTATGGTGGGCTGACCCAAGCAGAAGGGAATAGTTTTATGTTCTATTTTATAAAAATTAATTAGATACATACTATGTGCTTTGGAGAGGCAGATGAATCAAACTAAATCCTTGCACTTAAGGAGCATGTGGTAAGAATTCATTGAAGCAAAATGTTAAGCATGGTAGCGTAGATGCTGAGGTTTTTTTGTTTTTGTTTTTTTCAAAATTACTTACTGAAACAGCACATATGCATAAAACTGCATAAATCCTAACCATTCAGCTGAAAACAAATTTGAACAAACTTCCATGACTTCCACGTAACTGGCATCCAGATAAAGAAAAGGAGCATTACCAGCCTCCATCAGCCTCCACCTTATACCCCATGCAAGTGACTGCTCAAAGGCAACACTTCTGTTGACTTCTCATACTCTAAACTGACTTTGCAAGTTCTTGAATTTCATATAAATGGAATCACACCATATGTCCTTTCTTCATGGCTTCTTTTGTTCACCATTGTGTGGGTTAAGTTTCATCCATTTTTTTTTGTTTAGTTCACAATTCTAACCTTTCTTTATTTGAATACCAATTACATACAATTTTCTGCTCTCATATGGAAGATGTAAAAATAACTGAACTTTCAGTAAAAATAGCTTTCAAGGTCTAAGTTTACTTTGTACATGAAAGAGTTCCTAATAAATGAAAAAATAAAGAAGTCACCAGATACTGAGTAATGTTGAGTCTTAGTTGCTGAATGTGAGGTCTTCATTGCATCACGTAGATCTTTTGTTGTGGGCACTCGGATTCTGTGGTTGTGGCAAGAGGGCTCAGTATCTGTAGCCCATGGGCTCTAGTAGTTGTAGTGCATGGGCTTCATTGCTCCATGGCATGGGGGATCTTAGTTCCCTGACCAGAGATTGAACTTGCATTCCCTGCATTGCAAGGCAGATTCTTAACCTCTGGACCACCAAGGAAGTCCCTCAACCATGTTGTTGTGCATAGCTGTTGATCAGTTATTCTCATTGCCAGATGGTATTCCATTGTGTCAATATTCCACAATTTATCCATTCTAGCGTTGATGGGCCTTTGCATGGCTTCCAGTTTTTGCTGATTACAAACACAGCTCTATGAACATGCTCAGATATTTTGGGGTGACATTTCTGTTGGGAATATATAATATATAGATGTAGAATTAGACTTTGAATTTTCAAGTAACAGTAGAATCGATGAATATGAACAGCAATAAAGTGATTCAGAGAGAGAGAGAGAAATGGGACATGCAGCAGTGTGCAGGGTGCTAGGTAGGCAGTTGTACATCCTGTAATGAGCACCAGAAGAATCAGTCAATAAAGACTGAACTGGAATAGACTGCACCTTCCAGTATGAAAAGGGGCAGAGACCATACACCAACGTTATAGGGACAGACTTGTGAATATCGATTGAAAGAATATTCTCAATATTGAGGAACATTGAGATATAGCTGTGACTGTGACATTTGAGTAGAACAGATATAAACAAGGTTATCTTACTAAGACAAAACATAAAACCCATCAGTTTCTAGTAGTAGGTGTCAAACTGGTAAAGAAAATGCTCTTAAGCAAATCACTTTCTGGTTACACAGTCTCTCTTATGGCTATTTGAAGACATATGGCTGGGTTCTGAACAATGAGTTGTAGGGAGAATAATTCATATTACTTACTGGCTTGGATATAAGCTTTCCTATGTAATCTACTCAGTCCCTTTTTCTCTGACAAGAGCCAACAAAGAGGGCTCCCCCACCCCAGCCTCCAACTAACCATCATCAGACTGTGATGACAGCAAAAAGTTAACTTTTGTTGCAATAGACCCCGGAGATTTTAGGGTTATTTTATGACTCACGTACAGCTTAACCTGCCATGATTATAATGGTAGGCAACAAGAGGGGCTGTAGAGAAATTTTATAACTGAGTCGTCTAACTATATAGACTGCCTTTAACTAATTCTGTTAATAATCATTATCCCTTGCTTAGTACCTCCAAGCATTCCTTGTTTTTGTTAAACTGAAATATAATTGTTTTATAATGTTTTGTTATTTTCTAGTATACTACAAAGTGATTTAGTTTTATGCAGTTTTCAGATTCTTTTCCACTGTAGGTTATTACAAGATACTGAATACAATTCTCTGTGCTATATAACAGGTCATTTTTAGTTATCTATTTTATATATAATATGTATCTGTTAATCCCAAGCTCCAAATTTATCCCTCCTCCCCCTTCCCCACTTTGGTAATCATCAGTTTGTTTTCTATGAGTTTCTTTCTGTTTGATACATAAGTTCATTTATATAATACTTTTAGGCTCCACATATAAGTGTTATATGACATTTGTCCTTCTCTTTTTGACTTACTTTTTTAAAATATAAATTTATTTATTTTAATTGGAGGTTAATTACTTTACAATATTGTATTGGTTTTGCCATACATCTACATGAATCTGCCACAGGTATACACGTGTTCCCCATCCTGAACCCCCCTCCCTCCTCCCTCCCCGTACCATCCCTCTGGGTCGTCTCAGTNCCTCCCTCAACTTTGTGGATTCGTTTTTTAAAATTTATTTTTAATTGAAGGATAATTGCTTTACAATGTTGTATTGGTTTCTGCCATGCAACAACGTGCGTCAGCCCTAAGTATACACATGTCCCCTTTCTCTTGAACCTCCCTCCCAGCCCCCACCCACTCCACTCCTCTCCTCTAGGTTGTCCCAGAGCCCTGGGTTGAGCTCCCTGTGTTATACAGCAACTTCCCACTAGCTCTCTGTTTTGCATATGGTAATGTGTATGTGTCAACATGGAATCTAGAAAAAAATGATACTGATGAACCTATTTGCTGGGCAGGAATAGACATGCAGACACAGAAAGCAGAGTTGTGGCCACAGCGGGGAAGCGGGGAGGAGAGGAGGGGATGAATTGACAGAATAGCTTTGAAACATACACGTTACCATGTGGATTCTTGAGGACCAACTTCACCCCAGCTCTTCCAGGAACCTTTTAATACCTACCAAGTGGTCATTCTCTCCACTGACGGCGCCTCTGCAGTGTAGCGCTTGTTCTGCAGCTATCTAATACTACTTATTAGGCACATGTTTGGCAATCTCTTGGTAGACACAGAATCCAGCTTATACGTTGTCAGTCTCTAGCACAATTCCTTGCATACCTAGATACGTCATGAATATTTAGAAGACTGGTCAGTTAATTTCCTACTTGGAAATTACATCAGTTACAAAGTTCTGGCCCCTGTGTTTCCTGTATGAAGTAGGAATGACAGACAGTACATGGAGCTCAAATTCCATGAAGCAAAAGCATATAAGGGATGGCACTGGACTATTTGTTTCCTTTTAGCTCTTGTAGCAACTGTTTTGAATTTGTTTGTTTTGCCTGAGAGCTAGGATTGTGAATGGCAGGTCAAGTGATTTTTCTGTACATCCGGAAAATGAAATTGAGTACTTGATAGAGAGTAACCGCTTAAGACAGGAAAAAGAAGAGATTGTAGTGCTCAAAAAAAATTTTATAGCAGAGCAATAAAAAATGAAAATAAATAAGGTCAAGTAGCAAATGTTTGAACCTATTGGACACAAGCTTCTGTGGCCATTGATGGACAAAGTTTATATGACTGCTGGNAGAGAGTAACCGCTTAAGACAGGAAAAAGAAGAGATTGTAGTGCTCAAAAAAAATTTTATAGCAGAGCAATAAAAAATGAAAATAAATAAGGTCAAGTAGCAAATGTTTGAACCTATTGGACACAAGCTTCTGTGGCCATTGATGGACAAAGTTTATATGACTGCTGGTCCATTGATAGATGTACATTAGTGGTCAGTGTTCCAGGAAGTTTAAGGAGATGAATGGAAATTGAAACCCAAGTGCTTTCTTAGGATGACAGTACTCTGTCAGAATGCCATCAGTCTGTTTGCCTATCCTAAATTCTTCATATTTAATTGTCTTCTTTTGCTCATATTTTTAAAAGATTTTTGTGGGACCATTTTTAAAGTGTTTATTGCATTTGTTACAATATTGTTTCTGTTTTATGTTTTGATTTTTTGGCCATAAGGCATATGGGACCTTAGCTGGATGACCAGGGATTGAACCCACACCCCCTGCATTGGAAGGTAAAGTCTTAACCACTGGACCACCAGGGAAGTCTCCTTTTCTCATTTTTATGATGGTTATCCTAATAATACTCTAGCCTGGACTTTGGCCAAGACATCTGGGGATAGAAATGATCCTGAATTATTCTATCCTTTGGGTAATGATTTTAAAAACTTGTTAGATGGCTAGAGATCCTTGGAGAATTTCTGTTTTCTTGAAAGACTGTCAAAGATAGTGAGGCCTGTGCTTTGGACAATGGTCCTTGTGAAAGGTGACATCCTCACCAGCTCCCCAGACTCTAGTCAGAGAGGACCTTTGGAACTGCAAGAGTTTCTTCTACTGATCCCAACAGACTCTTCCCTCCAGCACTCCTAATTTGGCACTGGCTCTGTGTAGTAGGGGGTCTGGTTTATGGAATCTGATTATCTCAGCAAGGGGGTGAAGAAGGAGCAATGGAGAGCTCGTGTTTAATGGGGACAGAGTTGCAGTTTAGGATGGTGAAAAATCTGGGAGATGGATGATGGTGAGAACTGCACAACAATGTGAATGTACTTAATACCACTGAACTGTACAGGTCCGTCTAGTCGAAGCTGTGGTTTTTCCAGTGGTCACGTAAGGATGTGAGAGCTGGACTATAAGGAAAGCTGNCAACATTCAGAAAACTAAGATCATGGCATCTGGTCCCATCACTTCATCGGAAATAGATGGGGAAACAGTAGAAAGAGTGACAGACTTTATTTTGGGGGTCTCCAAAATCATTGCAGATGGTGACTGCAGCCCTGAAATTAAGATGCTTACTCCTTGGAAGAAAAGTTATGACAAACCTAGACAGCCTACTAAAAAGCAGAGACATAGAGACATTACTTTGCCAACAAAGGTCCATCTAGTCAAAGCTATGGTTTTTCCAGTGGTCAGGTATGGATGTGAGAGTTGAACTATAAAGAAAGCCGAGTGCTGAAGAGTTGATGCTTTGAACTGTGGTGTTGGAGAAGACTCTTGAGAGTCCCTTGGACTGCAAGGAGATCCAACCAGTCCATCCTAAAGGAAATCAGTCCTGAATATTCATTGGAAGGACAGATGCTGAAGCTGAAACTCCAATACTTTGGCCACCTGATGCGAAGAGCTGACTCATTTGAAAAGACTCTCATGCTGGGAAAGATTGAAGGCAGGAGGAGAAGGAGTCAACAGAGGTTGGATGGCATCACCGACTCAATGAACATGAGTTTGAGTAACTCAGGGAGGCCTGGCATGCTGCAGTCCATGAGGTCGCAAAGAGTCAGACATGACTGAGCAACTGAACTGATTCCATGTAGGTTATAAGATATTTAATATAGTTCCCTGTGCTATACAAGTCCTTATTGGTTGTCTATTTTATATATAGCAGTGTTTATATGTTAACCCTAAACTCCTAGTTTCTCTCTCCTCGCCCCTCCCACTTGGTAATTACAAGTCTGCTCTCTGTGTCTGTGAATCTATCTCTGTTCTATAAACATTTTACGGATAGTTAGCTGATGTGGTTTAAAAAAAATACCTTCTCTGCCTTGTGAACACTTGAAAGGGCCGTTGAGAGGTACTTGCCCCAAACTGATGCCATACAATGAATATGGACACCAGATAGGTTGATTCAGACATAAGTGCCTGGTACCCGGAAAGGGGAGGTTAAT
>SJYA01003372.1:478795-494001 GCA_006410615.1 Neotragus moschatus
AGGTTAATCCCCCAGACTCTAGTTCCACAGAAGATTTCCTTCAGAGCAGGGATCAACAAGCTACGGCCAAAGGGAGAGTCTGGCCTGCAGGTCATTTTGCTTGAACCCCCAAGCTAAGAATGGTTTTTTTATTTTTGATGGCTAAAAAATAAAGAATGATATTGGATGTGTGTGAACATTGTATGTAATCCATATTGTAGTGTCCATAGAGTTCAGTTGGCACCCGGGCACTCCCATTTGTTTACATGTTGTTTCTGGCTGTTTCCCCACTACAGCAGGAGAGGGGGATAGTTAAAACAGGGCCTGTGTGGCCTGCAGAGACTGAAATAGTTAATATCTCCTTCGTGGAGAAAGCTGGCTGACTTGTGGTGTAGAGAAATTGAAGCGCTTGAGTCCTGCTATATTTGACAGAGTTCATGCTGAGTTTGAACACAAGAGAGTCATTGTGTCTGTGGCCAGTGGGGGAAAGAGCCCTGAATCGGAGGTGAAAAGCCCACAGTGAGAAAAACAGGCTCTGTAGCCTTGAAAGACCCACAGGCAGTTTTTGTCACAAAGAGGAAGGAAGAGGCTGATTTGTGGCAGAGGGCACTTGGAGAGGTAGGGATAACGGACTGAGGTCAGCCAGAAACTCAGAGAGCTAAAATAAGTTCAAGTCAGTAATTGCATTTCCATAGTGTCCAAGCCCCAGAGGCCCAACTGAAACAGCCAGAATGGATTGAATTCGTGCTAGGAGCAGGGCTTGCTATTGATCAAGTAGGCCCATCTAGCAGCCCTGCATCTTAGCAGGAATTATTACTCTCCAAGAAATCCTTCCTAGAAGCAGATCTCCATCACTTTCCTGATGACTCAAGAAAGCATTCTAGACAGGATAAAGTCGGCAGGATGGATCCCTGCAGCACAAGCTGAAGAGGGGAGAGGGTGTGAAGGTAAGCAGGAGCTCAGTCAAATTCAGCTCACATTCATCTGATGCAGAGCAAAGTTTTTGCTTGGATATTACCATTCTGAGCCCTCATGTCTGGATGGAGAAACTAAGACTGACCGTTTTACATTTTTTTCATGAATTACAGTGCTAGTAAGTGAAAGTAACAGAAGGTAGCAATGTTGGCAAGCTAGAGTGGCATCAAGGGATGAGAACAGGAAGAGAGAGGTAATGGAGGAATTCCACTGCACATGGGAACCCAGGTAGCCACCCCTGGATCTGGGCCCTGAACTCTGTAGGTTGATACCAGCTCCCACAGTCGGCCTGGAACCAGGAGTGAGCATATTAAGGAGGTTGGGAATGATGAAAACAACTCAAGCTCTAACTCTGAGTGAAGGTAGAGTGTTCCCTAGGATGTACGGTTTTTTCACAAAAGGAAAGGGCTGCGCACACACACTGATTAAGGACAAGGAGCCTAAAACCAGAATGCCCACTTAGTAGCTCTGTGAGCTTGGGCAAGGCACTTAACCTCTCTTTGCCTCAGCAAAATAGGGTCAACACTAGCACCTGTTTCATGCGTTTGTTCTGAAGATTAAAAGGGGTTAATATCTGTAAAGTGGAAATGTGCCTTTATTAAATAAAGTAGATGATGGAGATCATTAGCTACATGCTTATAAACACTGACTTGAATATTCATCGGAAGGGCTGGTTTTGAAGCTGAAGCTCCAATACCTTGGCCACCTGATGTGAAGAGCTGACTCATTGGAAAAGACCCTGATGCTGGGAAAGATTGAAGGCAGGAGGAGAAGGGGACAATAGAGGATGAGATGGTTGGATGGCATCACCGACTAAATGGACATGAATTTGAGCAAACTCCGGGAGATGGTGAAGGACAGGGAAGTCTGGCATGCTGCAGTCCATAGGGTTGCAAAGAGTCGGACGCGACTTAGTGGCTGAACAGCAACAAAAACATCGACTAACCAGTTCTCTAGGGGGAAAGATCTGGTTTCTCTTGTAAATACTCTTACTGTGGCATGTTTGAAGCTACTGGTGTACTGTCATTGATTGCAAAATTAGGAAGCAATAGGTCCAGTACCCACCCACCCCCATTATATGGTATTTCCACCATGCAGTTACAATAGGTGTACTGGACCCCAAGAGCATGATCATACCATGCACTTAATGATTAGAAAGTGATGAGTTTTGAGTATTACGTTTGCTTTTAAAATAGTTTAATTGTAAGTTTATATAACTTACTTTCAAATGTAGGCTATGTTTAAGAACTCTCCATGCCTGACATTTTGACAGTTGGCCCTCACAAGCATGTACTTAGTGGCACATAATTTGGAGACTTCAGTCTTCATGGCAAAGGAGAGATTTGTAGGATGAATTGCTAAGTGGAAGAGTCAAACCTCTGTGCCTCAGGGGACATGAATAGTGGTTAAGATGTGGGGGAACAGGCAACTGCATCTGTTCAGGTGGACCTCTCCAGGTGGCAGCAGAAGCTGCTGCCAACCCAGCACTGTCAACTCCTGGAAGCCATCCCAGACTGTGCATCTGCTCTTGCAGCTTCCCCTTGCAAGAGGCTGCATTTATGGAAGCCTTTCTTTATTGTGGAACACAAAGGAGCCACACTGGATTATGTTGGCCCTCATAACAACACAGTGAACACAATGAGGGCTTAGTTCGGAATTTAGGTAGTGCTTTATCAACACTGGGATAATTCAGATGTACAATGATGGGGAAACAAAGCGTGTTGTCATCCCAGCCATGTTTCTCCCTGCTTTCCTTGTCTTCTTCCTTGAGGGTCATCAGGCTGCTGAATCATTGTCCAGGAGAGGATGGTACCGGCTGTGTTGGAGCTGTCCTTGAGAAAAAAGGTCAACCTTGGCATATAGGTGTAGATTTATTCTGAGAAGTTCTTTTAGCCCTCCTATTTAAAACAAACAGCATTAGTAGATATTTAATAGATTGATTTTTTAATGTTTATTTTTACTTTATTTTACTTTACGTTACTGTATTGGTTTTGCCATACATTGACATGAATCCACCACGGGTGTACATGAGTTCCCAATCCTGAACCCTCTCTCACCTCCCACCCCATATCATCTCTCTGGATCATCCCCATGCACCAGCCCCAAGCATCCTGTAAAATAATTGAATGAATAAGTGAATGAAATAAAGTAATCAACAGTGGGGTTTTTTCCCAAGGGGGAAAAAAAAGAACTATCTAACTCTTAACATGAATATGGTACTCCACACTATAGTAGAATTTCTTTTCATAACATAATCTTTCTTTTCCCCATCTCTGCTAGAGGAATACATTTACCTATTCAGTTGATGTTATGTTCAATCTTGTAACTTACTTTGGCCAATGAGATGTTAGCAAGCATGGTGCAAGCAAAGTGTTTAAGCATACTTGCAGGTTAGCCATGCATGCTTGTGTATCTGCTGTCACCATGAGAAAAGCTTCCCCTGGGAAGCTGGTAACTCTCAGTCCTGGGCTAAAGGATGAGACACATTGAGCAGAATAGAACCTAGCCCACAGAAAGGCAAGCCTGGCTGGGTCTACAGCTTGAAGCAGAACAGCCTATTAGAAGCCAAAAGACAGCACCTAAACTCAGCCAATTCACAGACACATGAGTGTACTTGTTTGTTAGGCAGCAATAACTGATTAATACAGCCCAGATGGGGCCATACCCAGGGTCATGTCCCTGGGAAGAATTGAATGGGATTAGTACTTTGTACCAAGACTTTGCAAGGAGAAAGGATACTTTTCAATTAATTTACTCATCCATTATCTTTACCAAGAGCCTATCGTGTGGTAGACACTCTGTAAGATACACAAATACAACCTGGCATTGAAAACCAAAATTCCACTCTTTAATTTAAAGGATCATTAATCAGTTTTCATCTAAGGAGCTTGAGTCATGGTAATTCTGAATATATGTGGTGCCTGCCTAGATTCTTTCCATTAAGGGACATGTGAAGCCCCTGAAATTTTCAACTGGTTTTATTACCTGGAAGGAGCTGGATAAAATATCTCTCTTCTCTGTGTTTAAAAGGCCACTTGGCTTACATATCAGTTAAGACTCTTTTTCTATAAGAGGTGAAAACCCACCTCAAAGTGGTGTAAGCCTAAGAAGAAACCTATTAGTCACCTAACTGAAAATTCCAGAGAACTTGCACTAGAAAAAGATTAACCCAGGGATTCAAGGCATATCGTTTGTACTTACATTCTCTCTTTCCTCTGGGTCAACACATTTTTGTGTGTGTTGGCTTCATTTCTAGAGTCCTTGTGGCAGTCAAAAACTCCCGGTCTTCATAACCCCAGTTCAAATCCAAAGGAAAAGATTTTTTCCATAGCTCCCACCAAGTCCAGGGATTGACTCTGACTGGGATTAGTGGTGTAATTTGAGTCACATGCCTATCGCTGAACCAATCATTGCAACTGAAGAAATGAAATGTTTTGTTTGACTAGGGATAATTATGTATCATGATCCTGCCTTCCTCAAAGAGCCACAAGTGAAGAAGGAAAGAAAAAAACAGGAATAATGTCTCCAGAAATAAGGTGAAAGAGAACTTTATGGACAGAAAGAAACAAACGTATAGTTAGATTACTTTAAAAGTAAATATGTAGATATTGTGATTTTTGACAAGGATGTTACATGTAACTGAATGAGATTGGACCCCTACCATGTTAAAAATTAATTGGACCAAAGACCTAAATATAAGAGCAAAAACTATAAAAATTCTTAGAAGAATGCTGCTGCTAAGTCACTTCAGTCGTGTCCGACTCTATGCGACCCCATAGATGGCAGCCCACCAGGCTCCCTCATCCCTGGGATTCTCCAGGCAAGAACACTGGAGTGGGTTGCCATTTCCTTCTCCAATGCATGAAAGTGAAAAGTGAAAGGGAAGTCGCTCAGTCGTGTCCGACTCTTAGTGACCTCATGGACTGCAGCCTACCAGGCTCCTCCGTCCATGGGATTTTCCAGGCAAGAGTACTGGAGTGGGGTGCCATTGCCTTCTCCGTCTTAGAAGAATACATAGAAGTAAATCTTTGTGATCTTAGATTTGGCAATGAATTATTAATACCAAAAGCACAAACAGCAAAAGAAAAATAAGATAAATTAGACTTCGTTAACTTTAATGCTTCAGAGGGCACTGTTAAGAAAGTGAAAAGACAACCCACAGAATGGGATATATTATTTGCAAATCACACTTCTGATAAATGACTTATATCTAGAATATATAAAGAACTCTCACAACTCAGTAATAAAAAGATAACCCAGTTAAACATGGGCATATGGATCTGAATAGACATTTCTCCAAAGAAGGTATACAATTGGCCAACAGCATGAAAAGAAGCTCAACATCAGTAATCATTAGAGAAATGGAAATCAGACCACAATTAGATGCCACTTCATACCTACTAGGATGTGTATGATAAAAAAAATCAATTGTTGGCACAGATGTGGAAAGACTGGAACCTTTTTATACCCTGATGGTGGGAATGTAAAATGGTGCAGCCTCTATGGAAAACAATATGGTGTTCATTCAAAAAGTTAAATATAGATTTGTCATTTAGCTCAGCTGTTCCATTCCTATATATATTTACATCCAAGGGAAATGAAAACACATCTACATAAAAATTTGTCCACAACTGTTCATAGTACATGTCATGATAGCCAAGAAGTGAAAGATATCCAAATATCTGTCAGCTGATGAATGAATAAACAAAATGTGGCACATCCATACAATGGAATATTATTTGGCTACAAAAAGAAATGAAATAGGGATGCATGCTACAACACGGATGAACCTTGAAAATATTATGCTAAGCGAAAGAAGCCAGTCATAGAAGAAAGTCTTAGAGGCAGAAAGTAGTTGGTGATTAGCTAGGCCTGAAGGAGATGTGGGGATCAAGAGGTAATTAAAAGGTGTAGGGTTTAAGGGAGTGAATTGTATGGCATGTGAGCTGAGTCTAAATAAAGCCATACAAAAGAAGAGTAAATATCTACCAACATCAAATAGTCCAGTTTCTCAAATAAACTAATAGTTGATAGTCCTAACCATTACGTAGAAAATGAAGTTATGTATTTATAAAATGGTTTGATATTTTCTTCCGTGAAGCTTTGAGTAGCGCCATCTAATTTTCCTTCCTCATCATTTTGTTTCTTATTATAGTATGTTGTTCTATATCATGGAAACTTCCTTTTGTATTAAAAATAATAATAAAAGTAATAAATCATAATGAGTTGACAAAAATGAAATGAATTGTAAATCATTTCACATTTATATTATGCTAGGAGTTTCAGATTATGTAAGGATGATTGATATCACTTATTAATAGGACAATCCATATGAAGCAATCAATATGTATTAGGTTTGGTAATCTTTTACAGGCAGCCTAATTAGCATTTTCTACTTACATTTCTCAATAAAAATAGAATCTCCTAGCATTCTGAAGATTGCATTAATTTGTAACACCTGATGGCACAGAAAGAGGAAATTTTAAGTCTTCATTAGTGGCCTGGAAGAGAGAATAAACAGCAGGCTCATTACATTTTACACTGATACCCAATTAGAAAGTTTTCCCACACTAGGAAGGCCAATAAAGTTATAAAAATAGATCTTGGGAATTTGATTTGATGTGGACAAGAATCAAACTATGGGGAATTTAATCCATTTGACAGCAAGGTAATGTTTTTGAAGGAGGTAAAATAACTATGGCAAAATTTACCCGAAAGGTAGTGTGGGCTAAAGACAGCTAGAACTTACGGGGTAAATGTAGGCAGACATAAACATTCAATGGGCTATAAAGATATTCTGTCCATATTGGACAGAAGATCGCAACATAAGAATTTAAATGTCAGTAGTTGAGTATATTTAATTAAACCCCTATTCAGATTGTGTTTAAGAACTTACAGTCAGGAGTCAGATAGCTCAAGTCTCAATCTAGTTTCTGCCATTTACTTGAACAAGTTAATTTACTTCTGTACACTTCATTTCCCTCATGTATAAAATCTAGATAATAATTTCTAACCAGAATAAAGAATGTATTAATAACTGGGAATCCTGCATAGTGTCTGGCACTTAGGGACTAATATATGTTTGCATTTTTAATTATTATTATTACTATTTCAGCAGCTTCCTAATGGTTCCTCCTGACTTTTGTCAACACCTCACTTTGCCACTGAGTGATCTTTATAATAAACAAATGTGAAACTGTTGCGTTTTGGCTTGAAACATTCTACTGGCTTCATGAAGCCCATGGACCAAAGTTCAAATCATTTGCATGGCACATAAGACTCTTTAAGCTCCAGCCTCAATCCCCTTCTCTGTCTTTAGCTATTTCTCTTTGTGTACTCTACCATTGAAGTTAACACAGGCTTTTGCTTCTCTCAGAACCCCAAATGTCTACTTGAACTATTCGATTTTCCTGAAATGGGAGAAAAGAAGCATTCTTCTTGTCACAAACTGCAGAGTCTATAATTTTTGCCCGACTAGCAACCTAACAGTTAGTATGGATTTCCTGGATACAATCAGAAGACATGGAATACCCAAATCAGAGACAAATGTCTTTATTACTCACAGCACAACAAGAAGCATGAGGTTGATGTTTGTGCCACTTTCCCTTGCCTGCCAAGTCCCATAAAGGCGACGTGGCCTAGGTGGATGCTTCACACAAAGTAGGTTTGTGTCACAGCTGTAGAA
Source organism: Neotragus moschatus (assembly GCA_006410615.1). Classification (NCBI taxonomy): domain Eukaryota; kingdom Metazoa; phylum Chordata; class Mammalia; order Artiodactyla; family Bovidae; genus Neotragus; species Neotragus moschatus. The sequence continues at coordinate 486,435 of SJYA01003372.1, forward strand.
CTGCAGTCTTAGGAAATGAAAATAGCTTGTATAATGGGCTACAAGGAAACCTGCCTGAACTTTGCTCCAGATGTAGACATTATCTTTTTAAAAGATGATGTAGACATTATCTTTTAATTGAAGGATAATTGCTTTATACAGTTTTGTGGCTTTCTGTCATACATCAACAAGAATCAGCCATAGGTACAGCCATGTCCCTTCCCTCCCATCTCCTTTCCACCCCACTCTTCTAGATTGTCACAGAGCCACTGTTTGAGTTCCCTGAGTAGTACAGCAAATTCCCATTGGCTATTTTACATATGGTATTGTAAATTTCTATGTTACCCTCTCCATACGTCTCTCCTTCTCCCTCTTCCTGTCCCCCCATGTCCATAGGTCTGTTCTCTATGTCTGTTTTTCCATTGCTGCCCTAAAAATAAATTCATCAGTGTCATCTTTTTAGATTCCATATATATGTGTCAGTACATGATATTTATATTTCTCTTTCTGACTTCCTTCACTCTGTATAATAGGCTCTAGGTTTGTCCACTTCATTAGAACTGATTCAAATGTGTTCCTTCTTGTGGCTGAGTAGTATTCCATTGTATATATGTACCACAGCTTCTTTATCCATTCATCTGTCAATGGATATCTAGGTTGCTTCCATGTTCTAGCTACTATAAATTGTGCTGCAATGAACATTGGGGTACATGTGTCTTTTTCAGTTTAGATTTTCTCCGTATATGGCTAGGAGTGGGATTGCTGGGTCATATGGTGGTTTTATTCCTTTTTAAGGAATCTCCATACTGTCTTCCATAGTGGCTGTATCAGTTTACATTCCCACCAACAGTGCAAGAGCGTTCCCTTTTCTCCACACCCTGTCCAGCATTATTGTTGGTAGACTTTTTGATGATGGCCATTCTGACTGATGTGAGGTGGTATCTCATTGTAGTTTTGATTTGCATTTCTCTAATAATGAGGGATGTTGAACATCTTTTCATGTGCTTGTTAGTCATCTGTATATCTTCTTCAGAGAAATGCAGATGTAGACATTGTCTTTATGATACTGGACAGCAAGCAAGCTTGTGACCTGTTCTAGAGGGAGACACTATCTCTATCTTCCAAGGCTATAGAAACAATATTGCCCAATATTACAGGTCATGAAACAACAGCCTCTCTTTATTTAAAATTTTGATATTTTTTCATCATGAACTTTTTGGCATTTATTTTGATTTTTAAAATACTGCATTAAAATATTGACCATGTTAGCAATAATATTAATACAATAGTTGGAGACTTCTAACACACCACCATTTAGACTTAATAGATATCTATAGGACAGTCCATGCAAACACAGCTGGATTCACATTCTTTTTAAGTGCACCTGAAATGTTCTCCAGGATAGGTCACGCACTAGGCCACAAAACAAGTCTCAAGATATTTAAGAGGACAGAAATTGTATCAAGCAATTTTCCTGACCACACTGATATGAAACTAGAAATCAATTATAGGAATAAAAATGGGAAAAGCACAAACATGTGGAGGCTAAACAAAATGCTATTAAAAAACCAATAAGTCAATGAAGAAATCAAGAGGAACTCTGAAACTACATCAAGGAAAGTAAAAATGGAAGCACAGCTTTCCAAAATCTATGGGATGCAGCAAAAGTGGTTCTAAGAGGGAAGTTTATGACAATACAGGCCTTCCTCGAGAACCAAGAAAAATCTCAAATAATCTAACCTACCATCTAAAGGAATTAGAAAAAGAACAGACAAAGTCCAAAGTCAGCAAAAGGAAGGAAGTAACAAAGATCAGAGAGGAAATAAATATGATACAGACAGCCCCCCAAAATAGGGAAAAATATTTCAGTGAAAGCAGGAACTGTTTGCTTTTAGGATAAACAAAATTGATAAACCTCTTGCGAAGCTCATCAAGAAGAAAAGAGAGAGGGCCCAAATAAAATAAGAAATGAAAGAGGAGAAATAACAACTAATTTCACCGAGATGCAAAAAGAATGATGGGAACACTACAAACAGTTATATGCCAGCACACTGGTCAACCTGAAATGAATACATTTCTAGAATATATAACCTTTTAGGACTGAGTCAGTTAGACAACCTGCACAGTCTGATCACAAGTAGTGAAATTGAATTTGTAATTTAAAAAAGAAAGAAAAAAAAAAAAACCTCTCTGCAAACAAAAGTCCAGGAGCAGATTGCTTCACAGGGGAATTCTACCAAACACATAAAGAAGAACTCATACCTACCCTTCTCAAGTGCAGTGCAAGTCGCTCAGTCGTTTCTGACTCTTTGCAACCCCATGGACTATACAGTCCATGGAATTCTCCAGGCCAGAATACTGGAGTGGGTAGCATTTCCCTTCTCCAGGGGATCTTCCCAACCCAGGGATCGAACCCAGGGATCGAACCCAGGTCTCCCACATTGCAGGCGATTCTTACCAGCTGAGTCACAAGGGAAGCCCATCCTTCTCAAGCTATTCCAAAAAAAAAAAAAAATTGAAGAGGAAGGAACACTCCTAGATTCATTCTATGAGGCCACAGCTACCCTGATACCAATGCCAGACAAAGATACTACAAATAAGGAAAATGACAAGCCAGTATCTCTGTGTATAGATGCAAAAATCCTCAACAAAATTGTCTTTTGTTGGTGATTTTCCCATGCAGAAGAGATTTTTAATAGTCAAATTTAATGATCTTTTATGGAGTTGGGATTTTTATCTTTCTTTCAGACTCTTAAGTTTTTAAGTTAAAAATAATACATTATTACTGTCCTCAAGCAATCATCTTTAAAAACTAATTTGAGATAAATAGATTTATTAACTAAAAACTGATATTACACATCCCACTCCTGCCGCCCATTCACAGAAGTAACTGCTGTTAACAGTTTCCTAGCTTGTAAGCTGGGAATAATCATATCTATGGAGCAGGGCACACACACCCACACACACACAAGCACATATGTGTGGACATAGTTAGCATGTATTATGTGATATATATAATGGCCATTATAGCCTCTCAATTCTTTTTTTAAAAATTATTTATTTATTTATGTCTTTGGCTGAGCTGGATCTTAGTTGCAATATGCGGAATCTTTAGTTGTGGCATGAGAACTCTTAATTGTGGCATCTGGGATCTAGTTCCTTGTCCAGGTATTGGAAGTGCAAAGTTTTAGCCACTGGACCACAAAGGAAGTTCCTAGCCACTCAATTCTTATTAATTTTCTTCTTCCTGTTCTTTTAGGCAAGTTATTTCACCTTTCAGTCAAGAATTTTCTCATCTCTGGTGATGTCTAAAGTCTTTCTGAGCCCTATGATTTGACATTTTTTCTTGTATTCCACCTTAAACAAACCCACTCTAATAATCACCTGGCTTATAGTATTTCCTGTTGTTTGGCTTATGAAATTGATACAGCTTATAGAACATCGCTTTTTATTACATGATTTGCAGCTCTTATCTCTGTCAGCTTCCTGTATTTCTGCACATACTGAATAGTATAAGCCAGCAAAAATCAACACCACTGCTACAGAGAAACATTTCTTCACTTTCCCCTGGGTGGATAGGTAAGATTTAAGTCACTGGAGTATTTGTCTGATCTAATGATGTCTGTCTTCTGTATTTTGAGATAACATCCATCCAGCAATATTTTTAGAATTCATGGGGAGATGATTCTGCTCACAATATGTCAAAAGCCATTGAGATTCCTGAGAACAAGGTTGATTGCAGGTTTCCCCTTTCCTCTGCTATTTGAAAGAAGAGTGTTCCTATGAAAACTTTCAGGAAGCAATGACCTTAGGACACATCTTACTAAGGGATGCACGAAATAAATTGAGGTAAAGCCCAGGTGCTCACAGAGCTGGGTGAAAGCATGGCAGCTGGCTGCTGAGATGCTGACTGCAGGTCCTGAGAAGAAGCTTGTCGGGGACACTCTCACCACTGGGGGTGCTTGCTGCCTTTGTAACCTGCTTCTTGTAAAACAAATGCTGAACACTGTTTTCACTTTTTGCCTTTTCTCCTATAAGCAAGACTCCTTTTTGGGTTTCTTTAGGTTGACGAAAACAGATACTAGCGTAGGTCTTTTGTAAAAAGAAAGTGGCCATAAAGGGAACTTTTGAAAGATAGGGGATACTTGCAATGGCAAACTCAGTCTTTTCAACCTTTGTGATCATGTGTGGGTCATGACACTGATGCAGTGAAGGGTGGGGTTGGAGACAACCTGGATTGAAATGTGAGTGTAAAATTGCTACATGGTAAACACTTCCTTCATTTCTTCCTCCATTTATCTTACCTCTTCTTTCTCTTCTTTACCATTCTTCCTTTTGTCTTTTCTTCCTTCCTGCTACAATCCCACACAGAATCACAGAAACCTAAAACAAGTAAGTAATCATGAGACCAGTGTCCACTGTGTGAAAACCCCATACTCCGTACTGCAACAACACAATTGACCGAGGGAGAATTTAAATATGTATAAGCTAGCCTGTCTCAGATATAACCATTCAGTTAATTACAGACCAAATGACACATTTTGCCAAGTGAATATTAAAAAATGTTTAATTCATTTATTTTATTACCTCTGTATCTCCAGAGGGACTAGGGCAATGAGAACAGAAACAGCTAATTAAATGTCTTGGTGAACGGGCAAGTAGCTGAAGCTTGTTTACAGGCTTGGTATACTGCATAATTAGATTGCAACTTGGGGAGTATAAAATCTCCGATGCTTAAGATTCTCATTTTTCTCCTTGGGGATAAACCTATAGACGTGTGCCATTGGTGGCCAATAAGCAGGGCTTAGTTTCTGGAAGAACTATGACACTTTTGCCTGGCTTCTATTCAATAGATTTCTCTGTAACTAAGTCTTTACTGTTGGCAGAAGCATTATGAAGCCAGTTGACCCAGGGTTTGCGAAGAGATTTAACCTTTTGCTACAAAGGGTATCTGAACTTCTCAAAAGGGAGCCCTGTAGTGTCTACTAACTGTAAACAAATGCCAATCCTATGATCCAGCAATTTTGCACCCCCAGGTATATCCCTGAAAGAAATGAATGTTTCTGCTGATCAACAAAACAAAACCCATAAAAACCATGGTCAAGAAAGTTCGTGGCAGCTTCGTTTATAATAGCACCAACTTGAAAATGACACAAATGTCCATCAGGAGTAGAAATGGAAAATAAATTTTGCTGTGTTCATGGACTAGAAAGCTCCACAGCAATGGAAAAAGAAGAACTGCTGGTATATGCAACTACATGGATAACTCTCCTATGTGTTATGGTGAATGAAAGAAGCCAGGCAGAGGGTGCAAGCTGTACATGATGTTCAAGATGAAGTTGGAATAAGCTATGAGAAGTCAGAATAGTGGTTCCTGCTCTGGGGTGTGGGGAGCGAAGGGTGTATTGATGAAGGGTCAGGGAAGAGCCTCGTGGGGCACCGGAAGTGTTCTAGATCTTAATCTGGGTTGTGGTCACACAGTGTATACATTGATAAATACCTTTGAAGGAAACATTTTTGTACACTTTATACAGCTAGTGTTTTTGTACTGTTGCGGGCATGCATGCTCAGTCGCTGAATTGTGTCTGATTCTGTGACCCCATGGACTGTAGCCCATCAGGCTCCTCTGTCCATGGGATTCTCCAGGCAGGAATATTGGAGTGGGTTGCCATTCCCTTCTCCAGGGGATCTTCCCAACCCAAGGATCAAACCCAAGACTCCTGTGTCTCCTGCATTGGCAGGCAGGTTCTTTACCACTGAGCCAACTGGGAAGCCCCATGTGTGCTGTTAAATATTACTCACTCAGTCATGTCCAACTCTTTGTGACCCCATGGACTGTAGCCCACCAGGCTCCTCTGTCCATGGGATTCTCAGGCAAGAATACTGGAGTGGGTAGGTTGCCATTTCCTTCTCCAGGGGATCTTTCCAACCCAGGGATTGAACCTGGGTCTCCTGCATTGCAGACAGACTCTTTACTGTCTGAGCCATCAGGGTGTACTGTTACACCCCAGTAAAAAGCCACCAAAGAAATAAAGTCACCAGTAAAATTTTCCAGGGGAAACTCTTCCTTAGTACCAAGTGCAGACCTGGAGAGAGCCCAGTGGTATCAAGTGTGTCTCACAGATTTCACGTGGGGCCTGAATGACACTGTGGACAGATGTCCTCGTGGATGGGAGTGAACAGAGGCCTCTGTGCTCCCGGCCTCCAGCTTATCCCTTCCTTTTCTTCATGTCTGTTCCTTATCTTCTTTGACAATCTTGATCCTTTGAGCAGCTGTGTCCTGTGGAAAGGGGTCTTACAATGAGGGGTGAGGGGACAAGAAGAAAGATGAGTTTCATAAGCTTAGGTCCTGAGGGGACTCATCAGCTGTGATAAGACAGAACTAGGCTTCCTGCCAGGGAAACTGGATAAAGAATTGCCAGATAAGAAGGAGAACAAGAGTTGGAGGGGAAGCGAGGAGTGAGATGATGTGGGTCTTGGGAAAGGGGAGCCTGGTCCTCACCACAGAAATCTCAGGTTGGATAATGCCATCCATGGGGCGTCTTGCCTTTCTTCCCAACCTCTTTTTCTAAATACTACTCTGACTCCCAATTTTCCTTCTCTTACCAATTTTGTGTTCCAAATGACCAACCTGTCTTTTGTTTTCCTTCTTCTAAGATCTGTCTGGCTGGAAACATCCGTTTTTCGATTTAAACAGTGTCACGGATGAACAGAATGGTTATTATATTCATACTCACATTTTCCTTACTAAATTTAATTTTCAAAAATTTGGCTCTAAACTCTACTAAGGATTCTAATGCCAAGACTTTCCTGACATAAGTATTCCTTTAAACTTTATGACGGATTGCTATTCTTACCTCCCACATATATTTTCTTTCAGTGGAAGAGTAAATGGAAAATACAGATTGGGAAAATGAGAAAAAATCCCTCCTAACAGATATTTTAGTACTGGATAGTGAAGCGTTTTTTGGCTTGCCTACCTGAGACAGTTGGAAGAGTGATTTATTCATATCTGTTATAATAAATGTCCTCTGTGTTCCGTTTTTTCTGGGAGAGACTCAACAGCTTGTTTACAGCATTTTTGTCTTTGGATTTTGGCACCATAAATAGACACAACTAGAGACATGGGTAGAGTTTGGTCTCCACTGAAAGCCTGATCAGAGAGCCTGACACATGCTGGTTACTGTGCCTGGATCCTTTGTGTTTCAGGAGACACAGTGGGGCAGCAAGCACAAGGCAGTTAACCTTAGACGTGAGGATTTTGTGATGAACAAATTAATGCTGAATTTGAACACATGGTTATGCATTGACCTGAATATTAGCATTTCCTCAGCTGTGTTGTTAATGTCTTTTTTAATTGAAGTATGGTTCATTTACAATGCTGTGTTAATTTCTTCTGTACAGGAATGTGATTTAGTTCTCCATGTATATACATATATATGTATATATGCTGTCTCTTATACACATCTTTGGCAGGCAGGTTCTTTACCACTGAGCCAACTGGGAAGCCCCATGTGTGCTGTTAAATATTACTCACTCAGTCATGTCCAACTCTTTGTGACCCCATGGACTGTAGCCCACCAGGCTC
>SJYA01003372.1:508841-524046 GCA_006410615.1 Neotragus moschatus
GGACCACTGGGTGAGAGAGCCTGGAACAGCGTATTTCATTATATAATGTGAGGTATTTACTTCAGGGAAACAAAAGTATTTATCTTTGGGTATGATTGGGAAAAAAAATCTACAGCCATGTTGTCTCAATGAAAAATTATAACCCACACATTTTGCTCAGTTTCTAGAAAGACATGGTATTAGCATTGACAAATAGGAAAGAAAAACGTTGAAAAGTCACGACTAGTTAGGGTCTCTGTCCCAGAGCACTTTTAAATTCTAGTTGGGAAAAGAGGACGTACGCTTGTTAAGCAAAGAATGAGCAGAAAACTCCGATGACGTTCTCATGTTTGCATGTCTTAAAAATCCAACTGGCCAGCGAATTTGTTCAGAGCAGCAAACGTTTACTGTGCCCCCATGATGTTGAGATAAGCACAAGAGATGTAAAATCAAGTCAGAGAAAGCCCTTGCCTTGATCCGTAGGTGAGGCGAGCAATTAAGTGGATTATTCTAATATATAAATAATGGAGTCTTCTAATAGGAAATGTGCTCTAAGAGCTACTGCGGTGCAAGATGGTTGGAATCTCGAGACATAAGTAATCATTAGCCAGGCAAAAAAGATTATTCTAGGCACCTGTAAAAGTATGAGCTAAAGATACCCAGGAGGGGAATTTCATGTAGTTTGAAACAGTATCAAGTCTTTTTTTTTTTTTTCCCCCTTTCACCTGAGTTTTAAACAGTGGTCCTTAAAGTGGGGAATGTGTGTTTATTAGGTGCCCAGTCATGTCCTATGCTATTCGACCCCGTGGACTGTAGCCCGCCAGGCTCCTCTGTCCATGGCGATTCTCCAGGCAGGAATACTGGAGTGCATTGCCATGCCCTCCTCCAGGGGATCTTCCTAACCCAGGAATCGAACCCAGGTCTTTCTGCATTGCAGGCAAATTCATTACTGCAATGGGAAAGCTCCCATAAAGTGGAATGCTCCAAAACCCTTTTGTGCAAAATATTTGTGTTTCCATGCAGAACTGGCTTTCCTCATCCCTGGTGCCACAGGCTAAGTAAAAGGAAGGAGATAACAGGATGAGGGCAGACTGTTTTTTTTTTTTTTTTTCTTGGCACTTCATTGCTTGGCTCATGGATGGATGATGGGTGGATGGATGAATGGATGGACAGAAAGGCATAGAAAACAGAAGCTTTGTACAAATACAAAAATATCTATATCTCTTTCTAGAAGGCTTGTTGAATCGAATTTAACCGTCAATTAACAAACTAAATTGTTATTTACTTCACTGCAGGGAGATAGGATGGACATTGCTTAATTTTCGAGGCCCTCCCGTCCAATTTTGATGCTTTATGACATTGAGAATTAGGAGGCTCTAGGTCTACAGGCTCAGATTTTATGTCAGTGTACAGGGGGGTGGAAATCCCCTCCCCCATCAACTTAAATGTGTTCTAGGTTTTCCTATAGGAACCTGAACTTGTTATAAATATTGGCTGCTCTCAGTGCCAAGTATTTCTGACTGATAAGTTTATTACTTTCAAATTGCATTCTGTGTCTTGGTGCCTGAGGCAAGCTGGAAACACTCACCAAGGTGCTGATGTTTTATTCTCATCCAACTTAATTGAGTTATTTTTCAATGATTTCTCCATACTCCCAACACTGGGGGAGCAAGATATTTTTTTCCACACACAAAGCTGATTCTACTCAACATATTAATTATTATATATGTTGACAATGATATATATAGCTATAAGATCTTTTACTTCAGCAGTGTAAAAAAAATTCTCTCTTCCAATATTTTGCCTTCTTGATCACTAATGTAATGTGTTCTGTCCTGGATCTTCATTTTTCTTTCTCCTCAAATGACATTCACTGGTGAAAAAAATTATATTGGTGAAAGCAGTCTTTGAATTTTCATACTGAAAAGTTGGATATTTATTGGCTTTCAACCTAATCTGGTTTTGCTTTCCAATTTCTGTTCAAAGAAGCACTTCATAAAATATGATTTGAGATTCAGATTTCTAGAGGGCAGAAAAGTCTTAAAAGTAATGAGAAGAAAGTAATATAAACGAAACTAACTTTTTTAAAAGGATATTTATCTATCTTAATCATGGGTAACTTGATGAAAACTTTTTGCTCTCAAAAAGTAAAGTGATCCCCAGAAGGAGGGGCAATGTCAGGAAAAGTTCTTTGATATGAAAGCTGACATGAATCCACAGTCTACACAATCAACGAGGAAGTCTTTCTCTGTAGGTATCAGTCCATACTCAGTCGGGAGATAGAAATCACACCAGCAATTTTAATGGAATTTCTTTTTATTATTATTTTTATTTAATGTTTTAAAATATACAATTTTAAAGGTCACTTTCCAGTTACAATTATTACAAAATATTGGCTCTGTCCCCATGTTGTACAGTACATCCTTGAGTGTGTCTTGCACCCAATAGCTTGTGCCTCCCACTCTCACCCCGTCTTGCCTCTCCTCCCTTTGCTCTCCCCACTGGTAACCACTAGTTTCTTCTCAATTACTGTGCATCTGCTTCTTTTTTGCTATATTCACTAGTTTGTTGCAAAGTATTTGGCTTTCTTCATAGAGAGAATTGAATATAAAGAATTGCTAACTAGGTATAGTGTTAACTAGGTAACTGAAAAGGGCACGCACATAGAGGAAGCAGCTATTACCCTTGGGGAAACAAAAGGAAGAGGTTGGAAATGTAATAGTTTAGCAGGTTGGAGGAGGAGGAGCCTATGTATTTAAAACTCTGAGCCCTGAGAAAGGCACCCTGCTTGGCTGGCGCTGGTATCTGTGAGTGGTGGTAGAGTGCGGTGAGGTTGACTGGGCCTGTGTTGTTTTTTTAAATTATATTATTTTAAGTTATGGTTGTATTATGCTGCTGCTATAGCAAAGGCTTGCCACAGCCAGGGTAAAGAAGTGAGACCAGGGTGATGATGATACAAACAAGAATCCAACTGGAAGCCCACAGAATGCAAACTGGAAACAGGAAAAAACAAGTCCCTCTTCCTTCTGCAACCTTACTGTCTACTTGCGTCTCCAGTGGGAGCCTAACAGACCTTAGCTGGCAGCTGAAAAACGTGTTTTGCAGAATCTCAGTCCCAGCATCAAAGAGCGGACTATAGCAGGGGAGTTTGGAGCTGGGGGACACTATTTTAAAAACCAGCACGAAAGTTTGCAGAAGTAACCCCACCTATGGTATAATATGATTATGAAATTAAAAGTACTGCCTACAGACCACTCGGATGGCCATGTTAACTGCCTCCTCGTCATTCACGGGTCCCTAATGATTTATCTGAACCAAAACCCATACCCCTTGCTAGTGACTGATACAGAAATGAGTTTCTCATATTTTATGGTAACCTAAAGAGTTTGATATGGCAAATTAATTCAATTGGTCCAGTGCCAGGATTTTTTTAAATTTTTTTATTTTAGTTTACTGTATTGGTTTTGCCAGGATTTTTAATCAGCTGCACCACTAGCATTAGGACTTAGATCTGGAGAGCTGACATGTAGCAAATTTTGGCCCCTGTTGTCTGTTTCATATCAAAGACGCAGAAGTATTGTTGAAAACTTTAATAAAGTTTCTTACAAAGAAAAAGAAAAAAACTAAGCAAAATACTGAAAAAAGAGCAAGATAAGTTTGGCCATTTTCATTTGCTCAATCAGCATTATTCTAGTATTCCTAGACAGTGCATTTAGACAAGAGAAATAAATCAGATACATATATGAATATTAGAAACTGTCATGATTCAGAGTTATTATCATTATCCTCCTAGAAATGCCTATTCAATCAACTCAAACTCTAACAGAATATTCAATTTCAGTCAGTAAGCCAGATGTAAGATTAACATACGTAAATCAGTAGCTTTCCTTCAAGTCAGCCACAACCAAGTAGAAAATATAACAGTGAACACAAAAAGAACTTAAAGTTTATTCTTAGTACTATTAGAAACTGAAATACCACTGGCTTTATAAATAAAATTGTATGAGAACACAGCCATACATTATTCATAAGTATATCATGTGTGGTTATTTTTGTACTACGATAACAGAGTTCAGTAGTTGTAGCAGAGACTCTATGGCCTAGAGAAAGGGCTTTATTATCTGCTCTTTACAGAAAGTGTTGGCTGATCCTCAGTCTCTGTGATCACATTAGAGATGAGCCCAGTCCACATTTGCATTTGTGTTTCTAATCACACTAGTGCCTGAAGTGACTGTATTTACTGTCTTTTTAAAATAGAAGTGTAGTGAGTTTCCAGTGGGCTTCCCTGGTGGTTTAGCAGTAAGGAATTCACCTGCCATTGCATGAGACCCAGGTTCAGTCCCTGGGTGGGGAAGGTCCCCTGGAGAAGGGCATGGCAACCCACTCCAAGGTTCTTGCCTGGATAGTCCCATGGATACAGGAGCCTGGTAGGCTCCAGTCCATGGGGTCAAAAAGAGTCAGACACGACTGAGAGGCTAAACAACAGCAGCAGCAGCAACAAGTTTCCAATACTGTGTTACTTTCAAGTGTACATTAAGGTGATTCAATTATATGTGTGTGTGTACTGTCTCAGATTCTTTTCCATTATAGGTTACTGCAAGATATTGAATATAGTTCCCCAGGCTGCACAGTAGACCCTTGTTGCTTATCTGTTTTATGTATAGTGGCTTGTATATGTTAACCCCAAACTCCTAATTTATCTCTGCCTCGCATCACTATCCCCTTTGTTAACCACAAATTTGTTTTCTGTGTCTGTGCACCTGTTTCTGCTTTGTAAATAAGTTTATTTGTACCATGTTTTAATACCCCATGTAAAAATATATGATATTTGTCTTTCTCTGACTTACTCACTTAGTATGATAATCTCTTGGAGAAGGCAATGGCATCCCACTCCAATACTCTTGCCTGGAAAATTCCATGGACAGAGGAGCCTGGTGGGCTGCAGTCCATGGGGTCGCTAAGAGTCGGACACGACTGAGCGACTTCACTTTCACTTTTCACTTTCATGCATTGGAGAAGGAAATGGCACCCCACTCCAGTGTTCTTGCCTGGAGAATCCCAGGGACGGGGGAGCCTGGTGGGCTGCCGTCTCTGGGGTCGCACAGAGTCAGTCACGACTGAAGCGACTTAGCAGCATGATAATCTCCAGGTCTGTTCATGTTGTTGCAGATGGCATTATCTCATCCTTTTCTATGGCTGAGTAATATCATTTAGGGTGCTTCCATTTCTTGGCTATTGTAAATAGTGCTGCTATGAACATAGAGGTGCATGCATCTTTTCAAATTAGAGGGTTTTTTTTTCCTGAATACATGCCCAGGAGTAGGGTTGCAGGATCATATGCTAACTCTATTTTCAGTCTTTTAAGGAACCTCCATACTGTTTTGCATAGTGGACGTGCCAATTTACATTCCCACCAACAGTGTCTGAGGGTTCTCTTTTCTCCACATCTTCTCCAGCATTTTTATTTGTGGACTTTATTTTTTTAATTGGAAGATAACTACTTTACAATGTTGTGTTGGTTTCTGCCATACCACAATGGAAATCAGGCATAATTATGTATATCCCATCCCTCCTGAGCCTCCCTCCCCCCTCCCATCCCCCCCCTCTAGGTCACCACAGAGTGCCAGGCTGGGCTCCTTGTGTTATACAGCAGCTTCCCACTAGCTATCTATTTTACTGACGGCCATTCTGACTGGTGTCTCACTCTCACCAACATACAAACATGCACAAATGTGCGTGCGCACTCAAACACATCAACTCCACAGACATTCTCTGTGGCGAGGAAAGGCAGCTAGTAACCCTTTGTTCATTTCTTGCTGTTGTCTCCAACCTCAGTAGCTTGTGGTATCATGTTTCAGCCCCACACTTATCACCCCAGCATCAAACTCAGAGGCTTTGAGGGAAAAACAAAACCTAGTAGCTAGCTCGGGAACCCCTGATGTATTCTTTCTTAAATAGAGCACACAATAAAATACTATAAATATCACAATATTATGTGATTTTTTTAAATGTGTACGTACAGTCTGGGAAAAGTCTGTTTTGCAAAAGAAAAAAATAAGTCACATTAAAACAAATCACACACCAACAGCTAAAGCGATGCTCAAAAATATCTGAAAACTCTAGCTGAGTTATTTTGCCTGTGTAATTTTCTTCTAATGACTACTTAGCAGGTAAAGGAAGAACAGAGAGACTGGTGCTTCTAGAATAGTATTCTTAAGAATTCCCTTAATAGCCTACTATTACAAATAAAGCTGTAGGCAGCTTGAGCCAACATGAAGTAATAATGTTAGTAGATTAAAATAGTTACCATAGTTACCTTTCTCCCACTAGAAAAAATTCAGCTGCCTACAGCTATCCCTCTTAGGGATTTTGTAACAAAGCAGGGAGGCCTGGTTTTATCTGCTAACTTCAGAACACTGTGGCATCTGAGAAAATTAGCTTGGAGTGGTTACAATGCACTGACAGTGATGTTGCTACCTCTGGTATCCCTACTCCCATTTTATTCATCCAAGAACAGAAATCTCTGTCTCAAGGTCTGTGAGCATTCAGTGATGAGAGAAGAAACTTGACAGTGCAGAATTCCAACTCCTGGTATGAGTGAAACTCTTATTTTGTGAAAATTCAAAGCAGTGAAATTTTCCTTTGGTTTAACTGACAACTTCTTTGAGGTAAAAATGACAGAGAGAAAAATCTTGGTTTAAAACGGAATTGTGATAGCTATTCATCTCCATGAAAAAATACAGTAAGTGATGGCAACTGGAGAATTGTAGATGGTTCTCAAGTAAGTGAGTTCAGCTCAGGGTTCCTCTAACAGAGAATTACTGACATTAGGCTAGATGCTTATTGTTTCCAAACTGGTGAAGATTTTCTACTGTGAGGTCATGCAGGGTCTAAACTCTGCTTTCAGAGTGGTTTAATTCACCCATTTGATATTTGGCTGATGGATTTACATTCTTTCACAAATAATGATGCAATTTTGTTTTTGTCTAATGACCTCATTTGCATTTTCATATTGCTAGAACCTACAGACTTTGATGGGCATACAGCCTACAGACTGTATTTTTAATGTTTTTCTGATGACATGAGTAATAAATATTCATTATTGAAAATACATGAAAAATTCAAAAAGACCTGAAGGTGAAAATGAACGGTTATCCATAATAAAACCCTAGAGTTTGACATATGGATGAATCTACTTGCAGTATTTTATATATAATATCAACATACAATATCCATCGTGTGCATATATGTAGCATATATGTACAGTGGGCTTCCCTGGTGTCTCAGATGGTAAAGGATTCACCTGAAATGCAGGAGACCCAGGTTTGATTCCTGGGTTGGGAAGGTCCCCTTGAGAAGGGAATGGCAACCCACTCCAGTATTTGCGCCTGGTGAATTCCATGGATGGGGAACCTGGTGGGCTACAGTCCATGGGATCAGAAAGTCAGACATGACGGAGTGACTAACATTTTCACTTTTCATTTTCATATGTACAATGTACGTGTGTCTCATGTATATATATACACATACCATTTCCATATCCACCGTTCTACTTGTGGACGTTGGTTGTTTTGCTAGTTTGGGCAGCCTTGAATCAAGAGGTCGTGAACATTCTTCTATACATCTTATTTTCCTGAACATGTTACACTTATTTCTCTTGGAATTGCTGGATCACAGAGTAGGCATGTTTAAAAATGTCTTCTTAGATGAGGGCAGAAGCTCATATGAGAAAAGAAAAAATTGATTAAGCCCCTGAATATAGGAATGGATGCTGACAAGTGCCAATAGAGAGGGAAAGCTGGTCCCAGTCACCTCAGTTTCCACGGACGTGAGGCAGCC
This sequence comes from Neotragus moschatus, assembly GCA_006410615.1. Taxonomy (NCBI): domain Eukaryota; kingdom Metazoa; phylum Chordata; class Mammalia; order Artiodactyla; family Bovidae; genus Neotragus; species Neotragus moschatus. The sequence continues at coordinate 516,660 of SJYA01003372.1, forward strand.
AGGATGCCGTGTCACAGGGGCAAAGTATTCCCACGGTGTCAAGGAGCCTGGCCAGTGATACCATAGAAAAAAATATTCCTTGGGCCAATTTTAAGACTCCCAATTTCCTCTAAAATGTATTTTGCTTTGGAAGTCAGAAACAAGACAAACTAAATACCCTTTAATACTCCTCCCCCACAGATGTGAAAGAAGAAAGGCTCTGAGAGTCAGTGTAGTTTTAGCACGGTGCTACACGAAGTGCTGATTCATGACAAGATAAGAAACAGGCGTGCATGCAGGCTCAGTCCTGTCCGACTCTTGCGAATCCATGGACTGTAGCCCACCAGGCTCCTCTGTCTATGGGGATCTCCAGGCAAGAATCCTAGAGTGGCTTGCCATCTCCCTTCTCCAGGGGATCTTCTGACCCAGGGATCGAACTCAGGTCTCCTGCCTTCATAGGCGAATTCTATACCACTGAGCATCTGGGAAGCCCTAAGAAACAGGCACCAGAATGTAAACCAGTGCACTGCTTACTTTATTGAAGAAATTTTGGTACCAAAAAAAAATCAGATGATTTAAACATTGTTCTTACATATTTGACTTATATGCTGGCCCACGTTCCTTAGCTCATCAGAGATCAATACCAATTTGCTAATGGGCAGCCAGTCTGCAGAATAGACAGGCTTTGGAGTAGCATAACCTGAGTTCACATGTTTCCTATGCTATTCTGTGACTTCGCATATATTTCTTAATCACCTTAGACCTCAGTTTTCTCATCTGTAAAATAGAAATGGTAACAGTGCCTAACACGGGGGTATGTGAAGAATTTGGATACATACGTGTAAAGTGTTTGCTGCTGACCCAAAGTAAGTGGCTATGTTTGTGCATGCAGTCCAGATTCTGTGAAATGCGATAGGCCCAGAGTGTACTTTAGCAACTTAATCCTAGCTTTTTACCATGTGGAACAGAAGCAATGGATGAGAAAACCAATGCTGAAGTTGCTAAGCTTCATTTTGCCTTCCTGGAGAAGAAGTTACATGTTCTGTATAGGCATTAAGCCTTGCTCTCTCAAATGAGAAAAGATGCCAGTAAATTAACAAATGCCTTTGTTTTATCTCTATGCATTAAGATTCTGTATTTACATGTTGTTCTGCACCCATTGGACTGTGAAGTCCTCAAGGTCAGAGGCTTCGATTAGTTTTCTTTGTATTTCTTGTATGCCTGGCACATGGTGGACGGTCAACACATTTTTATTGAACCGGTGGAATGGCAGAGTCCTGACATTAACTGCAAGCAGAAGATAGTACAAGCCTTTGTCTACTGTAATTGGACTGACCTTTCCAAATGAATAAGTAATTTCTCTGTGTTGTTTGGTCTTCCATGAATTACGGTTGGTAGTATTTGACAATTAATTAGGATATGCTAATGTTAAAATGTAAACATCACTGGGTGGGCGTCAGAGAAAAGATGGATGAACAGTTTGGAGTGGTACATGATGTATTCAGTTTCCACAAGGTCGCCCAAGATCTAGCATCTCCTACAGCTTCTTTTGCTCTGATCCAGCAGAATTTTGATCATTGATTTTTGAATTATTTGAGGACAGCATGAAATTTGGTACAGAGTTAAGATTCTGGGCTAAAATGTTATTGAGGGGTGAAAGGTGATGTATCTCACCTGATTTATGTACTTCCCCACTTTCTCTTGACCCCTTCTGTGTTGCTGGTCCTCGGCTAAGAACCTGAGGGAAAGGCTGAAGGCCATCATGTCTGCCTCGTATCCCAGGTCCCTCTCAGTTTCCCTTGCAGAGTGGTCAGGACAGTTGAGCCATTTCAGTGTGCAGACTGAACTGGACTGCCTGAGGCTCTGACTCCTCCTACCACTCTGAAACTCAGTTTGAGGGCTGTAGGTTGGGGCTAGGACTTTGGGAATGTACTTCTGTGGGGCAGGTGTTAGGAGGGAGCCCATGTATCTTATCCCTTTCAAGTCAAAGTTCCTCTTGCCAATTAAGTTTTGATGGTGTAAAAAATCATGTGATGTGTTCTTTATCCTAAAAGAGATATTTCTGTGTGTTGTTGTGATTTTTGCATAAGTCGTTTCTGACTCTCTGTGTCCCCATGGAGTATATAGCCTGCCAGGCTCCTCTGTCCATGGGATTTCCCCAGCAAGAATACGTGAGTGGATTACCATTTCCTTCTCCAGGGGATCTTCTCGACCCAGGGATCAAACCCATGTCTCCTGTGTCTCCTGCCTTGCAGATGGACTCTTTACCCACTGAGCCATCAGGGAATCCAGGCTCTCCTGTCCTCTGCTATCTCCCAGAGTTTGCTCAGATTCATGTCCGTTGAATCAGTGATGCTGTCTAACCATCTCATCTTCTGCCACCCCTTTCTCCTATTGACTTCAGTCTTTTCCAGCATCAGCATCTTTTCTAATGAGTGTACCTTTTTACCTCTTTTCTGATTTCTGTATACCTTTGGGTCAAATTTTTCAACTTGAAAATTTTTTTAAGCATAAGTGATTTACAAAGTTGTGTTCGTTTTGGGGGTATAGCAAATTAATTCATTTATACAAATATGTATGTACATACCTGTTCTTTTTTAGATTCTTTCCTATATAGGGTATTATAAGATATTGAATGTAGTTCCTTGTGCCATACAGTAAGTCTTTATTGTTTTATCAACTTGAATTTTTTTTTTTTTTTGCACTGAGAAGAGATTTAAGAGCTGTTATGTAGATATAATATAGAAAATAGTAGTCACAAAGCTACTCATTTCAGCTCAGGTTCTCCAGAAAATAGTCTGTGAGCTGCATGTCTTAGACAGTATAACAGTCTGTATGGGGTGCAATATCAGAGTAGCAAGAATGAAGGGGAAAAGTAAGGGAAGCAGGAAGTGAGAAAAGGCAAGAAGTGAGGTGTCACCAGTGGCCGCCTGTGATTGTCACAGAGTCAGTTGTGGCCATCTCTGACTTCATGCACAGTGACATCTCCATTGCTTTGCCCAGATCCAGAGCCTCATCACCTCACATCCATCTGCAGCAGAAGCTTCTTGCCTGGTCCCCCTGCCTATCCTTCCGCCAGCCCAGCCTTCACATCCCTGCCGGAGCGCTGCTCATATGGCTGTTCTGATCACACCCTCTTCATGCTCAGAAACCCTCGGCAGCTCCCCATGGTGCACAAATTAACACTCCACCTCCCCTCTCACTCCAGAACACCATCCACAGGCTGTTCCAGATCCCTCCAGCTCCGTCTAACTATCTGCATAGGTCTGAGTGCGTCTTGTACTTTTCTGCCATGAACCATCATTTGCCCTCCTAGTCTCAGTGGGATGTCTTCCTGCCTGATCTCCTTGGCCCTGCCCGCTGTCTCAACTGTGGAAATCCAGTTTTTCCTTGAGAGAGCCCTGTCCCTGCAGCTCTGTGTTTCTCTCTGGCTTAGATTACTTTACCCATTTTGTGTGTGTGTGTTTGCATAGCATTTTTTTTTAATATATCGTGGCCTCTTAGGGTTTCTAATTTAACAATTTGCATTTCTAGTGATGTATCAACATATTTCATCTCACCTGCACTCTAAATTCCTTAAAAATGACTTCTGGATTCCTCTATCTCAGGGAATTCTTAGACCAGGAACCTTAGACTGGCTCAGTCCCTGACATGTGCTAAGTAGTTGAATTAAACTCTAACAACATACTGTTGAAATGGCCTAACTTCATGTAGGTGTTTCCTGCGTTACGTAGTAAGAACCAAGACAATAACAAAATCCGCACCACTAAAAGTATGGCAAGATGTAGAACGTTTTCTGAGGCCTGGAGTAAGAGCAAACCAAAGTTTACTTCTTTCTAAATGCAGGTACAAAACAGAAGATATCCAGCTTTCCATGACCAGTTCCTTTTGATGAAAGAGGGTTGCTTTCTATTTCAATAAAAAGAAAAACATAAAATTAAATAAATTCTTACTTATCTAGAATCACCAAGGAGCCAAAACATTGTGCTGTCTGGAGTCATTGATTTACATGTTTATTTGAGCTCTTTTGAGTAGTTTTTATAATCAAGAGGGAGAAAATGGTATGATTTCAATCTCTCTCATTAAAATTCTTTAGCATGAAACCATAAAAAATCCGTACTGAAGTCAGTCTGAGAGCTCTGCCCACTTTCAGCTTAGAGCTTAGACTATCTTTCAGAAAAGGCAGCTGGAGGTTGTATGGACATAAAGGAAATGCCATTTGTAAAATCCCTGCACTAGCTGGGCCCTTCTGGGATGTGAGGATGCTTAGATTTCAGAGGTAAATGTCTATCTTTGCAAAGAAATGCACATTTATGTCATGTCAGAAAGCCCTTTAACAGTAGGTGACTGAGGATGCCTTCAAGTAATCGTCTTTAGAGAATCTCTGCAGAAGAAAAGCACGATCAACAGAATAGTGTTGAAGGGTCTAAGAAAGAAGACAGAGATAGCAAATGAAGTCAGCCTTATGTGTCAAGCAGTGAGTCAGTTTTATAGGATTTAATTTGTTTTATTTTTTCAATCTGTTATTTATTTATTTATTTTTTTAAATTTATTTATTTTTTTTCCATCTCAAGTGTACATGAGTTCCCAATCTAGGAGGTTGTACACTTAGAGATTCATTAGTTTGGGCAAAAATATGGTGCCATATTTTTCCACGTTGATATTCTGGTGTTGAATACAAAATAGTTGTGCTAGGATGTTTTCCTCACTGATTTCAAAAATAATTATTTGGAAAATTTTGGAGCATCAAGGAAAGCATAAATAGAAAATGACTTGTAATCCCATCTCCTGCAATGAATTCTCTTCACATTTTGTTCTTGTTTTTCAGCCACTCAGTTGTGTCTGACTCTTTGTGACCCCATGGACTGCAGCACACCAGGCTTCCCTGTCCATCACTAACTGCCAGAGCTTACTCAGACTCATGTCCATTGAGTTGGTGATGCCATCCAACCATCTCATCCTCTGTTGTCCCCTTCTCCTCCTGCCTTCAATCTTCCCTTTTGGAGCGTATCACTTCAGCCTTTTTTTTTTTTTACCCCTATGCAGACATACACTTTGAGAAAATTGCCATAATATTATGACTGCTCTTTTGTTACTTGGTGGTTGGTTGTTTTCCCACATAAAGTAGCCATGCTCAGCCCTGCTGTGTCTCAGAATCCCTGGGGGATTCTGGAAGCATGGCGGGAGGTGGTCATGGATGCATCATGAACAGTCTTGATTTGGATGAAGCTTTCTCAACCTTGAGTGACCATGAGACTCTCCTGGAGAGGTTTGACAGATCCCCATGCCCAGACCACATCTAAACCAATTCTATCAGAATCTCTGCAGTTAGCACTCCAGTATTTTTTTTTTAAGTTTTGTAAAGTCACCAAATGATTCTAGTGGGTAGCTAATAGTTGAGAACCTTAACTCTGGGTGTAGAGTACACAACAGGTTGTCTTTAAAATCTTTCAGTTGGTTTCAGTGCGCTTCCAGAGGGTGGAAAAACCCATACCCAAGACTCTGAATTCCCTCAGCTCCATTTGGGTCTGTGACTGTACCTGTGAATTCGTTGTTGTTTCCCTTGTCTGAGGAGACAGATTACCCCAAATATTGCTCTGACCCATGTCATAGCGTATACTAATGATGTTTTCTTCTAGAAGTTCTGTAGTTTCACAGCCTTGCATTGAAGTCTTTAGTCCATTTTGATTTCATTTTTGTCTATGCTGTGAGAAACTAGTGCAGTCTGGTTCTTTTACATGCAGCTGTCCAGTTTTCCAAACACCATTTACTGAAAAGATTGTCTTTACCCCATTGTCTAATCTTGCCTCCTTAGGCAGGATCATCTCTAAAGCAAGATTGCCTTGCTTCGGCACCTTGGGTCTACCACTCCCTTGTCAGCTTTCAAAAATGAGCAGTGAAAATCCAAGTGCCTGGAGTAAGAGTGAACCCTTAACCTGTCAGCGGCTGACGTTATTGGAGCTGAACTGGCACCGCCTGTGATGGGGCCAGGACCGAAAGCAGATACTGCCGTCACTGTGAAGTGCGGTTCCAGTCCAGCTGATGGCGGAGGGCCGCTCCCATGTGGAAAACCAACCACTAGGGGAACAGGGGTGATGGGAGTGCTGAAGGAACGTGAGATGGAGATGAGATGGCTTCAGACCCAGTGCTCACTCCAACGGCAGCAGCTGCTCTTCTGGGTGGCCTGTTCCCTGGGGCTCCCAGGTGTGTTAAGTCACTTCAGCCCTGTCCAGCTGTTTGTGGCCCCACAGATTGTAGCTGCCCATGGGATTTCCCAGGGCAAGAATGCTGGAGTGGGTGGCCGAGGGGTCCTCTCGGCCCAGGGATTGAACCTGTATCTCTTATGTCTCCTGCATTAGCAGACGGGTTCTTTACCCGTTGTGCCACCTGCGAAGCCCTCTGGGGCTCCCCCTGCCAGGCAAAGCAGTCTTCTGTGTTCTCTGAGGAGGCTCTTTAGGGAGCACGCCTGCAGAGGTTTGTGGCATGTTTTGAGAGAAAGGTCACTGCTAGGCAGTGGTGTTACAAACCCAGCATAAGCACTGCTTTTTCCACCGCAGCACATGGAAAAGGTGCTTAGAAAACGTCTGAGCAGTGATGCTTGGAGCGATGATTCCTCTTGTTGAAGGAGTCTTGGGAATGTGCTACTGAATCTCTACTTCTACCTTTACATTAAACTGACTATAATTGTGGCATTTTCCTTTTTATGTTCAGCTATCACCACTATATGGAGAAGGCAATGGCACCCCACTCCAGTACTCTTGCCTGGAAAATCCCATGGACGGAGGAGCCTGGTAGGCTGTGGTCTATGAGTTTGCTAAGAGTCAGACACGACTAAGCGACTTCCCTTTGACTTTTCTCTTTCATGCATTGGAGAGGGAAATGGCCACCCACTCCAGTGTTCTTGCCTGGAGAATCCCAGGGACGGGGGAGCCTGGTGGGCTGCTGTCTATGGGGTTGCACAGAGTTGGACATGATTGAAGCAACTTAGCGGCAGCAGCAGCAGCAGCATCACCATTATATACATGGCATGGCATTTTGAAAAAAAGAAAAAAAAACAGTATTTTTCTAGTTGGGATTTTTATTTGGGGGAATTTTATTGTTTAATTGAAGTATAGTTGATTTACAATATTGTGTTAGTTTCTGGTGTACAGCAAGGTGATTTGGTTGTACATTTGTACGTATTCTTTTTCATATTATTTTCCCAAGTTAGAGTTTTTAGATGTCTGGGGTTCTAATACTGGCCTTTCAAGGCAATTAAGTTCTTAATAATAACATATTAAACTTTGGCTCTATCTTCGGTGAAAATCTGAAAAATAATTTAGGCACAATACAGGTTATCAAGATGATGATCTTTAAGACATGTGATGAGTTCTTACTGTTTAGAGTTATTTTATTTCCGTGCTTATTG
>SJYA01003372.1:524363-543695 GCA_006410615.1 Neotragus moschatus
GACTTCATAACGTAAATTAACTACACTTCAATAAAGGCTGGTTATGTCCCAATGTGCAGTGGAAAATTTAGTGAATCCTCAGAGGAAAAGCCGCAAATTGAGGACTGTGTGTTCAGTGTCTTTGATGGCTGGAGAAATCTGCTAATAGCTGCTTAGAGGCAGAGCAGGACCTTTGTTTCCACTGATTGATTTTCGCCTGGGAGTGTTTGGTACCATTGTGCTGACTGCCTCTGTCAGGGGACACGATCATATTGCCTGATAGATCCAAGTGATACCATAGACAGCTGGATTATTGTTTAGTCTCAGACATAATACCTGTTATTTCTGACATGTCTAGCAGTTATGGAAAGATGATCCTAAAGACCCTGTGCCCTAAATGTTAACTCGTGCCACTAGGTAAAGAAATGGTCCGTTTGGGGCTGTGACAAGATGAGCACTCCATGCAGCATCACTTAGCAACCGAGCTCCAAGAGCCCCTCATTGAGAACATATGTCTGTTTCCCCAAGCTCTTGGCTTTCAAACTGGCATTCTCTATCTGTTCATTACCTCACTAATAAGTAATAGACTTTGACACGTTTAAATTAATTTGTTTAAAGAAGTTTGCTTCAGCAGTCACATGGAAAAAGAGGAGGGCCCAATTCAAAAGAACTGACACCTTGAGAGTTTACTCTTTATTTGTGTTTCCAGTGGCTATTTTATTTCATCTAAAAAGAGAAAAATTCCATATAGCTATTACATTTATGTTTTTATTTTTTTTTTGTTTTTTTTTGGGGGGGGGGTAAATTGGTCTTTGTTCTGTCATGCACTGAATGGTTTGTTAATTCCATAAATAGCCGTGTGCCAGGCACTGGACTAGGAGCAGGAAGAACATACATGAACAAACTAGACAGAGTTTCTGTCCTCACAGGACTTAACACTCTAGAGTAGGTAAGCCAAGCAACAAACAAGAACATTGATGAAGAAAGAAATGGACTGAGTAGAAGAATAAGGCAGAGGATGGTTGAGAGACAGGTTCTGTTGCAGAGAGGGTAGCACAGGGTAGAAGGTAGCCTCTTGGAAAAGATGACATTTGAGCAAAGATTTAAATAAAGTGAAAGAGTCAAGAAATCGCACGGGAGGAACATACCAGATAGAGGAACAAGAGTAGGGGAAATCTCATTTCATTGGAAAGCTATATACATTGTTTAGAGCAATGATTTTTTAATTTAAATTTCTTTATTTTTGATTGGAGGGTAATTGCTTTACAATATTGTGTTGGTTTCTGTCCTACATGAAACATGAATCAGCAATGCTGGTGGCAATTGGCCTGAACCCCCTCCCCCACCTGCCAACCCAGATATTTTCAATTGTCAAAAATTGGGGAGGAAGGTGGTATTAGCACCTCATCCATAGACGCCAGGGATGCTGTTCAACATCCCATAGTGTGCAAGAAAGTTCACTCCCACCCTAACAAGAATTAACTATCTAGCCTATAATGTCAATAGTGCTGAGGTTGAGAAACCCTGGTTTAAAGCACATGCTTCCAGGTTATTTGACTCCAGTTCTATAGGGCTCTGTGCCTTTCATTGCCTTTGAGTTATTGTGCAAGTCAGTAAGTTGCAGGCAGCTGATCAGAAGGCAGAACAATACTGCTCTATGGATATCTAATAAATTCTTTCCCTTGGAGGTTCCATTAACTTCCCTCCCCACACTGGGAAGAGGCTGCATTGGGTCCCATTTGCACATTCATTTCAGTGTCTCTAATCTATAAATGGGCCTCTCCTTTGCATTCTCCTTCGAATTGACTGTAACGTCTTAGTGACTCTTTCATTGATAATAAGTTGAATGAAGTCAGTAACATATGTTGTTCATTTTGTGTCTCTGTGAATGTCATGATTTTACCTTCTTTTGAAAATTGTCCTTCAACACAAGCAAGTTTAACATAAATAAGTATAAAAACTGTGAAGTGTAACCTTGTCTTTTGAGAACCACAGGAAGGAAGAATGTGGAACAGGGCAAATGAAGGAGGAGCTGGTAGGAGATTGAATCAGAGAGACAGTTGGGGGCCAAGTAATGAGGGCTTTAGAATCACTGGTGAGGGCTTCATGTTTTATACTACATGTGATAATTCTCAGCCATAGACTGGTTGAAAGTCAGGGGAGAGTCTTGAAATAATTTCCATTTTCCAAAGATCCTTGTGGATCTTTGAGGATTAGAATTTATTAAGATAATATTAGAGGATATTGTGGCTTCCCAGGCGGCTCAGTGGTAAAGAACCTGCCTGCCAATTCAGAAGACACAGGAGACATAGGTTTGATCCCTGGGTTGGGAAGATCCATTGGAGACAGGAATGGCAACCCACTCCAGTATTCTTGCCTGGGAAATCCCATGGACAGAGGAGCCTGGAGGGCTACAGGCCACAGTGTCACAATGAGTCGGACACGACTGAAGTGACTTAGCACAGCACAGAGTATATTGAATTAAGAGTTCATCAGAAACCAACCTTTCAAAATGATGCAAAGAAGAGAGAATGGTGGTTGGGACCCAGGAAGTCTTGATCAAAATGGGGAGAACTGTTCAAATCAAGATGGTAGATCGTGATATTTGCACCAAGAGGGCTTGCTGAAGCCATGCGCACCAATTTGGTAGCCTCCAAGTACATGTGGGTATCAAGCACTTGAAATGTGACTAGTTCAAAATGAGATGTGCCATAAATGTAAAATACACACAGGATTTGAAGGACATAGTGAAAAAGTAAAACATCTCATCAATGGTTGCTTTTATGGATTATATTTTGAAATGATAGTATTTTGTATCTTCTTAGTAAAATTGATTTCACCCATTTCCTCTTATTCCTTTTTGACATGGCTACTAGAAATTAAAAAATTACTTAGATGCTCACATTTTCCTATTAGACAATGCTATGCTAAAGAATGGCAAGTAGGCTTTTAACTTCAAAAGGATAAAAAGGCTATCTCCAAGGTTTTTTAAACTGAGCAAACACGTTAGAGATAAGCAGTTGATCCTAGCTTTGATTTATGTAGCAGTCATTCTTCCATGGTGGGAGAAGAAAGTGAATTGATCCTAGTGTTGATTTAAGTATAATGAATCATAAACATATACCTACATAAATAAATCTGTGCCTAATAAAACTAGGGCACTCTTTAAGAATCTTAGAGGAAGAAAAAGTGGGTCAGTACCTCAGTCATGTTTGAAGAAGCTGGGGAAAGATCATTGGACTAGTGGTTAGGAGACCTGAGTTCTACTTCCTCTTGACTGTAATACTCTAGGAAGTTCTATGGCCATGGGAAAGTTGCTGCCCTTTCTGAATCAATTCATGGTCTCTCTTTTACCTACCCCATGGTGTCACTGAATGCTCTCAAGTCCTGAATAGTTTGCTCAGGTTGTATCTTCCATCGTAATGGCTTGCATACATAAATAGATACGTGGTGGTCCTTCTTGAATTGAAGAAAATTCAGATGGTAGTCCTATCCTAAAAGAGTAAAATAATCTCACTAAGTCCTAGTTTCTTCATCTTTAAAATATAGGTCATAACTGTATAGGACGCGCGTGTGTGTGTGCGTGTGCACATGTGTGTGCGAACACGCACTCAGTCGTGTCTGATTCTTGCAACCCTATGGACTGTAGCCCACTGTCCATAATTCCACTGTCCATGGAATTCTCCAGGCAAGAGTACTGGAGTGGGTTGCCATTTCCTTCTCCAGGGGATCTTCCTGACCCAGGGATCAAACCCATGTCTCACGTCTCCTGCGCTGACTGGCAGATTCTTTACCTCTGAGCCACCTTCCCTTGTAAGCTTAAAATAACTTGTGTTAAGCATTGTTTCAGTTTCCTAGGACTACAGCAACAAAGTATTACAAGGGTACTAGAAGGCTTAAAGCAACAAATTTATTGTCACATTTCTGAACTGGAAGTCTGAAATCAGAATGTTGGTAGGGCCATGCTCCCTATTCCTGAAGCTTCTAGAGAAGCGTCCTCCCTTGCCTCTTCCAGCTTCTGGTTGCCCCAGGCATTCCTCAGCTTACGGCAAAGGATCCCCGATCTCTGCCTCTGCCTCCACGTGGTCATCTTCCATCTGTGTCTGTGTCCAAATTTCCCTCTTCTTGTAAGGGCACCAGTCATAATGGATAGGGCCCACTCTGATTTAGTATGACTTCATCGCAACCTGATGACCTCTGCAAAGACCCTGATTCTTAATCAGTTCACATTCAGAGGTACTGTGCCAGGATTAGAAATTCAGTGTATATTTTAGAAAGGACAGAATTCAACCCAGAACAGGCATTTTGCAGAAAACTCACCACACAAGAAATACTCATGATTGCTATTATTAATAGTCTAGAGCCGGATCCGGCAAACTATGGAGCATGGGCCAGATCCACCTGCCACTTGTTCATTTCTGTATTGTCTGTGGCTGCTTTTGTTCTGCAAAGGCAGATTGTGACAGAGACTGTATAGTTTGCAAAGCCTGAAGTATTCACTCTCTGGCCCTTGACAGAGAAAGTGGCCTGATCCTTGGCCTAGACTCAGTGTCATGCTTTGTTTTGTTATAAACATAAAACCTTGGGTCGCATCTCAGACCTACTGAATCAGAACCTGCCTTATGACCCAGCAATCCCACCACTGGGCATACACACTGAGGAAACCAGAACTGAAAGAGACACGTNCTTCTCCAATGCATGAAAGTGAAAAGTGAAAGGGAAGTCGCTCAGTTGTGTCTGACTCTTAGCGACCCCCATGGACTGCAGCCTACCAGGCTTCTCTGTCCATAGGATTCTCCAGGCAAGAGTATGGAGTGGGGTGCCATTGCCTTCTCCATATTTGGGAACAACCTTATCTAAATGTATGAAATGTATTCAGTGCACCTTTTACTTGACTGTTAAACCAAGATGCAAACTAGTACAGCCACTATGGAGAACAGGGTGGTGATTCCTTAAAAAACTGGAAACAGAACTGCCGTACGACCCTGCAATCCAACTGCTGGGCATACACACCGAGGAAACCAGATTTGAAAGAGACACGTGTACCCCAATGTTCATCGCAGCACTGTTTATAATAGCCAGGACATGGAAGCAACCTAGATGTCCATCAGCAGATGAATGGATAAGAAAGCTTTGGTACATATACACAATGGAGTATTACTCAGCCATTAAAAAGAATACATTTGAATCAGTTCTAATGAGGTGCATGGAACTGGAGCCGATTATACAGAGTGAAGTGAGCCAGAAAGAAAAACACCAATACAGTATACTAACACATATATATGGAATTTAGAAAGATGGTAATGATAACCCTGTATTTGAGATAGCAAAAGAGACACAGATGTAAAGAACAGACTTTTGGACTCTGTGGGAGAGGGCGAGGATGGGATGATTTGGGAGAATGGGATTGAAGCATGTATATTATCATATGTGAAATGAATCGCCAGTCCAGGTTCGATGCATGAGACAGGGTGCTCAGGGCTGGTGCACTGAGATGACCCAGAGGGATGGGATAGGGAGGGAGGTGGGAAGGGGGTTCAGGATGTGGAACACATGTACACCCATGGCAGATTCATGTCAATGTATGGCAAAACCAATACAATATTGTAAAGTAATTAGCCTCCAACTAAAATAAAAAAAATTATATTAAAAAAAAACAACAAGATAGAGTGAGTCTAGAGGAGCTTCCCTGGTGATTCAGTAGTAAAGAATCTACCTGCCAGTGCAGGATATGCGGGTTTGATCCCTGGGTCAGGAAGATCCCCTGAGAAAGGAAATGACAACCCTCTTAACTATTTTTTCCTGGGAAATCCCATGGACAGAGGAGCCTGGTGGACTACCGTCCATGGGGTCACAGAAGAAACGGACGCGACTGAGCAACTAAACAACAATAACGGAGCAAGCCTAGACTTTAACCCCCAAAGATTAAACAGATAAATTAGATAAATATAAATATACCACAATTTCAAACACAGGGACCATTCAAACAGCTTTGTTCTGAAATTGTCTAATATAAGAAAAAAAAAAAGTGGATAATGTTTTGTGACCTCAGACAAATGTTTTGATTTGATTCAAGAGGTTATCCAAATGGCAGACACAAACAAGCACAAAGAGGAGGCGACAAACAGGATGGNATATACCACAATTTCAAACACAGGGACCATTCAAACAGCTTTGTTCTGAAATTGTCTAATATAAGAAAAAAAAACTGGATAATGTTTTGTGACCTCAGACAAATGTTTTGATTTGATTCAAGAGGTTATCCAAATGGCAAACACAAACAAGCACAAAGAGGAGGCGACAAACAGGATGGGCTGGGGATGAAAATCATGGTTATCAGTTCATAAACTTCATAGAAGCAGTGATAGGTCCATCAGGTACTGAAAATATTAATTATGGTGTAGAAAATGAACTCAAGACTCGTGTGCTTTGTAAATAAAGTGTATGTCTTGTGTTAATTTAAGAAATGATTAATCCAAAACAGTAGCTCTATAATGAATTAATCATAGCCAGAAAGGACTGGCAGTGAGCTTCAAAGTACATTAAATACTGAGAGATAATTCTCAACCATCATTTTAAATATGGTTGCAAAATTGATTAAAGCATAAGTATATTATCTCACAAACAATGCCTTCTATTATTAAAAAGAAAATAGGTTTCATGTCCTCATTAACTGTAGCAGCCTGTGAAAGATAAAAGAAATTTTCTGTGATAAAGTTTAGTACAAGAACATCTTCAAAAAGCTTTAAGTGATTGCTGATCAAGTAGAATTTGATTAATTTTCAGAATAAAGACTTTATTTGCTTGACATAAGTTCTTTCTTGTGCCTCTAGCTGACTTGTAAGTGGATGTTGAGTAAACCATCAGTAGAACCTTCATGGAATTAAAACTACTTTGGTTACCTAGACCCTAAATTACTAACACATACTTCTAATAAGAAAAACAAATCCTCATTGCCACTGCCATTTACTCTCTAGCAGCGTTGGGCAAAAGGTTCCCAATACAATGGCAGGGCTTTGCACAGAGTTGGCATCTAATACAAATTTTCATACATTGAACAAAATAAGAACAAAGGAAAGGAAAGCCATTTGTAACTGATTTTATTTGTAGATCTTTGGAATCTCTTTCATTATCAGGCTCCTTTAATAATGGTGTTTGGTCAGTTCCTACACAGAAACGAAGACTTAAACCCAAGAGAATTTCCTTGTAATTGTGAATCTGCAATCAAATAAGCTTGTTTGAAGAAACAATGCTATTTTAAGAAAAAGATAAGATTTTCAGGGAAGGCAGTGTATAATGAATACAGTATCAGGAGACTTTGTGTAAAATGCTTAGCCATTTTGCTAAACGGATGAATGAATTATTAAACCTATTGCATTTTTTTCAACCTTTGAACCTTAATATATCTTTTGAATGACTCAGAGAGGCATATCATTGTACATACAGATTTGAAGCATGGTGGGTATGAAATCTGTCATTTAAAATGTTTTGAGATTCAAAATATATATTTTCATGATAAAAAGTTTAAAATAACATATTTGGTATATTTTTAGGCATTAGAACAAAACTTATTTAGCTTAAAAAATTTTGTATTAAAAAATAAATGAGAATCTAAAATGTTTCTTATTAAAATACTGAGGACGTGTTTGCCAGATGAATATCACTCCCAATTTCTTCTGTCACCCCCACAGCAGTAACTAAATAGACTGTTTAAAACATATATTGTGTCTCCTAGTCAAGCCACGCTTCATATTATAGACTTCCAGGAGTTTGGGGTAAAAACTGGGGGAAGAACATGTCTTCTACTAATTGTCATATCATAGTATATAGCAAAATGGGTAAAGGACATGGTTGCTAACGTCAGATATTGGCTGCCACTAATTAGCCTGTGACCTTAGGCAAATTACTTAATCTCTGTGTGCCTCAGTTTCCTCATCATCAAACTTGGGGTTACTACAGTTGTACCTACTTCATGAGATTACTGTGACAATTAAAAGAATTTATTTAGGGAATTCATTGTAAGTATTTACTATTATTTGCTATTATTATTATCAATATAAGTATAGAACATCCCATGTTAATAGTAATTTATTAATAATTGGATAGCCAGTTCTTGATACCTTGTAGAATGAAAATTTAGTTTAATTCCCAACTGATGTTTGAAAGTCACATTAATTTTCACTTATGGGCCACAAAGCCTGATGTTGGATTATCTTGATAGCCTCATTTTACTGTTATGACTTTCCTGGTGCCTCAGACGGNAATATAAGTATAGAACATCCCATGTTAATAGTAATTTATTAATAATTGGATAGCCAGTTCTTGATACCTTGTAGAATGAAAATTTAGTTTAATTCCCAACTGATGTTTGAAAGTCACATTAATTTTCACTTATGGGCCACAAAGCCTGATGTTGGATTATCTTGATAGCCTCATTTTACTGTTATGACTTTCCTGGTGCCTCAGACGGTAAAGAATCCACCTGCAATGCAAGAGAACCATTTTCAGTCCTTGGGTTGGGAATATCCCCTGAAGAAGGGAATGGCTATCCACTCCAGTATTCTTGCCTAGAGAATTCCATGGACAGAGGAGCCTGGTGGGCCACAGGGATCAGGAAGAGTTGGACATGACTGAGCAACTGTCACTTTCACAGTTATGACATATATACATAATATTAATAATCCCCATTAACTGNAGTGGGAATATTTGTACACAGTAAAAACTTAAAATAGGACTAAAGAACTAGTAATGAAAATATATTTAATTCTTTTTTATTCTTTGTTTTTTACCCCAAAGGGATCATACTATATAGTTTCTTAGGTACATAGCTTTTACACGCAACCGCACACTTTAGAGATCATGCCATCAGTACATAAATCCATCCCAGTGTTCTGCATAGCTGCATGTGATTCGGTTTTGCTTAGATACCACACTTAATTTAACCAGTTTCCTTATAAAGCATTTGCAGGGATAAAGCTTTTTCTTTTCTGAAGTTGTTTTTATGATCATGGTTTCTCTTTGGACAGCTTCAGGTTCACCATTGTTTTCTTGGATATGATTTGTCTAAAACATGATCCCTGTAGGCTCCCCAAATTGGCAGTTTGGAAGAACTCATTAGGAAATCTTATGATAGCGTCAAATATGGTAAAGCTTAACATTGTGGGAGTTGTTGAGAGTTCAAACCAGCACCAGGATCCTTGGACTGGAAGCATCTCCTAGCCTCTCTATATCCATACTCCATCCTTTTTACCCCCTGCTTTCTGCCATCTTTGTTCCAATTTAGCTAATGAGGAGCTTAACCAGAAGCTGAGGGAAGAAGGGGAATGGAATCAGGGTCTTGTTTTGTTTTCCTTCTGGTTCCCTCCTGAACTCCCACTGAAAGTCATTGTTCTTTGATAGTCACCTTTTTCTGTATGACTCCCTCAGCTTTCTGTGTTCTAAATCTCACTCATCCTGTAGGCCTTGGAGTGGCAATGGCCACCCCATATCCAGCCCTATGCCCTGCCGATTCCTCGTGATCCTGTGACACTCTCTGCACAGCGTTATAAATAAACTCTTTGTAAACAGATTTTCTCAAATTATCCTAAATGGAGAGCTGGGTTTCCTGTGGGGTCGTTGATACAGTCTCGTTCCCTCCTCTGCTCCCCAGTGATGAAGAGTGGTGAGTGGATCAGGCTTTATATGTGAATAGTCACCTCATTAATGCAGTTGCAGAGATTTTGGAGAATATTTTGCTGTGTGGATCCCAGAGATATGTTGTCTTTGGCTTCTGAGCCTGTTAGGATCTTCTGACTACAAGTGGTAGAAAACCAAGTTAAGCTGGCTTGGTACCAAAGAAGGACTAAACTGACTTTATTGCCATGCTTCAGCGTCATGCTTGTTAGAAACATGAAACCTTGGGTCCCATCTCAAACCTACTGAATCAGAACCTGCATTTAGCAAGATCCCCAGGTAATTCATATGAACTTTTATATTTGAATAGAACGGATTTAGAAATGATCTTTTAATGACTCACAAAAGGGCAAAAGTCGGTTTGGCTTCCAGAGTCAGCCAGCTGGTAAATGCAAGAACTACAGCCTTCCCACAAGAGTCATGTTTCCTGTATCTCTTCGACCTGTTCTTCTCTGCTATTGGCTCAGGTTCCCATAGGGAACCAAGATGTAGGCTTCAGATATACATCCTTCTGATTGAAGATCAGCAAGAAAAAGGCAGTGTCTTCTCCAAAAGCATTAACTGAAGCCTGAGCCCTCATTCTCACTGGCTCAACTTCCTGATGCTAGCAGGTTTGTGGAAGAATAATGAAAATGAACATTTATTGAGCATCCACTTTGTGTCAGACTAAGGGATGGCAACCTGCTCCAGTAATCTTGCCTGGAAAGTTCAGTGGACAAAGGGGCCTGGACTACAGTCCACGGGGTCACGGAGTGTCAGACACACCTGGGCATGCACACACAGTCTGTGTCAGACTTGGTTCCAAGGACTCTTCCCACGTGACAGACATTGTTATTTTGTCTATTTCACTGAAGAAAGCAGTGAGACATAGACTATGTCCCAGAGCTAATAACTGGTAGAATGGGAAGTCAAACTTGTAGTTTTGCTCCAGCCCCCAGTATAAACCCTCACACTCTTGTCCTCTGTTTAGCTTAGACCTGCACCCCATGTCTGCCTCTGGGACTGGGGTGGAGTCACCTTCACAGTGGATTTGGAATAGAAAAAGGGTACTCATCACAGAAAATGCCAGAGATTGTTATCACAGAATTAAAAGTGGATGGCCACCAACTGTAATCAGTTAATTTCCACTTTAGCAAGTCATGATACTTTGCTAAGGTGATAATTCTCATTTTTCCCAAATCAACATGCCATAATACGTGTGTTAACATCAATAAGAATGATAGTCACTCACTTTTAGGGGTACTCCTCCCCAAAAGTATACTCTGCATACTCAAAGATAATTTTCAGAGCAAGCTAAAATCCTAACTCTGACACAGATAAGTCTGTGCTCAAGATATTTAACTCATGAGGAAGCTAGTTCAAGGGAAAATTTTAAAAAGCACAAATTTAGATGAAAAAAGAAAAATGTTTAATAGAGTGAGCAAATGGACACAAAACTGTTTTTTACCACAAGGGACAAAGAAGTCAGAACTCTATCGAGAGGACAGAGTTCACATGTCTATAAGAATTACTTTGTATTGGTATCACTTAACTACAGAATTAGTTCAAGACAGTGAGAAGCTCGAATCTGCTATCTGGGTAGGGAAAGCTCTAGACAATGCATAGTTCCTCATTGAAACACAGTATTTTCCTATTTTTTTAAATAGTATTTTATCATAATAAGAACACCTAACTAAAATCTATACTTCCAACAAAACTTTAAAAGTACAATACAGTATTGTTAACCATAGCACAGTGGTGTACCGCAGATCTCTAGAACTTAACTCATTTTGCATCACTGAAGCTTTATGCCCATTGATTAGCAATTCCTCAATTCCCCTCAGCCCCAGGCAACCAGGCAACAGTTATTTTATATTCCTCATGTAAGTGGAATCATGCAATATGTGTCCTTCTATGACTGGCTTACTTCACTCAGCATATTAACCGCAGAGCTCATCCGTGTTGTCGCATGTTACAGACTTTCCTTCTTTTTAAAGATTGAATACTATTCCATTGTATGTGTCTGCCACATTTTAATGAAGCTATTCATCTGGCAGTGGACATTTAGGTGGTTTCTGCCTCTTGGCTGTTGTGAATAGTGCTGCAATGAATATGAGAGTGTTGCTATCTCCCTGAGATCCTGAGGTGATGATGGTTCATTGTGGTTTATATAGGAAAGTACCAAAGGTGGAGCTTCCATTGCTCTCTCCCCATGGAGTCATTGACGGTGTTACTGCTATGACATTAATGTGTGACAATACATACGAAGTTATTGCTAACCAGGGAAGCTCACTGGAGCTTTCATGTCCAGAATTTTTTGTTTCTATTTGTGAAATTTATCTGGCTGCGCTGGGTCTTAGTTGCAGCATATGGAATCTAGTTCTCTGATCAGGGATAGAACCCATGCACTCTGCATTGGGAGTGTGGAGCCTTAGCCACTGGACCACCAGGGAAGTCCCCAGAGTTTTTACTGGGGCTTGATCACACACTCCCCATGGGGCTTCCTTATTTTTGAGAGCCCTTCCAGAGGCAGAACTGATATCTCTTGGTCCAAAGCTCCCATCATCAATCTTATTATTTGACTCTCTTGTGGTCAGTGTTTCCCCGATGGATCCACGGTTAAAGAATCCGCCTGCAGTGCAGGAGACACAGGAGACACAGGTTCAATCCCTGGGTGGGAAAGATCCCTTGGAGAAGAAAATGGCATCCACTGTGGTATTCTTGCCTGGAAAATCCCGTTGACAAAGGAACCTGGCGGGCTACATTTGAAAGGGTCACACAAAGAATCGGACCCGACTGAGCGACTAAATGCACACACACACACACCCACCCTTGTGGTCAACGTCCCAAAGCAAGCAAAGATGTTCCAATCAGACATGATATTCCAGGGGAGTAGAGATCATGTCCCAGTAGCCAAGGAAAGAAGCAAGACATCTTTTTGGGTAAGGTTAACTCCAATACTCTTGCCTGGAAAATCCCATGGACGGAGGAGCCTGGTGGGCTGCAGTCCATGGGGTCGCGAAGAGTCGGACACGACTGAGCGACTTCACTTTGACTTTTCACTTTCATGCATTGGAGAGGGAAATGGCAACCCACTCCAGTGTTCTTGCCTGGAGAATCCCAGGGACGGGGGAGCCTGGTGGGCTATGGGGTCGCACAGAGTTGGACACGACTGAAGCGACTTAGCAGCAGCGGTAACTCTTAACTACACAGGGGGGCCCTAAACAAATTGTTTAAACTACTTTAATTCTCAGGTCTGCACATTACAAATATGAATAACCACAGGAAGCACTCTTACGTACTGGGTGCTTACTGAGTGTGATGCCTAGAGTTAAGACTTTTATATGCATTGTGTTATTTAATCTTGGGTTTTATCATTAAATCCTGTGAGCTGAGCCCTGCTGGCCCTGATTTGTGCATAAGACAGTGACACTCGGAGAGTCTGGGGAATGTGGCTATGACTCAGAAATTCTGATAGAGTTAAATTCCAGCCTTGGTTGGACAGACTCCAAGCCCTTCCTTTTAACCGTGAGACTTCATACCTTCTGGTTAGTGTGCTTTGAATGAAATGATTCAGGCCAAAGTGTCAGCATAAAATAGATTTTTAAAAAACTGAATAATTGTATTGGTACAATGGCTTCTTATATCCTATTATGACTTAGGTGCAAAGAGGGTGATTGATCACTGACTACTTCTGCCTGGGACAACACAGAAAGCTGTGTTAGGCATTGAAATACCAGCCTTGTGAGGTTAGCTGAGGGAAGCATGGTGGTGAGGGAATTTTTTCTTTCTTCCTAAGCTGTTGGCAGAGTCTCAGTCATTACAACGATGTTGAAATCTAATCTATCTTGTGTGGTAAATGTCGTGGGCATTTGTCTGTCTCCATCTGGGAAATTTCAATAGTGTAATTTTCACTTGCCAAAGCCGTGCAGGGAGATGATGAGAATTAACAATGTGATTTGAAAGAGCTCATAGCTATTGCTCATAAAGGTGAGGAATGAGAACACAGTGTTCTCAGAGTAACTTGTAAATATGCATGTTGCTCAAAGGTGAATTTGCTCCACTAGTTCGCGGGCTAGTAGGATGGTTTTCCTGTAGTGTCCCTTTGAATGTCATCTGAATAATACATGATTATGGTGCTTTTGTTGTTTGTGCAGTTGTATACTTGAGAGTTTTAAAGTAATGAGATGTTTTCTGTTTCTAGAAAAGAAATAATGTGAAGAGGTAGGCTCTGAGTTGTGTAGCCACAAGAATAGACAAGGAATGAAGACAGCTCAGACTTTATTTAAGTGCTACTTGTGCAGGTGATAGAAATGCTCTTAGAACTTTATTTGTTGTTGTTAAATCCGAAGATATGCGTGTGGAAGAGAGTCACTGACAATGGTAGCAGAAGTGTCTTTTTTTCCTCTGCACAGCTTGTGCATCCAGGGATCAAACTCGGGCCCTCGGCAGTGAGAATAGGTAGTCCTAACCACTGGACTGCCAGGGAATTCCCGTAGAACTTTAGATCAGCTCCTGATACCAGGATATTCTCTCTTTTACAGAAGAAACAAGTCAAAGTCAATTCACGGTGTCCTTGGAAAATTCAAAACCCAAAGGCTCAGTGATAGGTGATCTTGGAATGGCCAGCACCATCACTAATGAACACAACTCTTTTTAATAGAACTTTTTTTAATATGGGACAGTGTAAGCCCAGGTTTTGCTGTGATTTGAAACTAGTAGGCATACTTATAGGAGTCAAGCTTATATTTCTGCCCCTACCATCTTTCCCCCACTCTTCCTATAGGTAACTTCCTTTATAAAAGTTTGGTTTACACTCTGTTTTTCTTATTGTAAACAAATATATGTAGATACTCTTATGCTTCTTATTAAGTACATAATAGAATAGTGTGTGTGTTGTGTGTATGTATCTGTGCCTCTGTGTGTGTGTATATATATCTTGCTTTTTCACTTGATAATATATCCTGGACATCATTCCAAAGTAATATTAGAGATATACCACATAAGTTTTCACAGCTATACTGTTCTGTTATGTGAGTGTACCCTAGTTTACTCAACCAGTCTCCTAATGATGGGCATTTGGGTGTTTCTAAGTCTTTTGCTCGGAGAAGGCAATGGCACCCCACTCCAGTACTCTTGCCTGGAAAATCCTATGGACAGAGGAGCCTGGTGGGCTGTAGTCCATGGGGTCATGAAGAGTCGGACGTGACTAAGCGACTGCACTTTCACTTTTCACTTTCATGCATTGGAGAAGGAAATGGCAACCTACTCCAGTGTTCTTGCCTGGAGAATCCCAGGGACGGGGGAGCCTGGTGGGCTGCTGTCTATGGGGTCACACAGAGTCGGACACGACTGAAACAACTTAGCAGCAAGTCTTTTGCTATTGTAAATAATGCTTTAGCAAATAGTCTTGTGCGTATACTTTTTTCATATCTTTGCTAGTGCATACATTCCCTTCTCCAGGGGATCTTCCCAACCCAGGGACTGAAGCCACATCTCCTGTGTCTCCTGCATTGCAGGTGGACTCTGTACCCACTGAGCCACCAGGGAAGCCGATTCTGAGGTTGACTATTCTTAATTGTTAATTGCAAGTCATGTTGCCTCCATATTCCCCTATGTGAACTCCTGCATATTGTGAGTATAGAGGTGGAGGCTGGAGGGATGAATCCTTAACCAAGGCCTGGGGCTTCCCAGGAGCACAGTGGAGGTATATTGACTTAGATTGGGGGGTGGGGGCAGGATGGTTTTTCTGTCCTGCACAACTAGGCAACTTGAGCAGAGTTAATGAACCTCTATGTACTTCTGTCCTCACCTCCGAAGAAGGGGTGGTGAGAACATGACCTATCTGATGGGGCTGTGTGGGAGGAAATGAGAGAAGCCCTGAAGATTCTTAGCCTTCTGGCAGAGGCCAGCATCACTGACAAATGCTGGCAAATGATACACAAGCTTCCCTGCAACAGTGTCCACTTTGCTTCCAGAGTATCGCTCTACTGGGTGCCCTCCTGGCTGCCTGGCCACTCTGTTTCTTTTGCTGACATTTATGTGGATGTCAGTTTATGTCCCTTCTCCCGCCCTCCCCCCACCTCAAAATAGAGCTCAGAACAGGAACTTGAGAAAGATGTTGATTGGAGATGGGTTCCCAGGTTAGGGTTTCCAGAGTTAGCAAATAAATATAGAATGCCCCATTCATGTTGCATTTCAGTTTAAACAATGAATACTTTTTAAAAAGTATTTTTAGTAAAAGAGAAAAAAAAATTAACTGTCCTGTGTTTAATCTGACAGCTCTATCCCAGGAGGCATCATGGAAAAAAATGAGCAGTGAGACAGAGGGAATAAAACCTGAAGAGCATGAGAATGAGTCATTAGACCACTAGGAGGCCAGTGGGGCTCAGACCTTCGGAAGGACCATGCAGAATAAGGCTCACCATTGCCTTTTCGAGGGCCGGTGAGACTGGAGCATCCCTTCTAAGGGTTGCCCCTGGGAAGCTGACTCTGCAGCACACCCCTATTTGTGCCAAGCAACCTCTCACAGCTTCAGGCAATGCCCTGTGAGAAATTCCACTTGACCTCGCATTCTTGCTTTGTAGCCGTTTTTACATGTGCCATCAATTAGTTCATGATTATTTTCAATGTGCTTATCTCCTTTCATTAGACTAAGCTCTATACGAGCAGGGTTTTGTCTTTGTCGCTGCTGGAACCCTAAGTTTAGCCATGTCAACATGTATTGAGAGAAGGAACCTTTAGTGGTCATTGCTGTGCAATAGATGTTAATGACAGAGAAGGAGCTTCCTTGTGGGCTGACCCCAGTGCGTGGTAGGGTGGACAGTCTCCTGAGTGCTCCACTGGCTGGAAGAGGGGCTTGTCCTAAGAACCATTTTCCTGCTCCTTGATCTT
The DNA here is from genome assembly GCA_006410615.1 of Neotragus moschatus. Lineage (NCBI taxonomy): Eukaryota > Metazoa > Chordata > Mammalia > Artiodactyla > Bovidae > Neotragus > Neotragus moschatus. The sequence continues at coordinate 540,888 of SJYA01003372.1, forward strand.
AACACCTGTTGCCCCAACTGAGGAACTGCTACAGACAAGGAATCTGCGTAATCCCACTCAGAATGAAATCTGCCACTGTAAATGTCCTTTAAGCAGCTATTGTGCATACAGCCCGAACCACGGCAGGTGCCATGGAGGACTGCACACGTGGGTTTGGTGGGGTGCTCCTCCTTCTCTCCATGAGCTAATCTTGGCAGATAAGACATACATGAAAAGCTTTAACATGGGGTGGCACTGAAGTATAACTGCTGATCTGGTGTTGTCGTCCCCATCTCCCTGGTCTGGAGGTTGGTCATTATTGAATGAGTGCAGATCACAGTGGCCCTTCCTCTTGGTGGGGGGTTCATTCCTCCAGCCCACTGGTGTCTAACTGTTGGCAACTGAGTTCCTGACCTGAGCTTTCCCCACTCTCCCCAGCCTCTTATGTTCCCCACATCCCAGAGCAGGGCTGTGCTTCTGCATCACTCTCCATTTACAGTTCTTCCTCCAGCAGTCTGTCTGGGTCTCAGCTTTTCTTTAAAAACCAGAGCCTGATCTCGTCCTCCCTGACAGTACTCATTAAACCCAGTTGCTCATCATTGGATAAGGCACAGTTGCCCATGCACAGAGTCGCAGATGCTTGGCTGTGGGATCTTCCACAGACCAAGGGCCAGGGTCATACAGGAAAGGCTCCATCCTCTACGACGAGCACAGATCACGTCCCCTCTTCCCTGGGTGTGAGCGTTTGCCTGAACTGAAGAGGAGGCCATCTTGCCCTGAACACCATCCATGCCTGATGGCTAGATCTCTTCCGACATCTCGGGTGAGCACTCGTGTGCGTGCATAGGTTTACTGCCAGGCCCCAGCATCTGCCCTTGCCACAAAACATGCATGGTGTGGTTTGTGTCAACCCGCAGGCCTCATTAAGTGGTTTTGAAAGTTGACACCCGGACAGTGGTGGGCAAGGAAGAGAGAGACTCTGATATTCATGACCTGGGGGTCAATGGGAAAATGGCAGAGATTCAGGATGAGCAGGAATCCTACTGAACTGCCAGTATTGGGTGACTTCTGTCTCTGGCCCTAGGAATCAGATAAAAATATATTAGTCATCTCCGCCCTGTCTGCTCTCTGCTCTGCAATACATCTGTTGGAAATACGTAGATGCTTCCAACAGCCTTTTGTGGTGAAGCCCTCAGAATATTCCAGAAGGCTGTGGCAGCTTTGAATGATGAGTGCGTGCATATTCAGTTCAGCCCAACTCTTTGAGATCCTATGGACTGTAGCTCTGTGTCCATGGGCTCCCCCAGGCAAGAGTACTGGAATGGGTTGCCATTTCCTTCTTCAAAGGATCTTCCTGACCCAGGGATCAAACTCAAGTCTCCTGCATTGCAGGTGGATTCTTAAACACTGAGCCACCTGGGAAGCCTGTGGCAGCTTTGAAGTCACTTGGAAAAGAATCGTTTTCTATTCTGAATTAAAAGTATAATTCCATGATAATCTTTGTATTACTGTGAATTTTGAGAGAGTTGAAAAAATGTGGCATTTCTTTCACAATATAGCTGTTTGGGATTTTACATTTATGTACAAATATTCAGCTTTGAGACCTGTATTCAACTTCTCAATTAAAATTTTATGCAGAGCCAAATTAGGTCTGCAAACATATAGTATATTTGTAATTTTCGTTCATTTTAATTATAGTTTCATTCAGCCCTCAACAGGAACATTTGTTTTCTTACCTACAGTCTACAAAACATAGAAAAAGATTAGTTTTGATTTTGTTGGTTGTATTTATACATTTCCAGGAAAGAAGTGTAGTGTTATCTTATTTCATTTAAATTGAGATTTTTCTTCTGATAATATTATATAGGAAGACATATACCATGCTGGTTTAATGAAAATTTCCAGAAATATCTCCTCCAAATTATCTCCCTTCCAGAGGAAATAACTACTTAAAAGGAATCAAATATAGGTTTACTATTTTCTACCAGTTTTTCTCTTATAACTTGAACATATACAATGTGTTTAATTGAAAAGAGAGAAATGTATTTTTTATTATCATGATTCCAATAAGTCTACTCTTTAAGGAGTGCCACTTTTAAATGCATTTTTAAGATTTAAGTTTTTCATATCTTTGTATGAACTCTTCTAATTCTTCCCAACGTGCACATTATATCTATTAAATACTTTACATTTTTTCTCAATTCAAAATGACAAGGTAGGAATGGAAACAAATTCAGGCTTTTATGAAATCTGCTCTAACATCCATGGAATAATGATTGGGGATTGAAAACAAAAAGGATAATTTTTGTTTTGATTTCTTTGAAATGAAGAGTACTGTTGAAATTTACCTTTACTGGTATGTTGTGTATGCACCCAAAACTACTCTCTAATATCTGGGAAAATGAAGTACATTTAGGTGAGAGATAACTGTAGACTTATGCCATCTGGAGACCTAGTTATAATGACATAATGTCAGTGAGATCCTCCCAGCAGGATGGAGTTGTTCTGAGTTCATATGGCAGCTTCTGTTGGATCTGGGAAATTCAGAATTGACCAGCCTTCCCTCTTAGTCCTGACCCCCAGCATACACGTCTGTAGTTACGACAGGGAAAAGACATTGTTGCCTATCAGCCTCTTGTTCTCCTGCTCCACAACCAGCCCCCCTACCCCCGCCCATATACAGAGCTTGACTTACTGAGTCTTGACCGGCAGAATCTGCAGGATTCCCCAAAATAGGCAAGGTCGGAGTTTCTAACTCCCTTCTCCCTTTTTGGAGCACTCACCCATACTGAGTCACAGCCACATCCCTGGCACTTAGCAGTTGACTGG
>SJYA01003372.1:543858-577490 GCA_006410615.1 Neotragus moschatus
TAGCAGTTGACTGGAGGCATGCCTTTCAGGTGAGAAGGAAGGTTTCATGAAGCTGGCCTGATATGATTTTCAGTGGGGGAGAGACTGCATGCTGGGGAACACACATTTCATTCCCAAATGCATCCATCAAAGCAAATCTAGCTGTCTGAAGGCTCCTTATATTTAGTAAAAATCAATAGCCTGATGTATCCACACTGTATTTCCTCATGAACAAGCTTTCAAGTTTCCTGTGGGCCTTTCCCCAGGCTCCCTATCAGAACTTGCATTTTCCCTTTGAATGCTCTGCTTCACTGGAAGTCCAGTCATGCAAGAGAGTGTTGCGTCAGTTAACCTCAGTGCCACTGGCAGAGACCTCTTCCTAATACTGCAACAGGCACCTCTTACACCCTTTCTAGTTAATTCTCCCCCTCTTCAAGGTTAAAGTCAGAGTGCTACTGTGGATTTTTTTTTCTTCTCCGTGCTATAGCAGTGCTATGAAACCATTTTATAGGAGTTGTGTAAAGAGAGTATGGAGTTATCACAGAATGAGTGTGGACAATTTACAAGTATCTGTATCTCTTAGCCAGTGGTTTTCCAGAAACAGAGCCTGAGAAAATGGCTTGTGTGTAGAGAGTTTATTTGAGACCTGACCCAAGGATGTAGGAGAAAAAGCTTGAAGCTGGGATGACGAGGATCAGTTGGTAAATTTGGGAAGTCGGAAAGCCAATGCAAAGATGTGTCGTGCAGTCAGCTCCTACTCTAAGCATGTTGTCATCTCCAACTCTTTTTTTCAACACTATAAACTGTAGCCTGCCAGGCTCCTGCCAGGCTCCTCTATTCATAGGATTTCCCAGACAAGAATACTCGAGTATTCTTCTCCAGGAGATCTTCCTGATCCAGGGATCGAACCCATGTCTCTTGTATTGGCAGGGGGATTCTTTACCATTGAGCCACTGTGGCTTTTCCTACTCTAGGCTACTCATGCTGGATTGCCGGGAGCCAGCATGGGAGGTCCCAGCCATGACAAGGTCATGCAGGACTCGAAGGACTCCCTGGGCCATCCCATCCATGACAAGATCATGTGGAGAGACCTGATAAGCAAGGCCTCAGGACTTGATGGACCCCCTGGACCTGCTTGAGCATCTACCCCCAAACCAGAATCTGTCTGTCTTACTATTTTATGTCTTTCACCAGCTCTTCTGACATTAGCAGGGGGCTGTCCCCCAACCACCTTTCTCCGGTAAGAGTTAAATTAGGGCTTTAGTTAATAAATCTCCTGGGCATGAAAGGAGTGTTTCAAACCCTCTGTTAGCATTCTAGTTTACTTGGCAGGTTTATCCAGACTCTTGCAACATTGTTGAGCTAATACTTGCTGCCAAGTTCTCACATGCCTTATCCATTGTGTTCCTGGGAGTGCATGTAGTCAATATGTAGAAATAACAAGCAGTAGCCTTAGCATTAGCAACATTAGACTTTGAGTTAATAAGTTCTTTCTTTGCTGTAACCCACTGAATCTTTGCTCCATAAAAATGTAACTCTGTACTTTAAGGTGATGCAGGCTAAGAATTTAAGAAGAAACACTTTAAGGGAAAATTATTGTTCTGGCTGACCAACCTTTATCAAAAAGAGGTCATAAAATATCAATAGGCCTCTGGGCCAGAAGATAATGTACAAAAAATAAGACTCTTGCAGAAAGGAACCCGATATCGATAAAAGTTATTACTGGTGGAATGTTGAGTTGACTCTGCATTTTTCACCTTGCTGTATGTACAACTCAGGGTATAAAAGCCCCGAGGAAAATAATGTAAAACGGGACTCGCTCACTGAAGCTTGGTCACCCCGTGTTGTTCTTTCCTTATCTCTTTCTCTGTCTTTCTTCATTTGCCGATGTTGTCCATCCTGAGGATATCCCTGGACTCTGCTGAGGCTGGACCTTGGCACTGGATGACCCAGGCCTCTCCCAGGAGACTTAGGAGATGCATCTCAGAGCTGTCTGCCCAGGGCACAAAGGAAGGAACATTTACTCTTCGGGTCCCAGCCCCAGTGACCAATGGTAGATCTACACATGTTCATTTCCATACATGCTTTCTGCTTGTATTTGCATGAGGATCAGGTGGATTCCTCTGAGCGGCCTATGCTGTGGTGTTGAGGAAACCTTGGGGCAGGGAGAAGAAGTAAGAGGCATGACATGTAGACAAGCACTGTCAGATTACATGTATATGAAAGTGCTGGCCACCATGCACATAACGTGACCAAAATGGTGTGCTTCCTTAGGATCTCAGTGTAGTCATTTATTATGAGAGTGAGATGGAACTCCCAGCAGGGAAGTGGGAAAGTGAGACAGGGGCAGGAAGACAGCTCACAAATGGTGCGTTATCCAGACTGCTGTCTCTGTGGACAATTGAAACTTACTTAATTCCATTGGAGAGCTCTCAGAGTCAGTAATAGAAAATGTGCTTCTGGATTTTTTTATCTAAAGGTGAGAGAACTGGGGTGTTTATACCATTTCACACCAGTGATTGACTGTGGCTTGGGAGCATTCACTCCCTAGTACTTTGTAAGTATGGCCAAGCAAGGCTCCAGCAATGCTCTCAAAGAAATGTGTGTACTGTTTGATTGGAAGGCAGACTGGTGGACAGTCATGCAATTAAAGTGAGCATATAGGGGCTGGACACTGCTGACAAGCTGCTGCAGTCCTTGACAAATACATTTTTCTTTATTTGTAATACTCTTATTTCTGCAGGAGAGTCTTTTATTAAAGGGACCTCTGGGTTAAAGTATGTATTTTTATCAATTACAATAGAGGCTACTTAATTGCTTTCCAAAAGAATTGTCATAATTCACATTTCCACCAGTATATTTTGAAACTACTCTTTCTCCTATTAGCAATGAATGTTATGATTCTTTCAAAGTTTTGCCAGTCTGGTAAATGTAACATGATGTCTTACTGCTTTAAAAAATATTATCCTGATTAGTATTTTTGTTCATTGGCCAAATGGATTTACCCTTCCAGAAAATATCTCTTCAGATTCTTTATCCCCTTCTTTTGGTAGATTGATTTTCCCTTTTGGGAAATTTTTAAGAGTGCTTTGTGTATTATTTATACTAGCCTACTGTCTGTTATCTGTTAGAAATATTTTTTTAAGTCTCTTCTTTGTCTATTAAAACTTTGTTAAAATTTTTTATAATAAAGAAATTTTATGGAACATTTTCTGGATGTTTATCATTTATTGTGATTTTATTGTTTATCATTTATTGTGATAAAGATGCCAACACTTGCTGTTACATACCACTAAGAAGGAAAAAAGCCGTCAATTAAATTGCTACAGTGCTTTCTCATGAATTTAACCTTGTGTTTGCAGTGGGGACTTTTTTCAGTCTTTAATATTGACAGTATAGTTTTGTAGCACATTGAAGAACACTGGTTTTGTTACTACTGCCTACTTGCTTCATTGTCTTATATTTCCTTATTAAACTATATATAACTGGAAGTTTGGGCTTCCTTGGTAGCTCAGTGGTAAAGAATCCTCTTGTAATGAAGGAGATGAGGGTTCAACTCCTGGGTTGGGAAGATCCCCTGGAGGAGGGCATGGCAATGCACTCCAGTATTCTTGCCTGGAGAATTCCGTGGACAGAGGAGCCTCACAGGCTACAGTCCATGGAGTCACAAAGAGTCTGACACAAATGTAGTGATTGAGCAACACAGCTGGAAGTTTAGCATCAGCTTCTGGTCAATTTCAGCAGGAAGTTTCTGATACTTTGCTATTCTGCTCCTTCATGATAGTGCTGCATGAATTGGTCACAATGGCCTCTTTCCTTTTGAAACCATTTTCATCTTTTTCAAGAAATTTGGCAGTTTCTTCAGTCTCTGTCTCAAGGTTCGGTGTCAATAAGCAGTACTTTTCCATGTATCTCAACAGCAAAATGTAGTGTAGTTTCACTCATTTGTGAGTATTTTCCTTTTTGATCCCATGGAGCACTTGGCTATTTGCTCTGTGTGAGGCATGGAACAGGTAGTTATTCCTCCAGTGGTGATGGGCATTTGCTTCTCAACTATCCAAGTCATGTCAGTATACTGTTTTATGCCTTTCTATGTACCCAGTAACATTTTCTTTCAATCTCAAATCACTGTACACTTAGGAAGCCATTTTTAAAATGGTGACTAAACTCAACAAGTGAGATGCCAACAATGCACCTTACTGTTGTTGTTTTTTCACTGTCATGTCTGACTCTTTGTGACCCCATTGACTGTAGCCCACCAGGCTCCTCTGTCCATGGGATTTCCCAGGCAAGAATAATGGAGTGGGTTGCCATTTCCTCCTCCAGGGCATCTTCCCAGACCAGGGATCGAACCCTCATCTCCTGCAGGTGGGTTTTTTTTTTTTGCCACTGAGCCACCAGGAAAGCCCAACAATGAATGTATATGACTGTTGAAATGATAGCAGTATCAGTAGTCATGACCAAATCTGAGCATGCTCAGATACATAAAACTAGGTCACAAATGGACAGTTACATCCAGGTTCAGAGATGTGAAATGAGAGGGAATGTATACATCTTGGGATCAATAAAATAAGGTACGTAAATTTTCTTATCTTCCTTTTTAGACTATAGCAAGAATGGTTTGAGCTTCCCTTTAGGGCCAGTTTTGGTCAGAACATCTATCTTTACACTGTGTAATGAAACAGAGACAACTCCCATGAGTATTGATACAGGTGATGGTGGCCCCATGTCATTCCACTCAAGGAATGCTCTGACCTTTCATTTTCTACCTTCTTGTGAAATACTAGGTGACTGGTCACTACCACAGGTAGTGGTACTATGTGATCATGCTTTTCACTTTCAATATACTGCAGGCTGGCAAACCACAATGCCAGGAAAAGATGCTTTCCAGGCCAGAAATTGGACGAAGGACAATTACAGAAGGTGGGTGTGGTAAAAACAAAATTACAAAAGCAAGGGTCTGGAACTTGAGTCTTGCGTTGTTACTGCATCTCTCCCTTGTAGTTTTACCCACTAGCACAGCTCACACCTCTAGATTTCTGTATCAGGGAAATGTCCATCAGTTGCTGCCTCTAATATGTTTCCATCCCTGACGATGCTGCTTTCTCAGTTTAGAGCTTATTTTCGCCCTCTGTCAATGAGAGCCTCCCAGGGCCCCTTGGTGCTTGAGCAGAGGCTGCTATAGCTGTCCATCATGCAGAAAACTGGGGACCACCAAATAAGACCACCAAAAGCCAGGCATGGGTCACTGTCTTAAGAAGGACAGGCTGATTATTGCTGGGGTTCTCTGTTGAAGCAGTTTCTCCCCCTAGTCTTGGGTATCCAGAAAACTTGAGGCAACTAGGTCCAAATCAGAGAGAGTTGAGCTGGGTCCTCCCACCACACGAACCATAGCTGCACCCCCCACTTCCCTCCACCTCTCCTTCCCCAGTGCCTCCTGCCCATTTCTCTGGGTTCTGTTTTTTTGTTACTCCCAAACTGTTTAAACTTCTCATTGTGAGATGTAACACATCCAAGAAATTAGGCAAAAATGCAAAGATAGAATTTTTTTAAAAAAAAGTTAGTGAGCACCCATACAATTAACACTTGTTTGGATCACTGTGCAGCTGTTGAAGGAAAATTAGTTATAGCTACACATAAAAGTGTGAATGAATCTCAAAACATAATGTTCAGTGAAAATGTTGGTTCCAGGAGAAAGTATACAGTATGATGATTGTATTTTTAAAGTTCAAAAACACATGAAATTAAACAGTTATAAGAAAAAAATAATTATAAAGAAAAGCAAGAGAAAGTTAACCACAGAATTCCAGACCATGGTTATCTCAGAGGGGCAGGATGGGATGCAAATGAGAATGGGTCACTGGGGACTGTTAAAGAAGCAAGTGTTCACATGTGCTTATAGTTTTGGAATTCTTTATTATACACATGTACTTTATAAATTATTTTGCATCTACTCAATATTGAATAGCAGTCTTAAAAAAAGAATACATTAACCATAGAGAGGCTATAATTAGTATCTTCTGATCTAACCCAGATCAGAAGAGCCAATGTATTTTTCTCCTCTGGTCTCACTTTTCCCATCCAATCTACTGTAGGCTAGGAAAATACAACCCTCTTGCATTCAGCATGTATGTGGGTGTTTGTACTTACTGTTTTTTGACATATTAGAAGTTGGCAAATACAAAGTGAAAAAAGATATAAGGCATAAAATGGAGCTCCAAGATGGTTGGTAAAAAATGAGAGAAATGCAAGGATGAGCAAGGAAGAAATGACTGGGGACCAACTAAAATGAAGAAAGATGATTAGAGAACATTGCTTTACATTAATGTACGGAGGGGACACCTGTACACCCCTGGCTGATTCATGTCGATGTATGACAAAACCACAATATTGTAAAGTAATGAGTCTCCAATTAAAATAAATTAATTAAAAAAAATTTTTAATGAGAGAAGTACAAATATGAGCAGGGAAGAACTGACTGGGGACAAACTAAAATGAAGAAAGATGATTAGAAATTTAAATATGTACACACCATCATAACCGTAGAAATGACAGAGGATGCAGCGAGGTGATGACTCCACAAGGTTTCTCAAAGAGTCAAAGACTGCAGAGAAACGGGGATTTTTAAGTCCTTCTTCTGCCACGTAATGATATTGTATAGTTATTCTGTACACGTTTTGTAGACAAAGATTCCTTACCCTGTGGTCAAAGGGACCTTATATTCTAGATATTTGACTGAACTATACTGTTCATATCAGTGATTCAGCATTGAAAATGCTGTTCAATGGAATCAACAACAGGACTGTATTCCCAAGAGGGTGATCTTAATAAGGAGGCAGCCATGGTCCTATTCCTTGGCTGATAGAAACTGACACCATCCATGACAGTCACACGAATGACCTCTTCATGGAACCTCGTGTGTGTGTATTTAGAATGTTTTCAGTAAATATTGACTATTATCTTTAGAAGAATATGTATGACACTAAACTTGTGATAGACATCTTTGGCTGCCTACCCAGGACCATTCTTTCCTATTCACAGCTATCAAAACCCTAGTTTTACTTGGGAAGAATTGGATCCAGCACTAGAGGGTGAACCATGATTAATGAAACCATAATGGCAGTCCTCTTCTCCTTTGGTTAGTGGTCGGTTGATGGGTGAGTGTGTGACCCAGTTCTAGCAAGAGATGGAATGGCAGCCTTGTCGGGGAGATTCTGGAGAAGCAAAAACATTAAAATCTCACAAAGACAAAACCTTTTTGCCTCTTCCTACACTTAGTGCTTTGAACTCTGCTTTGGGAAGATGTTCTCTTTAGAGCTGGGCCAATAAAACCAAGGAAGGTAAAGACTCAGGGTCCTTGGTGACACCATTGCCCTTCTGAGATAATCCTACATCAACTACCAACAGACTTCATGTAATAACAATAAACGTCTTTATGTTAATTAGGTTTTCTGTGATTTGCATCACATAAAAAAGACATAATGAGTGAAGTGAATGAATGCTGATCTACATGTGTGTAAACATACCTGAAACACTCTATTTTGTTATCATTTACTATCATGTCCAAAGCACACACCATATGGACTAGCGCTGAACAAATAATTATTAAAATTATTGAATAAATAAATAATAAATGGAAATGAAAATTAAAAAATCAAATTCTAAGATAAACCTTAGTGGACACACTTTGATGTTTCTGTAAAACTGTGTATCTTAATGCCTAAGCTCCACGAGTAGTTAGAGCTGTTGCAAATTGCCAAATGCATAGTTGATTTGGTTAGATNTTATTGAATAAATAAATAATAAATGGAAATGAAAATTAAAAAATCAAATTCTAAGATAAACCTTAGTGGACACACTTTGATGTTTCTGTAAAACTGTGTATCTTAATGCCTAAGCTCCACGAGTAGTTAGAGCTGTTGCAAATTGCCAAATGCATAGTTGATTTGGTTAGATATATGCTAAATTTAGGAAATGGAATGCAAATAAGTAGAGACTAAAAGCTTTTCCTGGCTCTGACATAAGGTACTTTGGCAGGGGAAAAAAACTCAATAGTGGAACTAGAATGAAGAATTTGGTATAAATTGAAGAGACTCATCTAAAAATTCAGCTTACATCATCTTTTAATATATTTCAGTTACCCAGAAGAATATATATATAGCATTCTGAGGAATATGTTAATCTATAACTCCCATTTGAAAATGAAATTCTCCCACAGTGGTGCCACTTTAATACCCCCTAAAGCAGCCCAATGTGCTTCTTCCTTTAGTCCTTCCCAGTTAGCCTCTTAGCAGATTCTCTTAGATTAGAAACTATACAGGAAGTCATTTAATGCAGGTCATGATTTTGATCTTATTTACAGAGATTTCTGCCAGCTGATAAGTATTGAGAGGGTAACAGGCAGGAAAGCTAGAGGTCCCCAAGCGGAGGAAATAGACTGTAAGTGTCAGACATTTTTTTTTCCTCTCTGTTAGTCAGCAGGAGGAAACAAACTACAAGTGTCAGACATTTTTTTCCCCTTCTCTGTACATAATTTCTATACAAAATCTCCAAGCCAGGCTTCAACAGTACATGAACAGTAAACTTCCAGATGTTCAAGCTGGATTTAGAAAAGGCAGAGGAACCAGAGATCAAATTGCCAACATCCACTGGATCATAGAAAAAGCAAGAGAATTCCAGAAAAACATCTATTTCTGCTTTATTGATCGTGCCAGAGCCTTTGACTGTGTAGATTGCAACAAACTGGAAAATTCTGAAAGAGATGGGAATACCAGACCACCTGACCTGGCTCCTGAGAAATCTTTATGCAGGTCAAGAAGCAACAGTTAGAACCAGACATGAAACAACAGACTGGTTGCAAATCAGNTCGTGCCAGAGCCTTTGACTGTGTAGATTGCAACAAACTGGAAAATTCTGAAAGAGATGGGAATACCAGACCACCTGACCTGGCTCCTGAGAAATCTTTATGCAGGTCAAGAAGCAACAGTTAGAACCAGACATGAAACAACAGACTGGTTGCAAATCAGGAAAGGAGTACATCAAGGCTGTATATTGTCACCCTGCTTATTTAACTTACATATGCAGAGTACATCATGAGAAATGCCAGGCTGGATGAAGCACAAGCTGGAATCAAGATTTCTGGGAGAAATATCAATAACCTCAGATATGCAGATGACACCACCCTTATGGCAGGAAGTGAAGAGAAACTAAAGAGCCTCTTGATGAAAGTGAAAGAAGAGAGTGAANCCTGGCGTGCTGCAGTCCATGGGGTCACAAAGAGTTGGACATGACTGAGCAACTGAACTGAAGTATACAAAATTAAAAGGTTTCTTTTAAAATTCTGTGTTGCCATGACAATACCTGGTTCCACCTTAGCTTAAACTTTACTCAAACCTTGAGCTAACCATTGTGTTTTTCTTATGGAAATGTTTTTCTTAAGCTGTGTTAATGAGACTATAAATTTGCTTGAAAATCTGCCTTTCTTCAAGATTCATGCCAATTGTTTCATGGCAGGGATGACTCACCTTGTGCCAATACTATCTCAAAATGCATGCTGTGGGTGAGGGGCCTAGTGCCACTCTCAGTTTTGAGGCATTTCCTCTCTCTAATTAGCAGCTTGCAAATAGTATATAACTTCTTGCTATAAACTAGCAAGGGGAGGCACTCTTTCTGGCCTCTTCTAATGTCTATGTCAGAAACTTGCTCTATCTTGTTTATACTTTAATAAGAACTTATTACACAAAAGCTCTGAGTGATCAAGCCTCATCACTGGCCCCAGATCGAATTCCTCTCCTCTGGAGGCCAAGAATCCCAGGGTAGTTCATGGCTCATAGCGGCAACCTTTCAGTATAGGCAGTAATTGTGGTTACACATGGTGTGGAAATAAATAAAATATGGAATATGCAAGTTGACATATCTGTCCACAATGGTACAAACAATAAAGTCATTTTATCTAAATGATTAGCCTTTAAAAAAAATATGCTTACTCTCTCCCTGTCATTATTCCCTTCCCATGACCTCTTAAATCTCTCCATAAAACAACAGAATAATCTCTTAACCTTCTTTCTCACTCTAGCCAACTCGGTATCTCCCTCCTATTCATCATCCCCAAATGTCTTGAGTTATCTATACTACTATGAGGCATATGCAGTCAGTGACCCCCTTACCTCCATTCAACTCTGGGTACAGGCCAGTGGCATCCTACTTTAAGCACCCTGGTACTCCCCTTGAGACTTCTCTGAGCTGTCTCTCGTGCCCTAGGGAATATCCCTCAGCCTTCGATGGCTGGGAGTTGGAGGACAAATGCAGCATCCCAGCATCTGGGTGGAATGAGCATGAATGAGTTATTTTCTGCATTTCTGCCAGAGATCCCCAATAGAGCTGAAGGACAACTGCTCACAGCATTAATGTGCTCAGTATCTTACCCTTTGCGTGCTTCCTTCCCTTTCCTTCCCACTTGCCCCCTTCCTTACTGGTGCTTCCTGGGATTTCTCCCAAATGAAACACTTCAAGTCAGATCCTAGTCTCAGGATTGCTTTCTGGCAGAGCTAGACTGAAGCAACTCATTTCTGTTTCATCACTTTTTATCACCCTCCAACCATTCCCATGTGGGTTCTGCCCCATCAGGTCACTGAAGACTTCCATGTCAGTGAATACAAAGGGCATTTTCATCTTAATCTGTCAGTGACATTACACAGATTGACTGCAGAAACCTCCTGCAATACTCTTTTGACACCTTGACACCGTGTGCCATTTTTTCTCCTTTTGTTTCTCTGCTGCCTGGTCTGCCTCTCGGTCTGCAACTAACAATTACTATGAAAGTTCTCATGACTTGATTCTACACCTACTCCTCTTCTCACTCTGTACGCTCTCTCTGGATAATTTCCTCCAGGTGTTCATTTTCAGTTGCCATCCGAAAGGAAATAACTGACACATTTGTGTATTTAGCCTAAACCTTTAGTCTGTACTCCAGATTTGCATATCTAATTGTCTACTTCATACTTATTTGATCTCTTGAAGGCAACTCAAACTCAACTGTATTCAAAGGAAAATATGACCTTTCCTCCATCACCCTGTACTATCCTATTGATCTCTATTTCAGGGAATTTTAATACTGTCCATCCAGCTTTCAAAGGCCGAATCCTAGTAATCATCCTCAGTTCATCTCTCTTCTTCATCACCATTTCCCAACACACTTCCAATCTGTCATCAATTGGATCCTTTTGATTTTACTTCTTAAATAGTTTTTAACCTGTCCAAAAAAATTTTAAAACAGAGGAAAAACCTGTTCGCTTCTTTTGCCTCCCCACCATCTCCTGAAACTCTACAAACACCACCTCACTTGCTTGCCCACTTCCTCTCTACTGCTGCCTATGATCCATTCTTCACACTAGAATCAAAGTGGTAGGATCATTTCCACCCTTGTCCTCCTCCCTAAGTTTAAAACACATTAACATCAGTGCTCAACTAGACACAAAAGCATTAGTTCCTTCCTGTCTGACTTCTACCTGTTTCTCCAGCCTTGTCTTGTCCCAGACTTCCCCTTCTTCACACATTGTGGCCTGACATGGGTGTTTTTGTAGACGCTTTCTTCTAAAACACCTCCATCTCTCCTTCATTTGCTCCATAACTAATAATTTTTCAGATCTTGATTGAATTGTTACTTGCTTAGGAATGGTTTTCATTCACCTCTCTTGCCAAGCTAATTCCTCTTAATGTAAACTTTGTTCACCCCGCCGGTCCCTCTTGAATTGCCATGGTTACAGCTGAGATTCACAACAGTTATTTGTTCATTAAGTGAACAATGGAAGCAAAGCTCCAGTCTCAAAGTCGAAGAACTGTGTTGTCTCCTGTTATGGTCCGAATTGTGTTCTCCCCTCAAAATTCATGTACTGAAGTCCTAACCCCTAGTACCTCAGAGTGTGACTGTATTTGGAAATGGAACCTTTGAAGATGTAATTTAGTTAAAATTGGACCATTTGGGTGACCCTATTCCAATATGAATAGCCACCCTATTCCCTGGTGGCACAGCTGGTAAAGAATCCACCTGCAGTGCAGGAGACCTGGGTTCGATCCCTGAGTTGGGAAGATCCCCTGGAGAAGGAAACAGCTTCCCACTCCAGTATTCTGGCCTGGAGAATTCCATGCACTATATAGTCCATGGAGTCACAAATAGTCGGACACGACTGAGTGACTTTCACTTTTCATCACTTTCATTCCAGTATGACTGGTGTCCTTATAAGAAGAGCAGATTAGGGCCCAAAACCACAAACAGAAGGACAAGCATGTGAACACACAGCAAGAAGGCAGCTGTCTGCACGCCAAGGAGAGAAGCCTCAGAAGAGGCTAAACCTGTTCGCTCCTTGGTCTTGCACTTCCAGCCTCCAGAAGTGTCAGAAAATTAATTTCTGTTGTTAAAGCCACCCATTCTGTGGTATTCTGTTGTGGCAGCCCTAGCAAACTAACACATCTTGGCTATATATCTTGGCTGTCTCAACGGGCTGGTGTGTACTATCTTGGAGTACATCCAGCACCATCTTATTCCTCAAAAACTGTGCTCACATGCTTGCCGCTTTACCAAATGCAGTTTTTGATGCTGCCAGGATGTTCTGTCTGCTCCAAATGAAGCAGCATTTATCACTGTCCCATGCGTTCAGCCGGAAAGCCAGTTTCTATAAATTGGGGAATGACATGGCCTTGGTGTTCTGTGTCCATACATGCCCAGTCGCTCAGTCAGTGCCCTCATTCCATGCCTAGAAATCAATAACACGAAAGACAGCCTTTTTGGAAGCAGAAGGCAGTGCTTTTTAAGGTAGCTGCTCTTGAGATTTTCATGACACCTTCGTTGTTGAGAAACTGGCAGTTTCCTTCTCTTTATTTTATATCATTGTGTTTCTTTCTTGACCGTGCCATGCAGCATGTGGGATCTTAGTTCCCTGACCAGGGATTGGACCCGCACTCCCTATTGAAAGCACAGTGACTTAACCACTGGGCTGACAGGGAAGTCTATCTTTTTTAAGAATAGAACAGCATTTCCTGTGGACCTTTTTTTTTTCTTTTTTGCAAATTATGTGTTTGTTTTAGTTTTGGTGGCTCTGGGTCTTCGTCGCTGCCCGTGGGCTTTCTCCAGTTGCAGAGAGTGGTGGCTACTCTCTAGTTGTGATGGCAGGCTTCTTGTTGTGGAGTGTGAGTTCTAGGGTGCCTGGACTCAGTAGTTGGAGCTCTTGATCTCTAAAGTATGGGCTCAGTAGTTGTGATTCAGAGGCTTAGTTGCCCCATGGCATGTGAAGTCTTCCTGGGCCAGTTATCAAACCCCTGTGCCTTGCATTGGGAGGTGGATTGTTACCCACTGTACTATCAGGGAAATCCCATTTCCTACAAACCTTGTGACCAAGAATTCTAATATGTCTACTCCTTCTCTTCATTCTTCTTAGAGTAGATGTGACAAGTGATAAAGTCTCATGTTTGAAATAATAAGACATTTAACTGGGAGGAAGGCATTTCTTCAGTTGCAGGAAATAAAAATGTTTTCTGTTTGCTTATTTTTAGAGAATATTGCTTCTTGGTTTATTAATTTTTGTAAGATTCTATTAATAATAGGATAATCATTTCCTTGAACATTTTGTATCATTTCTATAAGTGGCACTATACGTGGTTAATAGCCTAACCCCAAAGCTAGCCATGTTTTCAAATGTGATTAATATTTCTGTCTTTTTCTTAATGCTCCATTAACTACTGCAAAGTAAGTGGTCCTACTGCCAAAAGCCTTTTCCATTAAATGGAAATACACTTACTCACATTGTGAATTAATTAAAGCCATATGGAACTTAGAGCAGAAGAGTCTAACTTACACATTTTGTTTTAGAAATTTAGAAAATATGGAGCCATTTGTGGCCAACAGGACTCCCAGATGCTTTCCTGTCTTAAAAATTCAGTAACAAGTGTTTCAGCTTTTTCCCAGCTATCGCAGTTTTCATGTATATGATTATAGCGAGATTCCGCTTCTGTGGTTAATAGCAAGGGGCTTATACTGAACATCAAAACCTCTGGATGGAGGGAGATTTTTCAGTGATTTTTCTTCTGATTCCCTACATCTCTGATATTTTAGAAAGTTGGGTGTGGGGGCAGAGGGCCTGGCTGCATAGTTGTTAAGGTGATGGATGGCCAAATCTCTAGTCTCAAATCATATGCTTTTTCACTTCAACAGCTATGCTGAGGTACACAGGTGTGGGGTAAGGAGGCCCACACACAAGAAGTTGCTTGTGCCGGGGTTCCCATGAGGAAGAGGTGACAGAAGCTTGAGCAGTAGAACGCATTGAGGGCTTCTGTCCTCTGCATAGCCTCCCGTATTCCTCAGTTCAGTAACTATTTAGTGGACACCCACTATGGGCGCATGGGCCGAGCACACACACAGTCGCTGAACTGCATCTCCCCAGTATGAGCAAGCGTACAGAGAGGGGGCTGTGGTCCTTCTCACTGCTTGCTCCGTGGAAGGCCAGCTGTAAGGGTTGATGTCCATTGGTGGGCATCCATGAAGGCCCTTTCTGGAAGTTACTTGTCTCCAGAGGCACTGCTTCCAATTTAGCATGAGAAAAATGAAGGTCCTTTTCCTCTCTTTTCTGAAGCCTAGGAGATGAGCTCTAAAACTGGTGCATCAGAATCCCCTGAAGGACTTGTTAGGAAACAGATTACTGGGCCACAGCCCTAGAGTTTTAGTTTCAGTAGTTTGGGGGTGAGGCCTAAGAATTTGCATTTTTAACATCTTCTCACTTGGTCTGTTGGCCTCAGATCCAGACTTCTAGAACCACTGGGCTAAGACATAGCCCCAAGCAACCAGAGCCTTGTTATTCTCCACATACTCTTCCAGGCCCTCTCAGGTCTTCTGTTCACAAACGTACCTCCCAAGAAGGCACACGAACCTCCTCCATGTTTCACCACCCAAGATCCCCATTTGAAAAAGAAAAGGGAAGCATACTCAGAAGGTGGAGGTCTTCTATTATGGCTTCATCACTAATTGCAGGAATTGTATCTCCATCTTAATAACTGACTATTTGTTGAATACTTATTATATGCCAAACACTGTGGTAGGACTTAGAATAATGAGTTAACATACACTGAGTGCTTGCCTGTGGGTTAGGCTGTAGTCATGGTCATTTCAACGGTCATTTGATTTTCACTATAGTTCATTTTACAGATGAGGAAACGGAGGTATATAGACGCTGATAAGTTATACAGACACATATGACATATAGCTAGTGAATAGTGGAGCCAAAAATATGAAACTAAGAAAATGTGAGATCTTAACCATTAAGATATATGTATCTTGTTTAGTTGCTTCAGTCGTGTCTGACTCTGTGATTCCATGGACCGTAGCCTGCCAGGCTCTTCTGTCCATGGGATTCTCCAGGCAGGAATACTGGAGTGGATAGCTGTTCCCTTCACCAGGGGATCTTCCTGACCCAGGGATCGAACCCGTGTCTCTTGAATTGGCAGGCAGATTCTTTACCACTGAGCCACCTGGGAAACCCTCTGTATCTATCNTTCCATGGACCGTAGCCTGCCAGGCTCTTCTGTCCATGGGATTCTCCAGGCAGGAATACTGGAGTGGATAGCTGTTCCCTTCACCAGGGGATCTTCCTGACCCAGGGATCGAACCCGTGTCTCTTGAATTGGCAGGCAGATTCTTTACCACTGAGCCACCTGGGAAACCCTCTGTATCTATCTGCTGCTGCTGCTAAGTTGCTTCAGTCGTGTCCGACTCTGTGCAACCCCATAGACAGCAGCCCACCAGGCTCCTCCGTCCCTGGGATTCTCCAGGCAAGAACATGGAGTGGGTTGCCATTTCCTTCTCCAACTGTATATATCTAAATTCCATTTAATCTTCCTAAGAACCTTAAAAAGTAAGCATTATTAGCCTCATCTATAGATGAGGCAGCTGAAGTTTAGAAATATGAACAACTTGCCCACCAGGTCAGGGGTGGATGGGAATGCAGGCTGGCTGATTCCTGAATACATGCTTCTGGTATATAAAAGATTATATTTGCTTCAGCAGGTAAGACCAGCCATTGTCCTCTCAGGGCTCATTGGCGGCCCTTGACCTGGCCAGAACCCCTCTCCAAAGTGGCTGAAATGAATGGGGAAGATGAGTTCAGGCTGCCAGGATTCATAGCACCTGAATGATAATGTCCCCACACCAAAGGGCTGGAATAGCTCCTCAAATTGACGGAAGATTGGCCAGAGTTTCCCCAAATGCCATTTAGTGTCGGGCCCCTGGTCCTCCAGATTAGGATGACTGCTCTGTAAGGGACCAATTGGACCCACATTTGGATCCATCAATTTCCAGGGATTTCTAAGAGCCCAGAAAGTAACTTATTGCAAAATCAAGCGTCACCCCATACTGCCCCCTTCAGGACTGAAACACGCCTTCTCCCAGATGATGAAAAGTTGGTCAGGGCCAGCTCACAGCTGTATCCTTCTCTAGAAATTGCCCTTGGCTGAAGAGAGCCACTTCATCCAAGGCTATGCCTCTTTGGGATTTAGGGGGACATCCCCTAACCAATGACTGGTTGCTGCCAGGGCATCGAGGCCCAGCCTCCTGGTCACAATCAGGATATTTCTGCCAGGACATCCCAGCTCAAGAGGTCCTAGGGTGACCAGCCATCCCTGACTTGCCTGGGCCTGAATTGTTTCCCAAGACTCAAGATTTGAAGTGCTAAGACTCAAGCAAACTGGGACAAGTTGATCACCCTAAGAGATCCCCCTGTAACTGTCTCAGGTCCATCTTCTCCTTCTGCCCACCACCTGCTTCCTTCCCTTCCCTTTCCTCATAGGTGTTAATTTCTAGGCCATTTCCTAATAAATTTCCCTCAAGCTGATCCCTATCTCAGAGCCTGCTGTTTAGGCTTTTCTTAGAAGCTGTCAGGTTTTCCCTAAAACCTGTGACACCCCAGACTAGGGGAACTACTGGACGAGAATGCCGCCTCCTGCAATTAATCCTTCTTCCCTCACCTGCTGAAAGATTCATCGGATGGGTCTGGAGAGATGCTGCCAAAGTAGATGGACAAAATGAAGCTCACGGGGGTCACAGCCAGATACAGAATTCACTCAGCATCTCCAGTAGTTGAAATCTATTTGTCAGAGATGATGTCACAGTATCTGAAGCAGAGTGGAGTAAAGCTATTAATAACTTATGCTATAATGCACACTTCTAATTTTACTTTGTGGGGAAATATGTTCATATTGAAATAAATTCTTAAAGACTGTACCCCAAAGTCTAGTCTGTCTGTCTGTCTCCCCCCACCACCACCTTCCTTTTTCTTTTCCAAAAAATTTTAATTTATTTTGGAGTATAGTTGGTTTACAATGTCATATTACTTTCAGATGTACAGCTAAATGATTCAATTATACGTTTACATGTATCTGTTCTTTTTCAGATTCTTTTCCTATTTAGGTTATTACAGAATATTGAGTAGAGTTCCCTGTGCTATACAATAGGTCCTTGTTGATTATCTCTTTTATATGTAGTAGTATGTATCTGTTAATCCCAACCTCCTAATTTATCCTTCCCCACCACCCTCTTCCCTTTGGTAACCATAAATTTGTTTTCTATGTCTGTGCATCTCTTTCTGTTTTGTATATAAGTTCATTTGTATCATTTTAAGATTCCACATATAAGTGATATCAGATGACATTTGTTTTTCTCTTTGTCGGGGTTTCTGCCTTTGCCAGGATTTTTAGCTAATAAAAATGTGTTTGCTGAGCCTGACTCCCTAAAGCCGGGTACAACATGATTGAATTCTAAATTTTGTATGACATGGGCTGTAATCAAGGTGGAGATCCTTACCAAAAAATAATTAGCTCTGAGACTAGAAAACTCAGCAGATGCATAATAATTAAATTGGCTCTCTGTTTTTATTTTATTGAGAACTCTAAGCTATATTGATCTTTCAGACCAGATGTGAATTCAAACCAGATGCCACCCCTTGTAGATCTTTGCTGAAGTGCTTATTAAAAAAAAAAAGGAATAATCTTGAAAATTCCACCCTAGTACATTAACACATTTTAGAAAATCCCTACACTGGCAGCTTCAAAGTACCTGACTTGGGGTTCTGAACTCCTCCAAGTGGGAGATTCTGCTCCTTCCAGTATCTGGTGGGTCTCCCAATATGGAGGGGAAAAATTTAAGAAGAGAACCAGACAGATGACCATTTCAGTTCTAGGGGCTGTTATACAACTATGAATACGATTAACACCACTTGAACTGTACAGTTAAAAGGCTAATGTTTGTATTAGTGTTTCTACTCTATTTTTAGAAAAAGACAGAAACTCGAGGCCAAGCATGAAGTAACAAATGACCTGCTGACTGCTTCTGCTCGCAGGAGGGCTGTAGAGAAACCTCCTAGCTCTGAATGGCTCCTTTCTCCCAGACCCAGTCTTCTTCTTAATCTTCTGACCTTAATTCCCAAGCCCGTACTTGAACTGTTCTTATTCCATCTCTCAGGACTTCCTTACTCCTCTGCGCCCCAGTAAACGTGTTCACTCCCTGGTGAACGGCCTTCCCTTGGGCTGGCATCTACTTTGGGACCTCCCTCATCCAGGCGACCTTCTGTGTCTGGACCAGAGGCTACCAGCCACGCATGCTTCGGTGCTTCCAGCCCCGTAGTCTTTCAGAAGGGGTTCTCGGCCTGATACCCTCTCTTCTGTTCCCACAACCCTATTTGGACCCTCACCATGATATCTTATAATTGTCTGTTTCCCATTTGCTTACATTTCTGTCTCTTCAGCCAAAACCTCAGTGTGAGCAACTTGAGGGCTGCAACTAGTATATAGCTGACTAGAAAGTTATTTGATTTTTTGATCTATGATGCGTGACGTGTGTATGTGCTCATTCGTGGCTCCTTGTGACCTCATGAACTATAACCCGCTAGGCTTCTCTGTCCATGGAATTTTCCCAGCAAGAATACTGGAGTGGGTTGCCATTTTCTTCTCCAGGGGATCTTCCCACCCCAGGGTCGAACCTGCCTCTCTTTTGTCTCTGCATGATTCTTTACCACGCTGCCACCTGGGAATCCCTCTTTCGATGAAAGCAGAGCTGATTTTGAATTTCACAGGTTTTGATCATCCTGATAAAGTTAGTTGATTCTGAGAAAAAATTTGGTTTGTTATTGATTAAGCACATACCAGTTTCAGAAGGCATTGTTCTGATTTTATATATGATAAAAATATAAAAGTTATTAAATAGTTGCTATAAGGTAATTTTATTGATTGCCCCCAAGGGAAAAGTATGATAGTCTTCCAATACTTATCTACTATGGAAAAATAGATCTTTTTAAAAAAATAAAATCTCGATATTAGTGAAAATAAATGGATTGTGTCATAAAAATGATTTTACTGTCAACATGCCTTATTCAGTCTCCTTTTTATTTATGTCACTTTTACTAAATTTACATCACCACCACCAACAACAAAAAAACCCAAATCTATTTGTTGTCACCTTCTTTTAGCTAATTGTTGACATGACAATTCCAAAGACATTTAGAGCTCAGGGTTTCTAAGAAAAGAAAATGAGCTGGGAAGAATGCAAGATTTGTTTTTGTTTTTTTAACATCTGTATTTATCAAAGTTCTATTTCTGTGTGCAAAGTTATAATGAGCATAAAATGCACATATAATATTTTTACAGGTTTATATAAAACCAAATGTCTCCTCTGCCATTTGCCCCCATTGAGAAAAATCACTTTCTTCTTTTCTTAGCTGATTTATTTTTATTTAACTATTCTATTTCTCTAAATAGTATGTTTCTCTCAGTAATTGCTGCTGCTTGATTTTTTGGCTCAGGCATAATTAACTGACTTCCCACTGTGGAAAATGAGCATTTAACATCCTCCCTTTCCCCAGTGTTCTCCCTTATTATGGCTATATAAATACTATACAGTGGTGAGCTTTGTTGTAAAACATGGTTACTTTTCCTTGTATATACTTTTGGTTCTCCTGTGATTGGTAATTGCATAGGAATTTGCATAGGCATGCTAAGTTTTCTGTGTCCTTAGCATTAAATATGAATTAAATACCATACTTTTTAGCAACTGTCTGAATCTCTTTTCAAGAGGTCCAGTCACACTCATTGTTCTACAATGTTCGTTTTTCTTGTAGAAATCTCTCCCGAAGCTTTCCCATCTGTGCTTCCCCGGTTACGTTGCCTTCTGCACCTTCGACACTGCCGCCTCTCTCCTGTACCAATCTCCTAGGGCATGTATTCAGATTTCTTCATCAGTAAAGCATACCCTGAAGTGGCTTCCGAATTCTGAAGATGAGATGGTAAGTCTTTGAGACCTTTTCATTTGACTAATAAATTTGGTTGAGTACAGGATTCTTGGGGGGAAATTGTCTTTAAAGCATTGGGCCTTTGTTTTCGAGCTTCCAGTAATGCTGTTAAGCAGTCTGAAATGATCCCAGTTTCTGAGTAGTGATGTGTGACCTGTTTATGTGTGACCTCTCTTGCTCTCACTCTGTCCCTCTCAGCATGTATCTGGGATCTTTTTATACTTAGGATGCTGAATTTCTTGATGATGGGTCCTCATGTGTTATTTTTATCCATGACCCTATTTGCTCTGTCAGTTTTTTCCATTTAGAAGCATATGTCCTTTGGTTCTAAACATTTTCTTTAATTATGTCTTTGATGGTTTGTCACCTCTGATTTGGCTTTTTGATGTGCTGGACTGCTCTTTTAATTTTCTTCTTTTCCTGTCTCATTACTTTTTTAAGCTGCTTTCTGGAAGACTTCTTGAAATATGTCTCCCAACCCAACTATCAAGGTTTTCGTTTGTGCTGTCATTTAAAAACAATTTTTTTAAAAGAGGCATAGTTATCTTCTTAATGTTGTGTTTTTATGATAGCTTGTTCTTGTTTCATGCTTGCAATATCTTCTCTGGTGGTATTAACAATAAACTTTTAAGGTTTTTGGTTTTCTGATTTGTCCTCTCCGTACAAAGCCACTGTCATATCTAGGTGACATTTTCTCTGGTAGGTGTATTGGTCTCAATATTGTGTGTTAGAGACTTTCCTCAGATATCTGGTAATTCTTGATATCTGCTCATACTTAAGATTGTACGATTAAATATGTTACTTATTAGAAGCTCTGGCCAATCAGAATCTCTCATCCCCCTGGATGAGTGATTAATTCAGGGATGAGCATATTGTCTTACACTGGGTTTTTGTGTATTCTCTTGATGATTAGGAAAAATGACTCTGTATTCCCAGTGTTACTAAGCTACAAGAATGTGAATTTTTCTTTGCTGGTGCCATCTTGATCTGTGCATAAAGAGATATCTCAAGATATGGGGAGATAGAATGTAGATAACATCACTTGCAGCCCTGGATCTGATTAATTACACATCTTTTGACTCCTCCCTAACTTTAGTTACTGTACCCCCTTGAGTTTTTTCTTGCTTCAATTATTCGGAGTTTAGTTTCTATGACTTTGAACCAGAATTTTTTGACAGATACGATGTCTTTCACCATGTTCCTCTGTCCGTTTGAAAATAATACAATTTATGCCACCTACATATGCAAAGGGTCATCAACTATTCATTATTTCACTTCAGTTTTCTTATAATGGCTTATATACCCTCTGAGTACTAGTGTGTCATCCACTGTCCAATATAGCAACAGTAAGAATGACACAAAAATACCATCTGCAAGTAACAGTGATAAATTCACATTTCCTCTAAGGGTTACCTCCTCTTTCTCAAAGGTCTCATTCACTTCCTGGCTATTAAATAGGGAGAAATTGTGTCCAAGATTATTCACTGATTTCTTATTTTTCACTCTTACTGATTTCCTCATGATGGCATGTGTATTAATGCCTCTTTATCTTAGAGTGTTTCCTCATTTGGCTTGTTTGTGAGAATAGGGCAAATGTTCCTTATTTATAATGTCCTTATTGACCAGGTTCAACTGTTTTGATCTTGAACCTTTTAATATTACCACTTTAAAACTCATATTTCTTACACAGTTTTAAGTTACTCTTTTTTAGCAGATAGTGGATAACCTCTCAATTTGAGAAGTCTATCTTTGTTTAGCAAATTCCAGTTTAGATTCCTCTAAGAGAAATGAGAACTGAGAATATCATAATCATACTTCTTTTTCTTGAGCCATGTCTGAATATGAAATATCTTTAGCTTCCCAGGGCTTCTAAAGATAGCTCTCATAAACTTCATATTCCTACAAAATCAGGTTGCTGTGGAAAGCAGCGGAGAGTATCTCACACTTCTGTGTCCACAGGGCCTGATGCATTTTCTGTGTCCATAAAAAGAAGTCACATAATAATGACTGATTTTACTTGGAACCAGTTTTTCCTGTCAAAAATATTTTTACTGATTTGTTTAATCCGCCTTCCTGATTCTGAACACATTGGAAAGATGGTGTTTATCATCTTTATTAGTTAATTCCATCACATATGAGCCTCTGGGCATGCTCACATGATCCTGGGGCTGGTGGAAAAAGAGACGATCATTCATTGTTCCATGCTCTGTAGTAAGTGTCGAAAAACCAAGAAATAGGCTCTTATCTCAGAGCCAGGAGTTGCTTATAGGGCCAGAATTTTTAAATAAGGAACTGGGCATCACCAAAAAGAGGCAATGCATTTAGAAATTCTGAAGAAAAGGGCCAGGCAACCCTCAAACATCACCACCTGAAGGTTAAGCCCCAAGGGGACCCTTCGGTCCTTGCCTGTCTCCCCTCCCACTCCTCTTTTTTGTATGACTTCATCCCACCTTTTTCTTTTTATGTTTGGTGTGTTTTTCCATTTTAAATATTTCTCTTTTCCATCTCTCCCAAAATATGACCCCCGGCTAAACCCACTCTGATTATTTTTTGAGCCTTGTCTGATTTTTAAAATACTTGTTGACTTTTCAGTCATTTCATCTGGAGGCAAGTACAGTAAACATCTTAATTTAAGGACAACTTGCTAGTATCACTACAGTGAAACAAAGAATGATACATGAGCAGAGATAAAATGTTAATAATGGAGACAAACCCAGTCTAAAAGTTTCCATTACCTTTTCCCAAGGATTCTGGGAACTACCTCCTTCCACCCACAATGATGCATTTCTTTAAAATTCACACTTTCTTCTCCCTCTAGCTACTGAAAGAGTGTTATAGAGTTGGATCTATAAAGCAATGTGAAATTTCTTATCTTTAGAAAACACATTGTCATGAAATCTGGCTGTGCAAAAGAAGCAGATTCATCTATACCAATGTCCTTGTCATGGTGCCTGGTGGCCCAGAGGCGGAGGGTTTCTGATTACATGATCATAAGGCTATGATCTAAGTCTCTATTTCCTGCGAAGTAACCATGTCATAAAAACAATAGCCTTGGCATCAAGAGGTTGTGCCTCTGGATTTATAAAATTCAGATTAGATCATTTTCAGGTCTTTCCCCGCTGTAACATTTTATGTTTTAGATCAATATAGCTGTGCCTTCTTGGAGGAAATTTCTCTCTTCTTATTCTTCTCCGTTTTGAAGGGGAAAAAAATCCACATTTTGCAAAAAGATTTTTGTGAAACCCCGCATTTTATAGACCATAAGGCCCTTCCCTTCAATCCATCCATTACACCCCTCTCCTTCTAGGAATAGTGGGAACATTAAGTTGACTAAACCCTATAATTCTAAGCTTTCTTGGCTTAGTATTGTTCTGTGGAATTAAGAACTCTGAATACCCCTGTGGACACTCTCCCATCTTGTTTATCCAAGACGATTTTATTCTTGACCTGCAGGAGTTGGAGTAACTCAACAATAAAATGCTGAGGATTTCGTAGTAACTACTCTATGCCACAGGTGGTTTTCCTCAGTACAGAGCCTTCATCAGACAATGTGACAGGGAACATTTTCACTGGCAAACATTTTCAGTTTCATTTAGGGATGGTGTATGGGGAGACGCAAGCTGAATTTATGTTTCAATATTATTAGATAAGCTTCTGCCAGACAGTTTTTTTCTTGAAGTAAAAGCCATTCTGACATAGGCACTTGGGTTTTATTCATCTCTGAAATTACTCTCATAACCAGTTTGAGAAGAGGGTTTAAATACAACTCGATTATTTTCCCTCTAGTCACTACTTTCAACCACACCCTGTAATATCTCCCTTCTGTGGCAAATAGTGAATCACTTACTTGGTAGGTTGGGTGATTACCTTCTGGGGCCTTTCAGTTACTTGAAGACCAGTCCAGGCTAAAGCTTCCATCTCAAACATCATTTATATAGTTCATCTTCTCCATCGCCCCTCGTACAAACTTAAGCTGGCATCCTGATTATAGCCAGTGGATAGGAGCTTAATCAGCTGTGAAGACATGGTTTTCCCCACTCAAACTTCCAGAACTCACTAGAGAGAGATGGGAGGAGAGACAAGGAAGGAGACAAGTGCTCTTGACTTGAGATGGCTGTTGTGCTCTCTGGCTTTCGTAACATCACTAGATATCTCTGATCATTGATACTCCTGTGGTAGACATCTGAAGGAGATGGATCCTAGCTCTCTAGTGGACTAGGAGTTCAAGGGTATGAGATCTTGAGGATAAAGGAGTTCACGGCGTCTCTCACTGCCCCCAACCCTCAAAAGTTGAACCACATTCCACTTTAGCCCTATTCAGCCTCTCACCCCCTCACCCCAGGTGTTCCTGAGGTCACCTCGCTGAGTGCTTGTCTGGCATATCACCAGGATGGCTCCAATCCCGTTACTGCCTTAGTATAGGTCCCCAAAAGCATACTCTCAGGTGAGAAATGCAGAAAGGGAGTAGGAAGTGAGATGGAGCAACGACGCCAGCTGGAGCTGTCTCCAGCCAGAATAGAAGGTGGGCCTTGGAGTCTCCCGTCCGGGAGGGAAGGGAGACGAGTGCTCTGTAGGCGTCCTCGCCAGTGATGAGAGTTATTCTCAGGGAGGTAAACTTCGCAGCGGCTTTGGCCCGTGTGAGCATGGCAGGTTGGACTCCAGTGGTCAAAGAAAGCTCTTTGGCAAAGAGCCGCAGAGGTAGAAGTTGGTGGTGCCCTTCACGGCACCATCTCCAATCTCACCCCCAGAGGGTTTGGTGGTGACTGCAGTGCTTCAGGCTCGAGCTGACGCACGCCTCCCGGACTCAGTTGGGAGAGACAGTGGCGTAGTGGACACATTCTCCCCAGGGCAGGAGGCACAGACTCCCAGAGGGCGGGAGAAAGCACACCAGGCCATTTAGGGCCTAACCTTTGAACACACTCCCTGTCCCTCTGGCCTGTTCTTCAGTGGTCAAGTTCAATACTTACAAGGGAATGGGAAGCATACTACTTCTCCCATGGAAAAAGAGCAGGTGACCACCTGGTCAACAGGAATGCCATTTCCCACACACTCTTTCCAAGCAAGGAAAAGATTGAAGAGCCTCAAAATGGATAGTGACAAGTGTCCAGAGAGAACAAAGTGTGCTTGGTGGTTTAAGATGCTACTGATTACCTTCAAGCATGTATTTGCACCAGAAAAGAGGAGACCAAAATAAGATTTTAGGTAGTTACTAAAATTTTTTTTAATGTATTAATTTATTAGTAAATAATAAGCACTTATCACATAATATAACATTATAATAATTCATGTATGTATTTATTATAGCAAACTATTAAAAAGTAATAACTAGGCAGCTGGTGTGTGGAGCTCTTTGTCAGGGCTTGGCAGAGAGAAAAATGAGATCAGGTCAGAGCCAGAGGAGAGATTCAGAGAGCATCATGGAAAAGACAAGTGACTTTTTGGTGGAAAAGAAGAAAAACCATCATGAAGATAAAAGAGAAGGGTTAACTACAAAAGAACATTTCCTAAGTAGGCGGGAGTTCATTCTAGCTGAGGGACCTCTAAGGCTGAATAGAGAATGCCAAATGTGGCTAGTAACTTCAGAAACACATTTCTAAGCCCTGTGGGGCAAGATCCCAAACTAATTATTAGTTTAAGTGAAGTGAAGTCACTCAGTCGTGTCCGACTCTTTGT
This sequence comes from Neotragus moschatus, assembly GCA_006410615.1. NCBI lineage: Eukaryota > Metazoa > Chordata > Mammalia > Artiodactyla > Bovidae > Neotragus > Neotragus moschatus. The sequence continues at coordinate 569,832 of SJYA01003372.1, forward strand.
GACCCTATGGACTGTAGTCTACCAGGCTCCATCCATGAGATTTTCCAGGCAAGAATACTGGAGTGGGTTGCCATTTCCTTCTCCAGAGGATCCTCCCGACCCAGGGGTCAAACCTGGGTCTCCTGCATTGCAGGGAGACGCTTTACCATCTGAGCCACCAGGGAAGCCCTAATTATTAGTTAAGATAGTAACAATTATTAACCATCATTAATTTTGTCATGAAATCAATATCTGATATTTTCAGTCTCTTTCTTTTCAGTGTCCTCTTCTCCTATACCCTTAGTTTAACAAGTTAAGGCCTGAAATAACACGAATAATGTGGTTCAGATGGTAAGAATCCACCTGTAATGCAGGAGACCTGGGTTCAATTCTTGGGCTGGGAAGATCCCCTGGAGAAGCGAAAGGCTACCCTTTCCAATATTCTGACCTGGAGAATTCCATGGACTATATAGTCCATGGGGTCGCAAAGAGGCATACATGACTGAGCAACTTTGACTTTCAAAGACAGCAAGCTGAATAATAGCTTCCAAAGATACCCATATCTGAATCCCTGGAAACACCTTACATTAAAAAGGGATTAGACAGGTGTGATTAAGTTTAAACTCTTGAGTGTGGAGAGCATCCTGGATTAGACAGCTGGACTCAGTGTGATCACAAGGGTTCCTATAATGGGGAGACAGGGAGAGGTCAAGGTTCTGTGAAGGAGGAGGCAGAGATAGGAGAGGTGCAACCAGGAGCCAAGGAGAACAGGAAAACTCGCAGAAGGTGTAAGAAAGAGGCAAGGAGCCGATTCCTCCCTGGAGCCTCCAGAAGGTCCCAGCCCTGTCAGCACCTTCATTTTGACCCCTTTTAATTCATTTCAGACTTCTGACCTGCGAAGTATAAGCTAATAAATTTGTGTTGTTTTAAGCCATGAAATTTGTGGCCATTTATTACAGCAGCCTTAAGAAACTAATACAATAAGCAACATTTATTGGCTGTGCCCTGTGTGACAGGCACTGTGCTAAGTGCTAGGAGGTGTCCTGTCTCCTTACCCCATGTTACAATCAGGGAGCTTGTCCCCAGCTACACAGCTGTTATGTGCTGGGAGTCAAGACTCTGATCTGGACCTCAGACCCTGTATTGTTCCCATCCTGTTAAGAATCAGAGCTCTACTGTTCTCCATTAAAAGGCACCGGAGCCTCTTAGAGAAATTGCTGATTCTAGAACTGGAGCAGGGAAGACCAGGTAAGACAAGATGAACCTGGAGCATCTTGCAGTGCCACAGAGCAAGGAAGTACTCAAAGACAAAGAAGGTGGCATGTGAAGATTCATGGGAGCCAAGTTGAACATGTTCTCAATGGCCAAAGCTGGAAAAATTTGAGCCGCTAACTAAAGTAGTATTGGGTTATAACCCAAAGTAGAAATTAAACAGCCAAGCACCCAAACAAATAGAAAGAAATGATCAAATAAATATACAGAGGAGAAAGGACATACCTTCCTTATAGAAGGGTTTCAAATAATGTTTTTAAACACCCACGCCCTCCTGGAGGTAGAGTTTAATCCCCAACCCCTACCCCAGTGTGGACTAGGTGTAGTGACTCATTCTAATGAATAGAGGATGGAAAGGGAAAAGTGATCACTTGATGGTGGAGAAACCTGGTGAACAGCACCTTATCCAGGTAGCCAAAGTTAGCATCACCCATGATAAGTCATGTGGAATTATGTATGCCCTGATGTGATAGAATATTGAAAAGCAGAGACATTACTTTGCCAACAAAGGTCCATCTAGTCAAGGCTATGGTTTTTCCAGTGGTCATGTATGGATGCGAGAGTTGGACTGTGAAGAAAGCTGAGCGCCGAAGAATTGATGGTTTTGAACTGTGGTGTTGGAGAAGACTCTTGAGAGTCCCTTGGACTGCAAGGAGATCCAACGAGTCCATTCTGAAGGAGATCAGCCCTGGGATTTCTTTGGAAGGAATGATGCTAAAGCTGAAACTCCAGTACTTTGGCCACCTCATACGAAGACTTGACTCACTGGAAAAGACTCTGATACTGGGAGGGATTAGGGGCAGGAGAAGAAGGGGACGACAGAGGATGAGATGGCTGGATGGCATCACCGACTTGATGGACGTGATTTTGAATGAACTCTGGGAGTTGGTGATGGACAGGGAGGCCTGGTATGCTGCGGTTCAATGCAAAGAGTCGGACAAGACTGAGCGACTGGACTGAACTGAACTGAACTGAACTGAACTGATGTGATATGATGAGAAGGGTATGTCACCTGTGTGGCCCTTTCCTCCAGAATCTGTATCTCTAGTTCAAATTATGAGAAAACATCAGACAAACTGAAATTGAGGATTAAGAGCAAGCAAAGTGTGAGAAACAGACCAAGGATCCTAGGGAGAGATGGCAGCTAATTCAATGTGGTATATTGGACAGGATCCTGGAATGCAAAAAAAGGACATTAGCCAAACATTGGGGAGATCCAAGTTAAAAAAAAAAAAAAAAAAGCAAAATGAGAGGGTATGTGGGGTGGTGATCTGAAGAAAGATGAACCATGGTTATAAAACACCTGTCTCTTATACACATCTTACTAAAATTTTTTTTAATGTATTAATTTATTAGTAAATAATAAGCACTTATCACATAATATAACATTATAATAATTCATGTATGTATTTATTATAGCAAACTATTAAAAAGTAATAACTAGGCAGCTGGTGTGTGGAGCTCTTTGTCAGGGCTTGGCAGAGAGAAAAATGAGATCAGGTCAGAGCCAGAGGAGAGATTCAGAGAGCATCATGGAAAAGACAAGTGACTTTTTGGTGGAAAAGAAGAAAAACCATCATGAAGATAAAAGAGAAGGGTTAACTACAAAAGAACATTTCCTAAGTAGGCGGGAGTTCATTCTAGCTGAGGGACCTCTAAGGCTGAATAGAGAATGCCAAATGTGGCTAGTAACTTCAGAAACACATTTCTAAGCCCTGTGGGGCAAGATCCCAAACTAATTATTAGTTTAAGTGAAGTGAAGTCACTCAGTCGTGTCCGACTCTTTGTGACCCTATGGACTGTAGTCTACCAGGCTCCATCCATGAGATTTTCCAGGCAAGAATACTGGAGTGGGTTGCCATTTCCTTCTCCAGAGGATCCTCCCGACCCAGGGGTCAAACCTGGGTCTCCTGCATTGCAGGGAGACGCTTTACCATCTGAGCCACCAGGGAAGCCCTAATTATTAGTTAAGATAGTAACAATTATTAACCATCATTAATTTTGTCATGAAATCAATATCTGATATTTTCAGTCTCTTTCTTTTCAGTGTCCTCTTCTCCTATACCCTTAGTTTAACAAGTTAAGGCCTGAAATAACACGAATAATGTGGTTCAGATGGTAAGAATCCACCTGTAATGCAGGAGACCTGGGTTCAATTCTTGGGCTGGGAAGATCCCCTGGAGAAGCGAAAGGCTACCCTTTCCAATATTCTGACCTGGAGAATTCCATGGACTATATAGTCCATGGGGTCGCAAAGAGGCATACATGACTGAGCAACTTTGACTTTCAAAGACAGCAAGCTGAATAATAGCTTCCAAAGATACCCATATCTGAATCCCTGGAAACACCTTACATTAAAAAGGGATTAGACAGGTGTGATTAAGTTTAAACTCTTGAGTGTGGAGAGCATCCTGGATTAGACAGCTGGACTCAGTGTGATCACAAGGGTTCCTATAATGGGGAGACAGGGAGAGGTCAAGGTTCTGTGAAGGAGGAGGCAGAGATAGGAGAGGTGCAACCAGGAGCCAAGGAGAACAGGAAAACTCGCAGAAGGTGTAAGAAAGAGGCAAGGAGCCGATTCCTCCCTGGAGCCTCCAGAAGGTCCCAGCCCTGTCAGCACCTTCATTTTGACCCCTTTTAATTCATTTCAGACTTCTGACCTGCGAAGTATAAGCTAATAAATTTGTGTTGTTTTAAGCCATGAAATTTGTGGCCATTTATTACAGCAGCCTTAAGAAACTAATACAATAAGCAACATTTATTGGCTGTGCCCTGTGTGACAGGCACTGTGCTAAGTGCTAGGAGGTGTCCTGTCTCCTTACCCCATGTTACAATCAGGGAGCTTGTCCCCAGCTACACAGCTGTTATGTGCTGGGAGTCAAGACTCTGATCTGGACCTCAGACCCTGTATTGTTCCCATCCTGTTAAGAATCAGAGCTCTACTGTTCTCCATTAAAAGGCACCGGAGCCTCTTAGAGAAATTGCTGATTCTAGAACTGGAGCAGGGAAGACCAGGTAAGACAAGATGAACCTGGAGCATCTTGCAGTGCCACAGAGCAAGGAAGTACTCAAAGACAAAGAAGGTGGCATGTGAAGATTCATGGGAGCCAAGTTGAACATGTTCTCAATGGCCAAAGCTGGAAAAATTTGAGCCGCTAACTAAAGTAGTATTGGGTTATAACCCAAAGTAGAAATTAAACAGCCAAGCACCCAAACAAATAGAAAGAAATGATCAAATAAATATACAGAGGAGAAAGGACATACCTTCCTTATAGAAGGGTTTCAAATAATGTTTTTAAACACCCACGCCCTCCTGGAGGTAGAGTTTAATCCCCAACCCCTACCCCAGTGTGGACTAGGTGTAGTGACTCATTCTAATGAATAGAGGATGGAAAGGGAAAAGTGATCACTTGATGGTGGAGAAACCTGGTGAACAGCACCTTATCCAGGTAGCCAAAGTTAGCATCACCCATGATAAGTCATGTGGAATTATGTATGCCCTGATGTGATAGAATATTGAAAAGCAGAGACATTACTTTGCCAACAAAGGTCCATCTAGTCAAGGCTATGGTTTTTCCAGTGGTCATGTATGGATGCGAGAGTTGGACTGTGAAGAAAGCTGAGCGCCGAAGAATTGATGGTTTTGAACTGTGGTGTTGGAGAAGACTCTTGAGAGTCCCTTGGACTGCAAGGAGATCCAACGAGTCCATTCTGAAGGAGATCAGCCCTGGGATTTCTTTGGAAGGAATGATGCTAAAGCTGAAACTCCAGTACTTTGGCCACCTCATACGAAGACTTGACTCACTGGAAAAGACTCTGATACTGGGAGGGATTAGGGGCAGGAGAAGAAGGGGACGACAGAGGATGAGATGGCTGGATGGCATCACCGACTTGATGGACGTGATTTTGAATGAACTCTGGGAGTTGGTGATGGACAGGGAGGCCTGGTATGCTGCGGTTCAATGCAAAGAGTCGGACAAGACTGAGCGACTGGACTGAACTGAACTGAACTGAACTGAACTGATGTGATATGATGAGAAGGGTATGTCACCTGTGTGGCCCTTTCCTCCAGAATCTGTATCTCTAGTTCAAATTATGAGAAAACATCAGACAAACTGAAATTGAGGATTAAGAGCAAGCAAAGTGTGAGAAACAGACCAAGGATCCTAGGGAGAGATGGCAGCTAATTCAATGTGGTATATTGGACAGGATCCTGGAATGCAAAAAAAGGACATTAGCCAAACATTGGGGAGATCCAAGTTAAAAAAAAAAAAAAAAAAGCAAAATGAGAGGGTATGTGGGGTGGTGATCTGAAGAAAGATGAACCATGGTTATAAAACACTGTGTTACTGTTTATTCTTCATTACAAAGCAGCAACAATTTGATGGAGTATATTGCCCTTTCCTGTGTGTCACAGCACCTGAAGAGGTGAAGTAAGGCAGGTTATATTGGCCCCATTTTACCATATAATTCAAAGCTCACAATTTACTGGGCACAGTCCTAAACAGATTCGATTATAACACCATGTTACTCATTTAATCCTTACAACAACCCTATAGAGTATTTTCTGTTTTCATCCCTGTTTTCCAGAGGACGACTCTATGGCACAGAGAGGTTAATTGACTTGCCCAAGGTAACACAGTGAGTGGAGAAGCCTGACTATGAGCGGAAGTGGTTGGCTCCAAGACTTGCCCATAATCACTAAGCTGTAGTGTTTTAAGTCTCTGGGGCTCAATACTTTACCCCTATTTCCAGGCACCACAATCCACAGTCATTTCTCCTTTTCCAAAGCTCAGCAAAACTCTTAGAATATCAGGAGCTAATCTGAACTCTCAATGGCCAAAAGAGCAACCATTTGAAAAGCAAAATAAAGTAGTATTGGATTCTAACCCCAAGTATGAAATAAATAGGCATGCATCCACATTGTTATCAGTAAATGATTGAATAAATCAACTGGGAAAGAAGACAATTCTTTGACTTTGACTCTGTCTCAATAGCTCAAAAACAGATAAGATGTCTATTAATAAATTGCACATATTTGTGGCCCCAGGTTGAAAGTTGAATAGAGAGAAAAACTTTGTCGCTGGTTTAGTTTCCTGACAGGATTCTGATGATTGTCTCAGAGCTTATGGCAGTTCAAAATTTCTTAGGCTTTACAGATATTATCCTGGCAGTTCTTGACCTTTGTCCATTCTTGAGGTTACCTTTGCTTACACTGACTTTATACGTAATATCTTTTGGCACCCTTGGGAGTGTTACCTTAATATATGTTCTTTGTAGTTGGACAATAGTGTTGATCACCACCAGTTGTTGTCCTCTTTAAAATATTTCATTTTAAAATGGAAAAATGACTTTAATGATTTACAGGCTGTGGGAATGCTGTTAAGATTTTTTTTTAAACCTTGAAACTATATCCCCTGGTGCTGTATTTAGATTGACTCTGAAAGAAAATGGGGATCATATTTGCTTTAAAAACATGTTAATATCTTGGGCTTTCTTGGGTTTTCATGGAAATGGGGTTGAATCTCTTAAATGAGAAAATTTCCACTTGGATTCATGATTCCATTGTATTATGATCTGAAAATAATCAAACTGAAGAAAAGCATTTCCAAACTTAGCAGCAATTGTAATAAACGTAAAATTTGTAAAGGGCATTTCCATTTTCAAAATATTCTTTTTCGTGTTTTCTCCTGAGTCTCACAAAAACTCAGTGAGTTGGTATTATTACCTTTCTTTTTATAAGTGAAGAAATGACCCAAGTTCACTCAACTAGTTGTGGGCTAAGCTAAGATCCCATCATTTCTTGTTACCTTGAGTCCTTAAAGAGAGAAAATTGTAGTAAGGCAAAATCTTGGCAATATGTCAATAATCATTGCTTTGACACATACTACATATTAATTCATTCTTCTTAGATATGCCACTTTCATCAAAATGACAACAAACATTCACAAATTTATTATGGAAATAGATGAAATAAAATCAAGATTAATAGTGGCCATTTATTATGATTTTACCCACATTTCAGAAGTGGAAATTTAAAAAGTCATTGTGATGCAAAGGTCTACCATAACATGGTGAGATAATAGATCTCATCTCTCAAGGATAAATTTTGTAAAACAAAAGATCACAATGCCTTAAAAATACCTAGCATAAAACTGGGCTTTTAGTAATCATTTTTTTGAAAACAGTAAATGATGCATGGTGAGGGTGGGATTTTTAGTCCTGGACTCCAGCCTCTGGGACTTATTTGTTGGGATGTTTAATAGAAATGATAAATTTTTTTTTGCAAGGTTGTTATGTTAGAAATGAGAAATTTTCTTTCCCTTGTCTAATACACTATTTGGCACTCAATGATCATATTTTTATTTATATTTTTATTAAATCCTTGAATGTCCAGCTACCTGCTTT
>SJYA01003372.1:577774-624391 GCA_006410615.1 Neotragus moschatus
TTAAATTCTATTTACTTGGAAATAGATTCCAGTGGATGGGGGTGGGGGGAAACATCAGACAATAGGGCAGGAGGAGAATTTTCTCTAAATATGATATCAAGGAAGTGTGACGAATATTGAACCAGCAGATACTTCAGATGAAGAAGTACACGCTTTTCAAATAATGATGAAAGTCACATAAAGCAGAACAGCAGAGACAAGTCCAAGTTGTAAAACAGTCTTAAGATGTAGCAGTGTGAGTTCAAACACATTCAGCCTCTACTTTCACACCTGATGGGAGTTTTATTCCAGTAACCATGGATGCTCATAAAGTGGAAGAGATGAGAGAAGGGTAAGGTTAAGCCCCACTAAGGCAGGGACTGGTAATATAATAGAATTTCCTTTTGCTTTGAAGATTTAAATTTGCATAAACACTGATCTATGGTACAGTCATTTGGTGCAAGCTATTTCTGTATATATATTTTAGCTGTATCAGGACTATACTTTGACAGGTAGGTAACAATATCTTACCATCTAAAAAGGCAAAACTTCTCATAGAAAAATGTATATTAACTGGTGGTGGAATAATGGGAATAATATGAGGAAGTTGGGATATTCGAGTAAGAGGGGAAATCAATTAAGCATAGCATATCAATCTTAAGATGCAGTACAAATCACAGTATTTATGAGAAGGACACACAGTTACAGCCAAGGATAAAAAAAATACGGGAACTTCTCCCTAGCATAAAGCGCTAAGTGAGTCCAAAGAGCTGAATTGTGTTACCGCATTATGAATGAATCATTTGGTGCAAGCCTATGCAGCTAGCTGACCACAGGCCCATTCTTTTTTTTTTTAATCAGTTTTTACTGGAATATAGTTGATTTACAATGTCGTTAGTTTCTGCAATACAGCAAAGTGAATCTGTATACATATATCCACTCTACTTTTAGATTCTTTTCCCACATAGGTCATTACAGAGCATTGAGTAGAGTTCCCTGTGCTATACAGTAGGTCCTTATTAGTCATCTGTTTCACAAACCCATTCTTGTCCTTGCTCTGGTTTAACATTGCCTGTTGACAGTTGTCTTCTCTGATTTGAATATTGATGGGGATGATTCTGGGTTCCATGGATGATTCTGAGACTCTGTTAGATGGTGCCCCTTTTGTCAACCCAGTGTAGGAGAGTTGATCCAAGAGAGCACTCAGGTCACAGGGACATTCCTTCTACCTCTGCTTCCCACCTTTCAAACAACCCTCTGTTTCCTTGGATATTCACGGCTTTTAGGTGCATTTGAGAAGAACTAAAGAGCCTCTTGAGGAAAGTGAAAGAGGAGAGTGAAAAAGTTGGCTTAAAACTCAACATTCAGAAAACTAAGATCATGGCATCTGCTCCCATCACTTCATGGCAAATAGATGAGGAAACAATGGAAACAGGGACAGACTTGTTTCATGGGCTCCAAAATNGTCCCTTGGACTGCAAGGAGATCCAACCAGTCCATCCTAAAGGAGATCAGTCCTGAATGTTCACTGGAGTGACTGATGTTGAAGCTGAAACTCCAATACTTTGGCCACCTGATGCGGAGAGCTGACTCACTTGAAAAGAGCCTGATGCTAGGAAAGATTGAAGGCAGGAGGAGAAGGGGACACAGAGGATAAGATGGTTAGATGGCATCACTGACACAATGGACATGGGTTTGGGTGAACTCCGGGAGTTGGTGATGGACAGGGAGGCCTGGCATGGTGCGGTTTGTGGGGTTGCAAAGAGTCGGACATCACTGAGTGACTGAACTGAACTGAACTGAACTGAACTGAGATGTTTCAGTGTTCAACTCTAAGACTTCTTAAGATTTACCAAACTAATCAGTTCAGTTCCAAGAATTTATTCTCTTCTTTCTTGGAAGAGAAAAACACGTTTCCTCAGTTCTAAGAGTCCTGATAAGAGTTCTGGAAAATGAGCTTTTCAAATGAACTTCCTAAACTGGCAAGCAAGAAGGAAATCTACAAAGGTCAAAGGGGAAGGAAAGTGACTCTCAAGTTCTGTTTAGAGGCTTCATGGGGCTGGGGACAAGGGTTGAGAGACAATAAAGCCTAGGGAACACTAAGGTAGAGATCTTAATAGGAGAACCCTCCATAAGGTGAGGATCCTGAAGCATTTCACCTTTGGTGTTAGGGTGAGCAAGAAGTGTACCCACAACACAGAAGAGACAGCTGAGAAACTTCCCTGTCTCCATCTTTCCCTGGATGGAAGGAGTGGGGAACCAGGCATATTGGCAGCATGGAATACCATACAGAAAAGAAAATGAATACACACCAGCTCCATACACCAACCTGGGTGAATCTCAGGCAGGTAACACTGATCAAAAAGGCAGCAAGTCATAGAAGGACACATGTATCAATATACAGAGTTATATGACACAAGTCATTGAATTGAAGACCCACCGTACTCCAATATAACCTCATCTTAACTAATTACTCTAGTACCACCCTATTTTTCAGATAAGGTCAGATTTGAGAAATTGGGAGTTAGGACTTCACTACATCTTGTGGTGGGGGGAGTATAATTCAACTCATAACAGCATAGGACAGCCCCTCACAACAAAAGATTACCCATCCAAAATGTCAGTAGTGCCACTATTGAGGAACTCTGGGGTAAGGCGAAGAAGATAGCAAGGGGATAATTTAAATGATTTTGAATACCTTTTGGAGGTGGGGGAGTAAAAATATGAAACTAATAAGGGGTACACAGGGCACTTCAGAGATCCTAGAATGTTTTTATCTTCAGCTTGGTTGTGCATACAGAGATGTGCATTTTATTTTCCTCAAATATACTTATATACTGTATATACTTTTTGGCTGTATAATTTTTTCAAGATAATAAAAATTAAAAGTTATGAGGATATAAATAAGTTATAAGTGTAAGGAAATAGGCACGGAAGAAACTGAGGGACTTCCCTCATGGGTCAGTGGTTAAGACAGTGCTAGGGTTGTGGATTTGATCCCTGGTCAGGGACCTAAGATCCCACATACCACTAGTGTGGCAAAAAAAGAATAAAGAAACTGAGCCTATTATCATGCATGCATGTATTCATTCATTTAAGGTCCCTATGAGGTTATATTTGAATGTGTTATTTTGGGTCTAAACCAGGAGCAATGCTGAAAAATAGACTATGTAGTTGGCCAAGTGTGAGCTGCCTAAAGGGCTTCTTCATATGACTATGCCACATGTATTGAGGGTTCTCCAGTTAGGGTTCCCTGATTCTTCCAGGTTCCTGCTCTGTCCAGCTGAAGTTTCACTCTTAAGACAGAGAAGAAACTACAGACACACACATTACCTTTCACTGGTGGCTGGATCTCTCCCTGACCCTGAAACTGTCCAGTACAGTGGATACCAGCATGAGAACTGGAGGCAGGCTGCCTGGGTTTGCTTCTTGATTCTGCCTCTAGCAGAATAGTCATCTCTCTGGGCCTCTATTTTTGCCTTTGTGAAAGGAAAATATTAATAGTACTTAATGACTGGATTGTTCTGCAGAATGAATGAGGTAGTATGTATAAAATTATATAACAGTGATGGCATGTGTTAATCATGTTACTTATCATCACCCTCATTTATTCTTCCTACCTTCTCTCCTTTCAAGTGTACAGCAAAATGATTCAGTTATATATCTTCTTTTTCTGATTCTTTTCCATTATAGGTTATTATAGGGTATTGACTATAGTTCCCTGAGCTATACAGTAGGACCTTGTTGAGTATCTATTTTATATATACTAGTTTGTATCTGCTTATCCCAGACTCCTAATTTGTCCTTCCCTTTTCCCTTTGGGTAACCATAAGTTTGTTTTCTATGTCTGTGGATCTATTTCTATTTTGTAAATAACTTCATCTGTATCACTTCTTTTAGATTCTGCCTAGAAGTGATATCATATATTTGCCTTTCTTTGTCTTACTTCACTTCATATGATAATCTGTAGGTCCATCCATGCTGCTGCAAATGGCATTGTTTCATTCTTTTTTTTTCATGGCTGAGTAATGTTCCATTGTATATATGTACCACATCTTCTTTATCCATTCCACTGTTGATGGACATTTAGTGCCAGGAGCCAGCATGAGGAACTCCACTCGTGGCAAAGGTCATGAGGAAGGAGGCTTCAGCATACGCAAAGGCAGGATCGAGCCTCAGGAAACCCCCTGTTCCTGAGCATCTACCCCCCAAGCCAGAGTCTGCCTACTTTACTGTTTTATGCTCTCACCTACACCTCTGACTTTACAGGGGGCTCTTTTCTCTCTCGGAGAAAGAATTGACCTACAGCTCCAGTTAATAAAAATTCCCGGGCGTGACAAGAGTGTTTCAACTTACAAACTCCTCTGAAGGTTATCTAGCCTGTCTGAACAGGTTCGTCGGGCCACATGTGATTGTTTACAGCCTCCCAACCGTGAGAGGCACGAGATGTCTTAGACTTACTAAAGGCAGATTCTTTTAGGAAGTTAGAAATTATTAGTATAGTGGGCTGATTACGAATTATATTAGTGAAGGGTTTTTCATTTGTTGAGCCAATATTTGCTGCTAAGCCTCCATATTCCCTGCCCTTATATTGAATATAACTAGCATATAGGAGAAGTAAGTATTAACCTTTAAGATTAATCATGTTAACCTTAGGCTAAGTAAATTCCTTTCTTAATTGTAACCCACTACACCCTCACCCTATAGGAATGCAACTTTATCTGGTACCTTTGGAGGGTGGTACCTGGTTTAAGAAAAATCACCCCTGGAAAATAAGTTTTCTGGTTGACTGACCATTATCAGAAATAAAGGACCATAAAATGTCAGCAGGCCTCATGGCCAGAAGATGATGTAAAAACCCCTAAGACCTTTTTGTATACATTTATATGAAGCACCTGATTTTGATAAAGGTCAGGACTGCTGACCCCCTGCGTGACTTTAAAATTTCCATTTGTCTCTATGTGTAACAAAAGGCATATAAGCAAACCTGAAAATAAAGAAAACGGATCAGTTTCTGGAAAGACTTATTCCCCCATGTCGTTCTTTCTTGTTGTCCGTTTTTCTGGCTGAATTCACATCTGGAGCATGGGTACTCACCAAGCCTACTAATTTTTCCCCAGCTTTTAAGATCCACATGAGAGGGAGCCCAAGGTGGGGCACCCTCCGCTATTCAAGTGGGCGCCAGTGGCCTATGTAGGTGGTGCAAGCTTCTTGTCTCGAAGCTTTATTGGTATCCCATGTAAACCAAGTTATTCAGCCTCTTTTTCTCTACTAATTTTCCTAGTACACTATTCCTTTCTAATCTCTCTTTATACTTCTAATTAAATAGCTTTTTCCTAGGATTCCAACTCCGTCTCCTCTTCGAATTACCTTGGATCCACTGGGGCTGGACCCTGGCAATTTAGGTTACTTCCATGTCTTACCTATTGTAAATAGTGCTGCTGTGAACACTGGGGTGCATGTATCATCATTCTCATTCTTAAAACCAATACAAAAAGTAGATCTCAGCAGTTCTTCTTTGGCTCACCGTATCTCTTCTCTTCTAAGCCCTCTTGTAACAGTCTAGCAGTGGAGAGGCAGAGTAAGAGGGATCCATGAAGAAGAAGAGACTCTCTTTCATTCCTCCAACAAACACTTCGCTCTCTAGTAAGGGGTGCAGGCTGTGCTGTCAACTGGGTGACTCATGGTTCTCTCTCCATATCCCCAAGTTCTGCTTGTCCATGGAAAGTAGATTGTGATGGTTGCAAGGTATAGTAATTAAAATATGTTTAGCAGATATAAAAAAAACTTACAAGTGGTGGAATGATTCAAACACAAAAGAACTGTATTTCTCCATAAAGTCAAAAAAGAAGTGTTCCTAATTGGCAGGAAGCTCCCTCTCCATCTTGTGGCTCTACCATCTGTAGCACATGGCTTCCAAGTTGCTGAGCATATTTGCACAAAGTTGGCAGAGGGGAAAGCACTTAGAAGATCACATGGGGAGAGATTTTTATGGGCCTGGTCTGCATGCCACACACATTATTTCTACTTACATTCCATTGTCAGCAATCCAGTCACGTGACTGCACCTAATAGCACAGGAGGCTGTGATTGGTAGACCAGTAGGGAAGAATATGGTGATATTTGGTGAATTGCTAGCATGGTCAGGAAGAGGGGAGGATGTCACTGGATAACATATGCCTGGTACAAATCAAAATTCTGGTGGTGAAGGGAGAGGGGAATGCCTGATGACTTAGAAAATTAACTGGCAAGGCTTAGTCCCATGCACACCATATGGAAGAATATGCTGTCCTCTGAAATCTGATTTCACTGAGCAATGCTGGTAAACATGGGATTACTGAGGGTTCATCAAATCCAACAGTCTGTCCAGAGGGCACAATATTCTATGCTAGGAAGTGCTGAGAATTTTGTGTAGTGAGGCCCGGTAAGAGAAATTAGGATTTCAGCTGTTGCCTCACCAGAGACAGGACATAACACTCTCAATGGGGCTGAATGGCTGATGTCGTCTTGATTTGATCTGGTGCTTGCTCTGACTCTAGCCAAACCAGAAGGTCTCAGCAGCCGGATATCTTTGCATTTAGTGGAGCACAACTTTGCTAGGCTTTTTGCTGCTATTCTTATGCTTGAGATACATTCCATCTAGGAGCTTACAGTGTCTTAGGCCCCACTCTAGACTTACTAAGTCAGAGGAGTCTGCCTTTTAGCAAGATCCCCTGGGGAATATTATTCAACTTAATAGACCAGAAGTTCTTCAAGACACTGACTGTTTGGGTTTTTTTGACCACTCTGCGCACCTTGTGGGATCTTAGTTCCCCAGCCTGGGATTGAACCCATGCTCTCAGCAGTGGAAGTGCAGAGTCCTAACCACTCGGCATCCAGGGAATTCTCAGGACACTGACTCTTAAGCTTAGTTGCACATTGGTGTCGCCTGGGCAACTTCAAAGATGCCAGTGCTTGGATCCACTTGCAGATTCTGTTGTAATGGGTCTGGACTAAGGCCTGGATTTTGGATTTATAAAAGCTCCCCCAAGTGATGTCATTTTGCAGTGAATTTTGAGAATCTCTGCTTTAAATGGCCTACTCTTTCTCACCAAAGATCCCTCTTTGATCAGTGTGGGTGCTTCTTGAATGGATTGTTCTAATGCGTGTTTGATGGCCAATCCAACACCTTAAACTGAGAAAGACAAGGGGTATTGTGTGGGTCTTGGTCAGCAGAGCAGCAGCTGACCACGATGTCACAGCTAAGGGCTGTGTTCTTGCAGAATGCCTGGGCTGATGAACAATGAATGTATTTTTTTCCCCTAAAGGCCACTGCAGGTACCTACCACCACCATCTTCTTCCTGGCTGGCATGGGCTTAGATAGAAAAAAAAGAAAAGAGTTTCACATAATTGTTTTCTGTTCCCCTGTATCATTTTCTCAGAACACATTAGTTGATATAATGTTCTGATTTGGAGACAGTTTTCAAACTGTATTTCAGTTTGGAATCTGCACAGAAACAGATAACTTTACTGGCCTTTTCCCCTCCATTTCTTGAAAGATCCCAAGACTGCCAGAAGACATCCTTTCCTTTCATTTCACACTCTGCCCCAATCCCATCATATGCTTAATAAACAGTGAAAGAGTAAAGCTGGGTCACTCATGTCTGCTTGATAAAAATGAAAAATGTACCAGATTGTTCTCAGTGTATAAAACATGGCCTACATTTCTCCTTAGGTTGTGTTGACCTAATGTTTATTTCTGTTCACTGTCTGCCAGCAAAGCCTAGAGCAGTGGTTAGCCTGTAGACTCAAAGCCAGTATCATTCATGTCCCCTGAGAACTTGCTAGAAATGCTAATTCCACGATCCACCCCAGGTGTTTTAGCAAGCCCTCCAGGAGCTGATCCTGATGCATGCTCAAGTTTGAGAAAAGCTAGCCTAAAGATTGACTTCAACTCAATAGGCAAACAGGCTAAACTCTGTTATCTTCTGTCCTGGTAAGTTTTTCAAACTTTATAAACTTCAGTTTCTTTAACTGTAAAGTAGCAGTAATAATAATACCGAATCTGTGGAGTGATGTGAGTTTTACGTGTGTTAGTGCAAGGAAAGTAATTTGCAGGCAGAAAGTCGATGTCCTATGAATGTTAATCATCATTGTTTGCTATTATTCACTTGCATACTTTTGCATTAAGTAGCATTTATGTATTTCTCCACAGTTGTAAGTACATTGCACATGCCAGTGGAATTGTCTCAGGCAATGCAGGTGCCAGTTGGGCTAACGCACTACACTCAACCCCACGGAGTTCTTTTTTTTTTTTTCTTTTAGTATTTGTTTATTTGGCTGTGCCAGGTCTTAGTTGTAGCACATGGGATCTAGTTCCCTGACCAGGGATGAACTCAGGTGCCCTGCACTGGGAGTACAGAGTCAACCACTGGATGACCAGGGAAATCCTGATATAAAGGAAAAGTCAGGACAAGCAGAGAATTCCTAATGGGAGTAAATCAGGGCCTGGATGCTGTGCTCTTCAGGAGTCTAGGGCAGGGAAGGGAGGAGAACAGAGTGTTTGACTATGTGGTATACATGTTGGTGAGGAATGTGAAAGAGAGCAGGACATGCCCCCCTCCCTCCAAATATGCCTCTCTGGCATACAGATTATTCTGAGCTGATTATTGTTAAGAAACAGCCTATACGGGAGAAGCTCTGCAAACAGAATAGAAGTTACCCTTTGGTTATAAGTGAAATCTCCATTTGTAAAGGAAAGTTATGACCAACATAGGTAGCATATTAAAAAGCATTACTTTGCCAACAAAAGTCCATCTAGTCAAGGCTATGTTTTCTCTAGTGGTCGTGTATGGATGTGAGAGTTGGACTGTGAAGAAAGCTGAGCGCTGAAGAATTGATCATTTTGAACTGTGGTGTTGGAGAAGATGCTTGAGAGTCCCTTGGACTGCAAGGAGATCCAACCAGTCCATTCTGAAGGAGATCAGCCCTGGGATTTGTTTGGAAGGAATGATGCTGAAGCTGAAACTCCAGTACTTTGGCCACCTCATGCAAAGAGTTGACTCACTGGAAAAGACTGATGCTGGGAAGGATTGGGGGCAGGAGGAGAAGGGGACGACAGAAGATGAGATGGCTGGATGGCATCACGGACTCGATGGACGTGAGTCTGAGTGAACTCCGGGAGTTGGTGATGGACAGGGAGGCCTGGTGTGCTGTGATTCGTGGGGTCGCAAAGAGTCAGACACAACTGAGCGACTGAATTGAACTGAACTGAACTGAAGGGCTTCCCAGGAGGCTCAGTGGTAAAGAATGCCTACCAATACAGGAGATAAAGGAAACGCAGTTTGATATTTGGGTCAGAAAGATCCCCTGGAGAAGGAAATGGCAACCCACTGTGGTGTTCCTGCCTGGAGAATCCCATGGACAGAGGAGCCTAGTGGGTGCAGTCCATGGCGTTGCAGAGGCAGACATGACTAAGCATGCATGCACACTGCGTCTCTGTACCAGGAGAAGAAGGATGATTCTTAATGTCTAGAAATTCTATCTGTGGTAAAGGCATCAATCTAAATCTGGTTAACATTCTTACCCTTGTTTACTGTGCTTTGCCTAAAAACCTCGCCTGAACCCATTTCCCTCCACCCACCATCTTTTGTCTTTAGCTGAAGTTGGTATTTACAGTGATGACTTGGACCTTTTTGGGGAGATACTGAGTTGTACTAGGGCTTCCCTGGTGGCTCAGATGGTAAAGAATCAGCCAGAAATGCAGGAGACCCAGGTTCAATCCCTGAGTTAGGAAGATCCCCTGGGGAGGAAAATGGCAACCCACTCCAGCATTCTTGCCTGGAGAATTCCATGGACAGAAGAGCCTGGCAGGCTACAGTTCATGAAGTTGCGAAGAGTCAGACACGACAGAGTGACTAACAGTTCACTTTTCAGTTCTTCTGGGTCTCTCCCATACATGCAGGAGGTATTCATGTTGTTAAGCTTTTGTTCCTCTGTCTTTGATTATGGTGATCTCAGCCAAGTACCTGGAAAGGTAGAGAGAAAGTGATTTTTCCCTGCTACAAACACAACTTAGAGTCTGGAAGCGCGAATTCCAATCCCAAGTGGGCTCCACCTGGCTATAAGACTCCAGGGCACATCCCTCATCTCTTGGCGTTGTCTTCTTAACCACAAAATGATGAGGAAAGCTGGGACTGCTCTTGGATAACCTCAAAAAACCCAGTGATGTTGTAACCAGTTACACGATCCACCTGAAAAACAGACATGTATATGGATCGAGAATACAAAAACGTATATTTTTATATTCAAAATGGGGACTGAGGTATAATAAAGAATTGGTTGGCCTTTGTCTCTGTAGCTCCTGGGAGGGAAATGTTAAATCCTTGGAATTTCCTAAGTGACAGAAAGTGAGTGTTAGTCACTCAGTCGTGTCCAACTCTTTACAACCGCATAGACTATATCCCTCTAGGCTCCTCTTTCCATGGGGTTTCCCAGGCAAGAATGCTGGAGTGGGTTGCCATTTCCTTCTCCAGGAGATCTTCCTGACCCAGAGGTTGAAGCAATGTCTCCTGCATTGCAGGCAGATTATTTACAGTCTGAACAACCAGGGAAGCCCCAAATGATAGAAGGATTATTATTCATGGTGGGTCCTTGTACCACATTGGTGTTCATGCTAAGGACGCAACTCAGGATGGGGGCCAATCATGTGATTAGACAACCTTGTCATTAGAGGGTTGTGGCTATGAGCCAGGTGATGTCCCCTGGACCTCCAGGAAGGGGGGATGCTGGATATTGAGTTCTATCATGTAGCCAATTATCCAGCTGATCATACCTACGTAATGAGACCTCAGTACAAATTCTGAACAGTGGGTTCCAAAGAGCTTCCTGGTTAGTGAGCACCCGTGTTCTGAGCTTTACGTGCCCTGATTCCACTGGAATAGGATGCAGCAGCTCTGTGTTTGAGGCCCTTCTGGACCTCACCCTGCATGTCTTTTCATTTGACCCGTCCTCGCTTGTATCCTATATTACAAAATTGCAATCATAACTGTAGAGACTTCCTGAGTTCTGTGAGTCATTCTCATGAATTCTCAAGCCGAAAGGAGTAGTGGGCTTCCCTGAGTTAGTGGCCAGTTGGTCAGAAGTGCTGGTAGCTTGACGACCCCCAAACTTGCAGCTGGCATCTGAAATGAGGGCAATCTCGTTGGGGACTGCACCCTTAGCCTGCTGAATCCGCCCTACCTCCAGGCTGGCATCACAGTGGTATTGCAGGATGGTGGAGTTAAAAGCTGCTGCTTCCTTCTTCCCGTGAGAGAGGGAAGGTGCTGGGCCCTCCATTTGCATGTCTACAGGCAATAATTACTTTGCTACCAATTATCTTGAGCTTACAGAGTTGTTAAATAGCTTTCATAGACTCAGAATGAGGTCACAGGGAAGGATGAACTATAGACAGTGTGTAGCATCCCACTGAAGCACTGACATGCTTCCTTTACCTAAAGAAGAAGTAGCACTTGAGATATCATTATATCCATTCTCCTGCATCTAGGAGAGTCTAACTAAAACCAGCCCTGGCTGCCTAATAAACAGTGGTTGAGTCCCAAATTTAAGTCTTCAAGGAAGACAAACTCCACTTCCACTGGCTCCTTACCCCAACATCACAAACCTCCCGACTAGGATATTCTTTCAGATGTATAGCTCACCATAAGCCCATGCACCCTGTGGACATTAATAGTCATGAGATTAGTAAATAAATAACCGACACCCTCCTGCTCCTTCCCTGAAGGCTGGTCTGTCTTCTGTATAAAAGATGAGCATCTCATCCACAAAATAACATTCCTTCATCTTCTGAGTCTCTCACTGCACCCTTCCCCGCCCCAACTCCATCCCACACACACTCTGCTTTCTGCGTGTGGGGTTTGATATTTCCCTTTATGCTCCCACCAGTGTTTTAATGGTATTTTTCTTGTTTGACATCCAGCTGCTATTTAGTATATGAAACCAGAAGTGGCTGTCATACCAGCCACAGTCAGCATCTTCCATATGACTCCTAGTCCTGTGCTCACTTGACCTACTGGGGACCTAGATATTTACAAAGAGGTACTTGGGTATGAG
Organism: Neotragus moschatus; assembly: GCA_006410615.1. NCBI lineage: Eukaryota > Metazoa > Chordata > Mammalia > Artiodactyla > Bovidae > Neotragus > Neotragus moschatus. The sequence goes on from SJYA01003372.1 coordinate 589,844, forward strand.
TGCTCAGAGTCACGTATAAGTCACCCTTTATCCCCAGCACCATCCTCAAAGCAGTGGCTCTCAGAACATGACCCCTGGCCCATTGGAGTCCTCTGGGAACTGATTGGAGATGGAGATTCTCAGACCCTCCTCGCGCAGCCCTGCAGGACCAGAGACACGGAAACGCTGAGAGGGGGGCGTGTCTTCAGAGGCTCCCCAGGGGATCTGATGCAGGCTGAAGTGTGAAAACCACTTGTACAGAATTGTATTTTTACTAGAATTTGAAACTCAGTCTGGAAAAGCCAGTGGGCTTAATGAAACACAACTGCTTCTCGTTTCTCTTTCTGGCGGTGGCCTGGAGAGACAGCTTTGCTAGCAGAATCTGCTGTGCTTCCCTAACAGAGTGGTTTTCTTCTCCCTGGCTGAGTCATCTCTTCACCCTGAGACAGACTGCCCTTGGTGTGGGAAGAGGACCGTGTCTCACCAGGGGGTTGTTGACAAATAGCAGTTTCCCTTCTAACCCACAATTTTCTTGAGTCTGTATCTCCACCCGGGGGGCTCAGCCAGGCCAAACCATCACAGTGTCTCCCAGATGTTTTGTGTGTTCACTTCCAGATTGTTCAGCCTGAGAAAATCTGAGGCCACAAGCTTTCCCCCCCGCTTGTCTGCCTTCAGCCATGGTTCAGAAGGCTCCTGTTACACACTATTCCTTGCTCTTCACATTCCATCCCACTCAGCGTGACTCATCGTCTGGCATGCATCCCTTGCAGCCAGAGGGTGGACTTTTCACCACAGAACAAAGCATCCACTTCTCTCTTCTGACATTTCTTTAAACTCCTCTTCCAGATTTCCCTAAAGATTGTTGTCAGGAGTGGCGACTCCTCTCAGAGGCTCATCTGGACATCGAGAGTGTCCTCTGCAAATGTGCAGAGAGGATATTTGAAACTGGGGAAAATGTCTTCCACCACTGGGGATCCTGGGAATGAATACAGGAGGACAGTTTCAGAACGAGACTGTGTAATTGGGCACGTCCGATGAAAATGACAGTCCGCAGGTGGCACATTGCTTTGGAGGTGTGATCGCAAACAGCAGCCCCCCTCGGGAGATGAGGTAGAGGCAGTTAGGACCTAAATTAGTTTATCTGTAATTTGCATTTGATGTTGGTGTAACGTTGGCCCACCAGGAGGTAGGGTTGATGAGTTGAGAGACGCTGTTATGCAGAAGTACTTTGCTTTCGCATCTGTAGAACTGGCATGCCCGTGAACTCTGCATAGATCGTGCCAGAGACTCCAAGACCCTGTAGGGGTCTTAGCTGTGGGAAGGGGCAATTTAGATTTGGAATACAGTGTTCCCAGTAATGATTCATCTCCAAGCATTCTCTGTTGCATTTATAGCACTTCATCGCATTGTATAGGAGCTCCTCGTTTGAAAATATGCAGAGCTGCTTGTCTTGTAGACTATTTTTGTTAGAATCTTTTGGTGCAAAAATAAGTTTCTCAACACTAAATCAAATCTCACTGGGACCAGTGGATTTCAAACAGCTGAACATTAGGATCTGCAGAGACTCTTAAAAGTCCCGAGGCCCTGGGAATTCCCTGGTGGTCCAGTGGTTAGGACTCTGTGCTCCCACTGTCCAGGACTCGGGTTCAATCCCTGGTTGGGGAACGAAGATCCCACAAGCCCCATGGCTTGACAAAAAAAAAAAAAATCCCAAGACCCAGGTTGCACCCCAGACCAGTTATATCAGACCATCTGGGTGGGGCCCAGGTATTAGTATTTTTAAAAAGTGTCCAGGAAATTCTAACACACAGCAAACTGACTGACTTGGACAATTGACCTGGCTGTTGAATGGGTGGTTGGGAAGAGTCTTGGGGGCTCAGGATAGATGAATCCATTTCACAAGGGAAAGGAGATACTGTGCTATGCCCTAAGACTAAGTGGCAAGTTTACCAGCCTTAAAAACAGGGAAAGTAATCAGTGATTTTGGAGAAAGAGATGGGGTTCTAGCCACTCCCCTCCAGCCTGTAAAGTTTTCTCCTTCCTCTGGTGGTCCAGAGGTTAAAAAATCTGCCAGCCTCTGGACCTTGACCCTGCATCAGATCTCTGAGGCAGAGTTCTGGGTGAAGCAGAAAAGAATAATTTTACTGCTTTGCCAGGCAAAGAGGGCCTCAGCAGGCTCCTGTCCTCAAAACTGTGTGTCCAGACCTGGAGAGGGTAGTGAGGAATTTTACAGGAATGGGTCAAAGAGGGCGTGGTCAGCTCACGGGCAGTCTTCTGATTGCTTGGTGGTGAGGTAAGTGGGAGTCAGCATCATCAGCCTTCTGGTTCCCACGGGTCTGGGGTCTAGTGCTTGTGGGCAGCATGTAGTTAACGTCTCTCACCTGGTGGGGGTTTCAGTATCTGCGAAACAGCTCAAATATTTTCTTCTGTATTTGCCTCGAGAGGGAGGACCAGGACCTGCCCAAGACTGCACTATTGTTTCTTTTGACTGTTATTCCCTTGTTGCCTCATCCCCTCCCTTCCGTAATTAGCATCCGTTTGAACCTGCTCCTTGGAACTCGGGTAGGTCTTGGAGGCTGAATGAAGCCTATTTCCTATAATCAAGAAAGGGGGACATCGAAAGGCTTTTGTGCCCAACAGCCCCTCAGTATCAACATTGCTGTAGAAGATTAGGGAAGGTGAGTACCTAAACTAGTGGTTTGCAATCTTGAGTCCATGTTGGAAGCAATTGGGAAGCTTTAAAAATCTGCTGACCTGGCCACACCCCAGAGCAATCAGGGTCTTTGGCTATCAGGCATCAGGAGATAGGAAAGTTCCCCTAGTTAATTCTACCTTGTAGGCAAAGTTGAGAGCCAGTGGCCTTTAGCAGTTTTAACAGTGGTCCTCAAAAGTCCTTGCTGAAGGGGAGGAAAGGAGTTTTCCTCAACCCTTCCGAGTTCTTAGCTGAGATCCCTGTGATGAAAGATTAACAAGAGAAATGCAATGAGAATTTTTTATAACATGTTTACCTTATGTATACATGGGAAATACCCAGGGGAAATGAGTAACTCATTAAAGTGGCCTCAAGATGGCCTAGGTTACCACCTAGAGACAAAGGAAAAGTGGTGGGGAGAGGAAGTGACCAGGAAAAGCAGGCTAAACAGGGTAAGGCTTGCTATGAAGACTAAGTTGGCGCCTTCTCCGTGGATGACTTTCTGGTTGATTTAGTCATCTTCCTCTTCCCAGTACAGTGAGGGAGACCCCCTGACAAATGGCGCTTTCCCATGTAAATGTCCCTCCCAAGAGGGTAACTTCTACTCTGTTCTCAGAACTTCCCCTGTGCCTGCTGTCTCTCAAAATAATCTTTGTGCCGAGCAGGCAGATTTCGGGTTGGCATATTCTGCTCCCTGTATTAGAGTCCCCGGGGGAGATGCCCTGCTTATACTCCACACCTAGGAAATGAAGATCGTCAGGAGCAGGACCCAGCTATCCACATTTTTTAAAGCTGCCCTTTCTGTAAGAAGAGCTCACAGTGTTTAATCCACCTGTTAAATTTGCCCCAATCCTGTTCTTTCCAGGGGTTAGAAATAGCTGGACCTCTGGCGTGACATTATGCTGGATCATAAAACCTCCTGAGAATAAGCTGCATTCTCCTATTTGCGGAGTTGAGTGTGAAGATAACCCTCAATCCAAAAGCCCCAAGTCAGTTGCTTCCCTCACCTGCCTTCAGGCTTTATGTTATAAATTCCTATTAATCTATGCTCTTTATCCCCAAAGAATTATCCTAAACCTTGGCTGTGCATGAAAATCACAAGGGGAGATTTTTAGATTCTTAATGCCCAGGCCATACTCTGGACCACTTAAATGAGAGCATAGAGGAGTGGGAGGATGGGAAGGGGAGGGTCGTAGCACTTCTGAAAACTGAAGTCTATATTGAGATCGTTGTGGATTTCCGTGCAGTGTTTTAATTTGCATCTCACTAATGATGTCGAGCATCCTTCCATGTGCTGATGGCCATCTCCGAATTCTCATTCGTTGCAACATCTGTTCATGTCTTTTGCCCATCCTCTCATTAGATGATTTGTATGTTGACTTCGAGCCTTCTCTGAGTAGTCTAGATACTTTCTTTCTTACATATGCGGTGTCTCAGTATTTTCTCCTAGTCTGTAGTTTGTCTTCCTCAATGGACTTTGAAGAAGCTTCCTGGGGGCCGCCCCCAATTGAAATTCACTCCAATGAAATGAATTTCTGAGTCATATATGGGATTTTGAAAGTGAAAGTTGCTCAATCGTGTCCGATTCTTTGCAAACCCATGGACTATACAGTCTATGGAATTCTCCAGGCCAGAATACTGGAGTGTGTAGCTTTTCTCTTCTCCAGGGGACCTTCCCAACCCAGGGATCAAACCCAGGTCTCCCACATTGTGCCAAAGAATTGATGCTTTTGAATGGTGGTGTTGGAGAAGACTCTTGAGAGTCCTTTGGACTGCAAGGAGATCAAACCAGTCCATCCTAAAGGAAATTGACCCAACCCACTCCAGTATGCTTGCCTGGAGAATCCCAGGAACTGAAGCCTTATGGGCTGCCGTTTATGGGGTCACACAGAGTCGGACACGACTGACGTGACTTAGCAGTAGCAGCATTCATTGGAAGGATAGATGCTGAAGCTCCAATACTTCACCTGATATGAAGGACTGACTCTGGAAAAGACCCTGATGCTGGGAAAGATTGAGGGCAGGAGGAGAAGGGGATGATAAAGGATGAGATGGTTGGATGGTATCACCAACTCGATGGACATGAGTTTGAACAAGCTACAAGCTTCGGTGATGGACAGGAAGCCTAGTGTGCTGTAGTCCATGGGGTCGCAAAGAGTCGGACACGACTGAGCAACTGAACTGAACTGATACGGGATTTTTGGTGTTTGTTTTTGTTTTGGCATAATTTGAACAGAAGATTTTCAGTTTCATGGAGTCCAATTTATCCATTTTTTTTCCTTTATGGATGGTACTTATATAAACGTCTAAGAATTTACTGTCTAGCCCTAAAACCTGAAGTTCTTCCCCTCTGTTTTCTTTTCTACAAGTTTATATTTTGACATTTTGCATTTAACTCCATGATCTGTTTTGAGTTAATTTTTGTAAAAGATGTGGGATTTAGGTCTAGGGGGATTTTTGGTTTGTTTTGCTGATGAATGTCCAAGCATCAAGATTTTTTAACAGGTCTCCAGTGTAATTTCCTCAGATTTTTCAGGAGCATCATAATAAAATTTAAAAAGAACAACAGAAATGTGTATTTTTAGAACAATGTTGTCCAGTAGAAATATGTAATATATATGACTATATTTTTATATGTGCATACAAAATTTTAAATTTTCTACTATAAAATTAAAAGTTAGGTACGATTAATTTTGATAACATATTTTATTTAGCTCAGTATATTGAAAAATTACTTCAACTCATAACCAAGCTAGAAATTATTGAGACGTTTTGCTTTCCTTTCTTCTTTAATAGGTCCTTGAAAGGCAGTATGTATTTTTTTTTTTTTTTTAGTTAGTTTGCCTCTTTATTTTTGGCAGTGCTGGGTTTTTGTTGCTATGCCCAAGCTTTCTTTAGTTGCGATGAGCAGGGGCTACTCTCTCCTTGTGGTGCGTGAGCTTCTCATTGCGGTGGCTTCTCTTGTTGCAGAGCATGGGCTCCAGGGCACGTGGGCTTCAGTAGCTACGGCGCATGGGCTTAGTTGCCCTGCAGCATGTGGGATCTTCCCGGACTGGGGATCAAACCCATGTCCCCTGCATTGACAGGCAGATTCCTATTTACTGGACCACCAGGGAAGTCCTATGTATGTTATATTAATAGCACATTTCAACTGGATTCACCACATTTCACATACTCAACAGCCACATCCGGTTAGTAGCCACCAAACTGAAAAATAGTTTTAAACCAAAATAGTCTTGTTCCCTACCCCCTGTTCTTTGCATGTTTGCTGACTGAATGTTAAATTCTTGTGCTACTCCTCCCTGGTGCAAATGTAGGGCTACTCATTTCAAATAATACAGGCTATATTTAGAAAACCTTGCTTCTGCTTACAGCCTGATGACACACTTCTCTTCTAGACAGAGGCACTCTGGGTGGAATGTGCTTTCATAAATATTTATGTTGCACTGACAGTAATGGGCCCCCGGCCTTGGAATCATGATGGGCTTCTCCCACACTTGGATTCTTATCTGATTTTCCCTCAACTCAAGTTATTAAATTCACATGAGTGTGCACAGTGTTCTAAATTCATGAGGACCCTGTTTATACATGGAGCCGTGCTGCAGTGAGGGCAGGACAAGGTAAATCTTACATGTCATCCTTTAAACTGTCTAAGGAAGAAAGAGCAGAGCAGGACTGATTTCCATTCTGCAAGTGAAAGCACACCAGCCTCAGTAAGTGTCCCCTTAGTCATGTGGCATCGACCAGAACAGAGTTTTTCATCCCCTGCACTGTAGATGTCTGGATTGGACCCCTCTCTGTTGGGGGCGGGGATGTTGGGTGCACTGGAGGGCCTTTAGCAGTGTCTCTGGTCCCCAGGGTCTACACACACCATAGGTGTGACTTCACCCAGTGTCTCCAGACAGGACCAGATATTCCCTGGGGTTCACAGTCACCCCCCACTCCAGTCAAGGATCACTGGGCTCTAGTGAAATGGATTTCTGCATCATGTATGGGCTTTTTGGTGGGTTTGGTTGTTGTTTGGTTTTTTGTTTTGTTTGGGGCCCAATTAACAATTTTTCAGGGCTAATTACGTTCGAACTCTTCAAAGATAAACTGAGGCCTATTAAAGAATTTTAGTTTATTTGAGCAAAAGTGATTCAAACCAAGCATCCAAATTAGCAGATAAAGAACTCTGAGAAGCTGTATAAAATGAAAAAAAAAAAAAAAACAAAACTGAAAGACTCATGGAAGAAAGGCAGTAGAAGTGAAGTTAAATAGGGGGAAAGAGCAGGCTGGTTATTGCAAGGTGACTTCCTATCAGGCAGATGACCTAACTAGTGCTGCTGCGGTGACTCTTGATGGATTGGTTTAAGATTCCATTTGGGGGAGAGCTAAGACTAATTAAGTCTTGCTTTGGTGACATGGGGCTTAGTCTAAGCCACTTCATTTGGGACCTGTGGTCTGGTTTGGTAACACTTCATTTCATGGAATATTTCATTCTCCAGTTTGTCTTCTTTGGGGGAACCTACATTTCTAAATATGCCTGTAAAGTGAAGTTGCTCAGTCATGTCCGACTCTTTGTGACCCCACGCACTACAGCCTGCCAGGCTCCTCCGTCCATGGAATTTTCCAGGCAAGGATACTGGAGTGGGTTGCCATTTCCTTCTCCAGGGGATCTTCCTGATCCAGGAATGGAACCCGAGTCACCCACACTGCAGGCAGACTCTTTACTGTCTAAACCACCAGGGAAGCTATAGCAGACTTTAATCATTGAGAAAATGATACCCTTAGTTCTGGGCTGTGGTACTATGGCTCATTGAGACACAGAAATAGGACATATTCTCATCTAATTTTCAGTACATGATTTATCTTTGAAAAAGACCTCTATTCCCTGCTTGACAAATTCTTACTCATCCTGTAAGGCTAGCCCAAATGCCGCCTCATTTGTGAAGCCTTTGCTATTTTTCCAAGAAAAATGCTGCCTTTGTCAGAAGTCTCCTTGCTTTTTGTTGAAGCTCTGCTAAAGGCATCTGTTCATTCCTACAGACATCCCGTCATGGTGAGTGAATGAAGGAATGATGTCAAGTGACATTACGGGTAGAAGCTAGAGGGTCAATCACAGCCAGCTCTTATTAAACCAAGAAGCACACTTCATGTACACACAATGGAGAGAGCAAAAGCAATCAGAAGTAGATGCATCCTTAGAGCATGGTCGAGAAGCTCTCCAAAAACACTGCAAAATAAATAAAGAAGAGTGACAGCCTCCCTCCACAGAACACCCAAGGCCAGGGTAGCTAAGAAAAATGGTCATCAGCGCTGTTCATCCCCTTTGGTAAATTGGAATCCATGTTGCCAACTTCACTGCCCTATAATTTGTGACTCTCAAGATGTCTGAATCAACACTCACAGTAAATGTCCTTTAGAGTCAGGAATCCCTAGAAAAAGTTATCGTGCAGATGCTGAAATAACTCATTTACACAAAACATGACACCCGTCACTATATGGAGATTTTACAGTTTTACTTTTGCTCCCTGAACATCAGGGAGATGGCGAAACTCTGCAAGTGGGTCTGTCTGACTAAACTGGAATAGTGGGAGGAAACGCGAGTCACTTCACTTCTAGGTGTGATCAAGAACAGGATTCCAATGTCCAGTTCGACCTGCCTTTAAAAAGAAATACTCGATTCAGTGGTCCTCCAACTTGAAGCTACTTCAGAATGTTAGACAGTAACAAGCTGCCTGATTTCCTGGAGGATTCTGATTCAGATGGCCTGTTGGGGCTTAATAAACTGCTTTTTAAATAAGCAGGGAACTCTGCTCAGTACTCAGTAATAACCTAAATGGGAGAAGAATTTGAAAAAGAATAGATACAACTATATCTATGAGATGGGAATACCAGACCACCTGACCTGCCTCCTGCAAAAGCTATATGCAGGTCAGGAAGCAACAGTTAAAACTGGACATGGAACAACAGACTGCTTCAAAATTGGGAAAGAAGTACATCAAGGCTGTATACTGTCACCCTGCTTATTTAACTTATATGCAGAGTACATCGTGCAAAATGCCAGGCTGGATGAAGCACAAGCTGGAATCAAGATTGCCAGGAGAAATATCAATAACCTCAGATATGCAGATGACATAATGGCAGAAAGCAAAGAGGAACTAAAGAGCTTCTTGTGAAGGTGAAAGAGGGGAGTGGAAAAGCTGGCTTAAAAGTCAACATTCAAAAAACTAAGATCATGGCATCTGGTCCCATCGCTTCATGGCAAATAGATGGGGAAACAATGGAAACAGTAAAATAATTTATTTTTTGGGGGCTCCAGAATCACTATAGACAGTGACTGCAGCCATGAAATTGAAAGACACTTATTCCTTGGAAGAAAAGCTATGACAAACCTAGACAGTGCATTAAAAAAAAAAAAAAAAAAGCAGAGACATTATTTTGCCAACAAAGGTTAATATAATCAAAGCTATGATTTTTCCAGTAGTCATGTATGAATGTGAGAGTTGGACCATAAAGAATGCTGAGTGCCAAAGAATGGATGCTTTTGAAATGTGGTGTAGGAGAAGACTCTTGAGAGTCCCTTGGGCAACAAAGAGTTCAAACCAGTCAATTTGAAAGGAAATCAACCCTGAATAATCATTGGAAGGACTGATGCTGAAACTGAAGCTCCAATACTTTGACCACCTGATGAGAAGAACTGACTCATTGGAAAAGACCCTGATGCTGGGAAAGAAAGGAGAATGGGATGACAGAGGACAAGATGCTTTGGATGGCATCACTGACTCTGCACATGAGTTTGAGCAAGCTCCTGGAGCTGGTGAAGGACAGGGAAGCCTGGCGTGCTGCAGTCCATGGGGTTGCAAAGTGTCAGAGATGACTGAATGAATGAGCAACAACAGCAATCTATATGTATAACTAAATCACTTTGTTGTACACCTGAAACTAACAGAACATTGTTAGTCATCTATACTCCAACATAAAATTTAAAAAATATTTTAAATAAAAGACCCCCCAAAAAGGTCATTTTAGATAGCTTGATTTGAAGGAGGGGGGAGGTGGTCCTAACTATTAACACCCCCCACACCTCACTTTGGAAAGGGGTTTGAGCCTTTCCATCCCAGGGCTAAATTGCAAAGCTGCTGAAGATTTTGTCTTTTAATCTACCTTGAATATTATCTCCCATGATCCCTTCCAAAAATGAAGAGGCAGCTAGAGATAGTGAGAATCTGTAGCACAGATGTGTGATTATGGCTCATGGGTTATCATTGAGGGCTTCCCAGGGAAGAAATGCATGGTTTCATAGCTACTGGTTCCAGACAAGACTTGCAAATTACAGAGGGATAAAGATGAAGTGAGTGGAGAGCAAGGATGTGGTTGGCCAGCTTCTAGTGTGGGTCAAAGCCCCTAATACTGACCACTGGTTCCTTCTGCAAGTAGTACTCTCATGGTGCCCAACAAGCCTGGGAGAAACAAAGATGGGTAAGATGCAGTTCCTTAAGGTACAGAGCTTATCTACATTAGTTTCTTCATGATGCTTCTCCTGGCCAGTCTGAGAGCACACAAACCATAACCTTCAATTTCCTCCTCTATAGAGTTTCTTACTTATATGACTTTAATCTTTCAAGGGGGTTTCCCTGGTGGCTCATTGGTAAAGAATACACCTGCCAATGCAGGAGACGTGGGTTCAGTCCCTCAGTTTGGAAGATCCCCTGGAGAAGGGCATGGCAACCCACTCCAGTATTCTTGCCTGGGAAATCCCATGGACAGAGGAGCCTGGCGGGCTACAGTCCGTGGGGTCACAAAAGAGTCAGACATGACAACTAAATAACAAGTCTTGTAAGAGAGGGAGGATGGGTAGGATCACAGTTTGGGATCCAGTGTGCTTGAGTTGGGATCTTAGCCCATTTGCTCACTACTTTTATAAGCTTGGCCAAGTCTTGTCACCTCTGCGTGCCTCACTTTCATCAACAATAAAGTGGGAACAATGGTAGTATATATTGTGTAGATTGGTCACAATGACTGAGGTAGTATATTTAAAGCCCTAAACACTTTAAAGATATTATCTCACTTAATCATTGTGACCAACCTACACAAAGTGAGCCTTCCAAAGGTATTAGCTCTTACAGTTATAGCAGCCCAATCAGAGCTCTTATTATGGAATATAAGCTTTGTAAACAGCATTTTAATAAATCAACAATGTAAAATCAACCACATTCTTTATTTAAAAAATACCAGGCAACAGCAGAGGACAGATTTTTTTTCCAAAGGGCCTCAGTCAAGATCGCAAAGACCTCATTTCCACAAACTTTAGGAAGTCTGTTGAGTTCAGTTGTTTACATGCATTGGCCCAGTGGCCAATGGATATGTTTATCTCCAATGAGTCATTGACCCTGCCAACATGAAGGAAAAGGATCAGGTCACTGAAAGAGAACTGAGATGGAATTATTTTTTGGAGCAGTGCAAATAAGCATGAAGCACTTTAGATCCAGTACTTCCTATTTTCGTCAGCAAAACTTGAGAGAGCCTGTGGACACGTGTTTGAGAAGTTCTGTTCTAAGAACTTTGAACAACAGCTTCAAGTCCAGCACGAAAAGAGTTTTCATTTAGTCCCCCTCAAGATGGTTGCCAGAAGGGTCAGCAGAGAGCTCTTTGGAATGTGAACATCTAAGCATTGCTTTCACATTCGAGTTCACATACATTCTAAATGCATGATTGAGAAACCAAAGAACCAGCTGTCAGAAAAACTGTTGAGATGGGGGGAAAGAGTCATGAGACCCTCTCACTGCAAAATCATCTGATTGTGCTTCCCTTTTTGCTCTGCCTTGGAGAAATCAGGGGTGTTAGGAGGAAGAATCTTTGACCCAAAGAAGAAAAAATAAGCAGGGGAATTCTTATCAAATCTCACCCTGTGAGCAGGTTGACCATGTGACTCTCCCGTTGGTGCTTACAATGGGCAGAAGCAACTCACCAGCTAAGAAGAGGCAAAAGAAATAAAAAGTCTGAGGCCCTAAACTGGCTTCAGATTGTGGGTTTAGATCTTTAGATCAGGGTTTCTCACCCTTGCAGTATTGACATTTAGGGCCAGATCATTCTTGGTGGGGGGCACTCTCCTGGGCATGGTGGGCTGTTGAGCAGTACCCCTGGTGTCTCCCCACTACACACTAGTAGAACCTACCCCTCCTCTGCAGTTGTGAGGGTCACAAATGCCTCCAGCTGGTGACTGGGGTCCCCTGGAAGGCAGGATGAAGGCCCCCCCCAGTTGAGAACCGCTGCTTTAGAACTGACCCAGATGAGAGAAATTTGAGCAGTGGTCCCCGAATGATCTGTAGGGAAAACCAGTTGTGAAAAATTTCTAATCCATTGTGAACCAATATATTTTGAAACACAATAAAAATTAATTACTGCAAAAAAGTGAAGTAACAAAAGAACATAAAATAGAAAGCAATTTGCTATGGTTAGGTTCAAGTGAGATAAAATAACTCTGTCAAGTTCGCAAACAGGTGTCCCGAGTTCCTGTTCTCCCTTTCTGTACTCACTTCTGTGATTCATTCATTGGTTCATTCATTCAACATGCGTTTGTTCAACACCCCCACAGTGTACCAGGCATTGGACTGGGGACTGGGGAGCCAAAGATGAGTGAGGAAGAAATTCCATCCCTGGGGGGAGGGTGTGGCATCCAGAGAACCTTCCTGGAGGAAGTGATACCCAGCAGGTCCCAAGACATGAGTAACAATTCACAGGAAGAAGAGGAGGCAGAGTGTGAATTTCAGGCGGAGGGTACTGTGTGTAAGGCAGTCAGCAGTTAGTCACAACCCTTCCAGGGAACTGAAAGTAAAATATGACTGGAGCTGAGAGTAGAAGGGGAAGAGGCAAAAAGATGATGCTGTAGAAGTAAAGCAGGGGTCAGATCATGAAGTCCTGGTCAGCCCTTGCTATGCCAGCTCCAGTGCCTGGGACAAGCACTAGTATTAACTGGGGAACTTTTTGGAAATGCAGACTTTCAGGCCCTACCCCTAGATCTGCTGAATCAGAGTCTGTTCTGAGACTTAGGAAGGCTGGATTGTTTATGGAGCTTTTATCCTGAGGGATACAGGAAAAGATTACAAGGTTTTTCGTTACTTGTATCCCTCAGGATAAAGGCATGGGCCTTCCCTGGTGGCTCAGATGTAGGAGATGCAGGTTAGATCCCAGGGTCAAGAAGATCCCCTGGAGGAGGAAATGGCAACTCACTCCAGTGTTCTTGCTTGGGAAACCCCATGGACACACGAGGCTGGAGGGCTACAGTCCATGGGGTCGCAAAGAATTGGACACAACTGAGCGACTAACACTAATCTTGTGGGGTGCAGATAACCATTACAAGGGTTTCAGGCAGTGGAGGTTGGCTAAGCTGGTGTCCCTAGGCACTGCCTTTGCCGCAGGTATGACAGGTAGATGCGCACGGAGCTCAATATCGACTTTTCCAGACTCCCTTGTGGATGGAGGAAGGGCAGAGCTCCTCACTGGAGGTCCACTGTGGTAATTTTTGAGAAAACTACTGTTTCCCTGATTGAAATAAAACATGTGGCCAGCAGCTATCTTGGCTGCTTCTTTCTGCCTTGAATGAGGCTGTGTTCCCTGAGCTGAAAGCACTCCTGTGACTAGCCCCAAACGGCATATCATTAATGTATCAGTTGGCATGGTGTCTACATCCACAAAATCCAAAACAGTATTTGCTTAAACAAGATAAATACATTTACCACTTCACATAGAGAAAATTCAGCAATGTGCAGTCTAGGCTAGTATGCAGTTCCTGACCATAAAGCCCCAAGAACTCTCTTTTCTCTCTGTCTTTTCACTGCTTCACTTCTATCCTCATGATATTTGCTGAAATTCCACCCGTCACAACTGACCTCCAGGTCAGTGGACCAGTTCTTAATTTGCCAGGAGTCGCCCTTGAAGTCTCCCACCATACTCCGACATAAAGTTCACTGATTAGGACTTGTTACATATTTGCACTTTGCTGTGTAGGACACTTGGTGACATATATATGGATTTGGACTGTGCTGGGTCTTCATTGCTGCTCGGGCTTTTCTCTAGTTGCAGCAAGTGGGGGCCACTCTCTAGTTGCGCTGTGCAGGCCCCTCATTGTGGGGCTTCACTCACTGCAGAGCACGAACCTCGTTGCTCCACAGCATGTGGAATCTTCCTGTACCAGGGACTGAACCCATGCCCCCTGCATTGGCTGGCAGATTTTTAACCTCTGGACCACCAGGAAAGTCCTAGGTGATAGTATTTGTTTTTCTGGGTGGCCATGTACTAAACTAAAAACTAGAACTCCGTGACAGAGTAAGTGGGAGGGAAAAGATGCTTGATAGCCATATCTCTGTGGAAAATTCCATCACAGGCAGGTTTGTATGCCAGGAAGATGATTCAGATAGCAGTGTGGAGGGCAGGTTCTAGAGAAAGAAGACTGAAGGGAGGCAGGCCAGTGGATGAGGTGGTGGGAGACTGAAAGGCAGGGGCATGACCGACTATTGACCATCAGCTAAATTTGGTCTCCTGCTTGTTTTAGTTAAGGTTTCATTGCAGCAGAGTGAGGCCACACACTTAGACCTTGTCTGTGGTTGTGCGGAAGGGGAGCAGTCATTGTTTTTCTGTATCCTTCTGAGTTCTTGGCTGGGAACCTTGTCATCAAAGATACTTTAATAACATCTATACTTCCAGTATACATGGGAGAGACGCCGAAAAACAGAAAAACTCCCCCAAATGGCCCAAGCCACCACTTTTAGCATCCTCTGTTTGGTTAAAGACAAACCGCAGATCTTGGAGAGGGGAGGAAACCAGTTGGAAGGTGAGCAGGGAATGAAGCATGATAAACAATGGTCAGGTTATGCGCATTCCAGTGGGTGCCTTCTCCACGGAGGAGAGTTTGTGGAGATTTTGTCATCCTTCTCTTCCTGCTGCAAGAGGGAAACAAATGGAGATTTCCTTTTTAAATAGGAATGTTCTTTACTTGTAAAACTACTTTATAAGAGTAGCTTCTGCGATGTTTCCAGAGAATGTCCTGTGTCTGCTGATTATTTTAGGTCTCAAAAATTACCAGCTTAAAATAATCCTTGGGCCCAAGAGGCCCATTTTGGGGTGGCAATATCCTGCTCGCCTTCAGCTGCTTTCTCTCAGTGTCGAGTAATTTCGACAGAGGCCGTGGGAACTTACCCTAAAACATTCACCATCTGGCCTTTGACAGACAAACTTTGCTGAGTCTTGCTCTAGACGAGTATCATGTAGGGTTGGAGAAAGTGGACATCCTCCAGAAGACATCAGGGAGGTAGAAAGAGTGGGTGAAAGTTGGATGTGGGGAATCAGAGGCAGACTGGAGCTCTTCCTAGAGTGGGCAGAATATTCTGGAACTCTTAAACCATACCCAGATCACGGACCTAGCTAATGCAAGTTTACAGGGTGGCTTCTGAGACTTCAGATGTATCATTAGTCATGCTCCATTAACTAAAGAAGCAAAATAGTAATTCAGGTTTGGAGATCTTGGCTCTAATGAATAAAAGATGAAAGGACACTACTGCCTGTTTGAAAGGGAAAGAGAACGGCCGTGGAAACACGGAGTGTCTACAACATGTCAGAGTCTGTGCTAGAGTTGTGTTTAGGCTGCTTGTTAATACCCAGTGACAGTTCTTTTTCATTGTGTTTTTGATGATTGACAGTTAACATTTTTGGATGTCATTTTTAAAGCGTCAAAAAATGATATAACTAACATAAGCCAAAATTTGTTTTTGTTTTGTCTTCATTCTTTGTCATTGTAGGATCTTTGCCTCATTTTGGGTTCTGTTAAAAAAGTAAAATTCATCTGAGTAAATCCGAAAGATCTTTTGGCTTTATTCAGGTATTCCTGAAGGGCGGCGCCCAGTCTAGCAGGAAGAAAGAAGCTCTGAGGAACTGTACTGAGTGAAAAGACTTTTCACTTAGGCCGAAGGCAGCAGGAACAGGAAGTTGTTCTGGGCAAAACCGCAGGTTGGTTAGTGCAAAGGTACTTTCCTCGGGGGGTGTGTGTGTGTGTGTGTGTGTGTGTGTGTGTGTGTGTGTGTGTGCCAAGTTACATCTGACTCTGCAACCCCATGAACTGTAGCCCTCCAGGCTCCTCTGTCCATGCAATTCAACATTGAGAGGCTCTCCAAAGCACCTATAAAAGAGACACCTCAATAGGTGCATTTACAACTTTCTATCCCCTAAGATGGTCCTTGGAAACAGAAAATACTGGAGTTTTTCTTCCAGGCAAGAATAGTGGAGTGGGTTGCCATGCCCTCCTCCAGGGGATCTTCCTGACGCAGGGATTGACCTTGCCTGGCTTTCGTCTCCTGCATTGGTAGGCAGGTTCTTTACCTCTCGCGCCACCTGAGATGGCAGGGGTCTATCAGGTGGATTACCTAACTAGTGCTGATCAGGTGATTTTCTTATCAACTGGTTTACGATTCTGTTTCTGGAAAAGTTGAAACTGTAATTGTATCTTGGTTTGATGATGTGGGGTTTAGCGTAAGCAACTCTGCTTGGGGCCTGCTGTCAGGTCTTGAACAATTAAAAACCATCCTGAGCATGTGTCAGAGGTGGCTGGATTTGCACAGACGTGTGAATTTCAAAGGTCTTCTATTTCCTCACCTGGAGAGATAAGCCTCTGACTTGATGTCCTGAAAAGTGAAAGTGAAGTGAAAGTTGCTCACTCATGTCCGACCCCATGTACTATACAGTCCATGGAATTCTCCAGGCCAGAAGACTGGAGTGGGTAGCCATTTCCTTCTCCAGGGGATCTTCCCAACCCAGGAGTCAAACCAGGGTCTCCTGCATTGCAGGTGGATTCTTTACCAATTGAGCTATCAGGAAAGCCCTGATACCCTGAACATCCCACCAAATACTCAGAGGGCTTTTTGAGTCAAGAGCCCTTTCCAGTACAGCAAGCACTTTTCTCACTTGCAAAGAAGGCATCTAATTGTCAAGTTGGCAGCAAAGCCTTCAAGTCACTGCTTTTGTTCAGTGATATTTGTAGAACCTATTTGTAGATGTGAACTTGCCCTTTTGCTCTTGCCTTTTGAGAGACAGACAGGGTTGCTCTCCTGCCAAAAACAACTCTTCATTCCCCATCTACCTTCCAGTGACATTCCTTGGCATTAGTCATAATCTAAAACCCCACCCTTCTCGCCAGCCCTGGAAATACTTGGTAGCTAGCCCTAAATTCAGGAGTCCTTTTTTTAAAAAAAAAATTAAATTTATTTATTTTCATTGGAAGCTAATTACTTTACAATATTGTATTGGTTTTACCATACATAAATATGAATCCGCCATGGGTATACACGTGTTCCCCATCCTGAAGCCCCCTCCCTCCTCCCTCCCCATACCATCCCTCTGGGTCATCCCAGTGCACCAGCCCCGAGCATTCAGTATCATGCATCGAACCTGGACTGGCGATTCATTTCATATATGATATTATACATGTTTCAATGCCATTCTCCCAAATCATCCCACCCTTGCCCTCTCCCACAGAGTCCAAAACACTGTTCTATACATCTGTGTCTCTTTTGCTCTCTTGCATATAGGGTTATGATTACTATCTTTCTAAATTCCATATATATGCATTAGTATACTGTATTGGTGTTTTTCTTTCTGGCTTACTTCACTCTGTATAATAGGCTCCAGTTTNTGGAGAAGGAAATAGATGTGTATAAGAGACAGACTTCACTCTGTATAATAGGCTCCAGTTTCATCCACCTCATTAGACCTGATTCAAATGTATTCTTTTTAATAGGAGTCCTTTTTTTAGTATAAAGAAAACAAAGGAGACAAAGTCGTGAAGTTATGGGTTATCTAAAGGACCTACACAAGAAATGGAGTCATTTCACAGATCTAGCAAAGCCAAAATCCATTTCATTAGCACCCAAAGGAAACATACTTAATAGGAGCTGTTGCCAGGAGAGCGTTTCCGTGGTATTTTCTGTTTCCAAGGACCATCTTAAGGGATAGAAAGTTGTAAATGGCACCTGTTGAGGTGTCTCTTTTATAGGTGCTTTGGAGAGCCTCACCATATTGAATAATTGGTCCCCAGAATAAACTCTGTTTTGCTAATGGGTTTTGAACATTAAATGTATCCGTTCATTTTCAGTAGAGCATTACACATCAGAACTCGTTTTGCAAGGCTGAATATCAAATTAGTTTTTGAAATGAGAATAAACCTAGAGCCATGTATTACTAGTGGCCCCACCAGCAGTTCTAACAACTCGACCTTGCCAAGTAGAGGTCAGGCCATACCCTGCCTTCTTTTGTTCTGCTGTGCAAGATGAATGCTGACCAAGAGGTGTGCTCCCACCGGTGTGGAAGAGGGTCCTTATCAGTTTCCTCAAGAGCAGTGCAGGGAGGTATTGGGGTAAGTGTTCTAAACTATTTGACCTAAGGCAAATTTACATTTTCTTTCCTTCAGCAAATATTTCTTGAGGGCCTCCTCTGCTTCAGATGCTACATTTCCAGGATGTTTTTGTTACAAATAAGGTAAACTATTTTCTACATACAATTTGCCTCTCCTGTCTTTCTGCCTCTGGAAAGCCCACACTCTAAACAGTGAACTTTGTCAGCCAGCTCTTAGCCTGACACATCGGTGCAAGTGGGAAGGAAAGAGTTAACAGCTGATCTGCAATCCCAGGGGTCACATCAGGGAAAAATTACCTGAACAGATCATGTGGATTTGTTTGCTGGACTTCGTGATGATATTTGCTAATGGGGGTATCCTTAGTGATGGAACGTTTTTGTCAGAATATACCAGATTTGTATAGGATTACTTACAGTAAATGTCCCTAGAGTTTGTGGGTTTCATGGCCAGCTGGAAAATATCATTGTCATCCTTTTAATTATCAGAATATAAAATTAGTAAGTTTCATGACAAAAATAGCTCCTTTTGTATAAGTGATTGCTGTTGTTCAGACATTAAGTTGCATCCGACTCTTCAAAACCCCATGGAAGGCAGCACGCCAAGCTGTCCTTCACTATCTCCCAGAGTTTGCTCAAACTCATGTCCATCGAGTCAGTGATGCCATCCAGCCATCTCATCCTCTGTCGTCCCCTTCTCCTCCTGCCTTCAATCTTTTCCAGCATCAAGGCCTTTTCCAATGAGTCTGCTCTTCGCATCAGGTGGCCAAAGGATTGGAGCTTCAGCTTCAACATCCATCCTTCCAATGCACAATCAAGGTTTATTTCCTTTAGAATTAGCTGATTTGATCTCCTTGCTGTCCAAGGGACTCTGAAGAGTCTTCTCCAGTACCACAATTTGNAGGCCTTTTCCAATGAGTCTGCTCTTCGCATCAGGTGGCCAAAGGATTGGAGCTTCAGCTTCAACATCCATCCTTCCAATGCACAATCAAGGTTTATTTCCTTTAGAATTAGCTGATTTGATCTCCTTGCTGTCCAAGGGACTCTGAAGAGTCTTCTCCAGTACCACAATTTGAAAGCATCAGTTCTTTGGGCCTCAGCCTTCTTTATGGTCCAATTCTCATATCTGTACATGACTACTGATATCCTGGATGTTAAATCTGGGCCAGGGCCATCCCATCCCAAGGCTGCGATTTCCTGAGAACAGAAATCATTTCTTACTCCTCTTTGTAAGACCATGCCCAGCACAGTACCAGTACCTAGAGAACACTCATTAGATATTTAACTTTAAATATGGAACATAACCCACTTATAAATGGCCACTAACTATTTAACTAGCAAAATCTGCAAGAAGAGTATAAAGTGAAGTGAAAGTTGCTCAGTCGTATCCGACTCTTTGTGACCCCATGGGCTATAGAGTCCATGGGATCCTCCAGGCCAGAATACTGGAGTAGGTAGCCTTTCCCTTATCCAGGGGAATCTTCCCAACCCAGGGATCAAACCTAGGTCTCCCTCATTGCAGGCGGATTCTTTACCAACTGAGCCACAAGAAGAGCATAACATCTTACCAAAACTGTTGCAACCAAGGGAGTGATGAAAAGTCAAATAAAATGGAAAGGGCCTTAGGTAAAAGGACTTTGGAGTGAAGGTAGAAGTTGTTTTGATAGGTGCTTTTTAAACTTTAATGTGCTTGTGAACTACTTGGGATCCTGTATATGTAGCTTCTTTTTTCATGTCTTTTTTTTTTTTTTTTTTTTTAACTTTTTGGCTGTGCCACACATCATATGGGATCTTAGTCCCTGACAAGGGATCGAGCCTGTGTTTCCTGCAGTGGAAGTGGGGAGTCTTCACCACCAAGCCACCAGGGAAGTCCCTCTCAGTTCAGTTCAGTCCCTCAGTCATGTCCAACTCTTTGCGACCCCATGAATCGCAGCACACCAGGCCTCCCTGTCCATCACCATCTCCCAGAGTTCACTCAGATTCACGTCCATCGAGTCAGTGATGCCATCCAGCCATCTCATCCTCAGTTGTCCCCTTCTCCTCCTGCCNCCCACTTGACTTCACATTCCAGGATATCTGGCTCTAGGTGAGTGATCACACCATCGTGGTTATCTGGGTTGTGAAGATCTTGGTCTGCAATGGACTCTGAGATGGTCTTTCCTAACATTTCTAAAGCCTTGTTAGTCAACTTGTGGTCAAGAGCTGCAGTATCAGCCTGATCTAGGCGCCTGTTAGAAATGCAGAATCTTCGGCCCCGCCCAGCCTTTCTTAATCAGATTCTGGCTGTTTTTCATAGGTTCTTGATTCCTCTGAATTCACTCTTTGAAACGGGCCAAGAACTCTTATTGTGCACGCTTGCTCTTTCTCAGGTCACCAGGTCCTTCTTGAGAAGTGATATTTTCTTCTTATATCACTATATAAATAATGATATATCTTCTATAGCTCCTTTATAATTGATTGGCTTTTCCAAGCTTATAGCTGAGGGGCAACAAAGCAGATTTCTATCTCTTGTAACTTTCTGAAACCATAAAACTTGGAACTTGCAATCCATTTGAAACCATGTTTTGTTTAGGGACTGCCTGGCAAATAGTCGAATAGTGTTTTTAAATAAAAGCAAACTGGTTCAAAACTGTGAAAGGTATACAAGAAGCACAAGCAGTACAGTCAAGCAGTCTAATGTGTGATGTTTACACGGGCAGGAAAATCCAATATTGAATATGAGTCCTGTGGACAGGAAAAGGCATGTGGAAATTTCACCTATACTTGAGTCAAAGAACATTAGATTCAATAACTGGAGAAGGATTATACCTGAGGTAAATAAAATGCATTTGTATTTAGGTACCTCACAGAGTCAGTCACCTTTTTTTTTTCCCTCCCCTGAACCTTAAACAAAAAAAATGTATATGGTGTTTTTTTTTTAAAATGTGATTTATTGATTTATTTGGCTGCACCAGGCCTTAGTTATGACATGTAAATTCTTAGTTGTGGCATGTGAGCTTCAGCTCCTCAACCAGGGACTCAACCCTTACCCCTTGCATTGGCAGCACAGTCCCAACCTCTGGACGACCAGGGAAGTCCCTGGATTTTTTTAAAAATTAATTTTTATTATTTTTTGGCAGCACTGTGTGGCATATGGCTTCTTTTTTCCCCCAACCAGGAATGGGATCTGCCACTCCTGCAGTGGAAGCATGGAGTCTTAACCACTGGACCACCAGGGAATTCCTAAAAAGTGTATAGTGATTTTTAAATCATGAAATGGAAGGGTTAGTAGGTACAGGTAGCCAAAGATCAGGGCCAGAAACATTGAAATTCATGGATGTAAGTGAAGAAGAAAATATAACTGGCATGAAGTAGAGCTCTCAGCAGAATTTCAGTCTTCAGAGAAACATCAAGATGGGAAGGAGGGCTCAAAAAGGAAATGCTATTAACGCAGAGGGAGAGGCAGGGTGAGGTAAAAGCATTATATGCAGTTATATCCAAGTCAGCCAATACTTAGAAAATGCAATTAACTTGAAACATACGTAAATTTAGTGGCTATAATGAAATTCCCTAAGTTAAGATTCTGATAAAACCCTTGAGGTCTGTTTGGATTTGCCCTTAATGAAGGAAAGCCAACAAAATTAGGGATGTTTCCTGGAAGTAATATCTGCCTATGGACTATGAGTTGGGGTCCAAAGTCATGTACGGGTTGGCTAAAATCCTGCCAAGCAGAGAGCAATGATGGCTGGCTTTCATGATAAGCTTCTATCTAAGGGAGTCACAAATACATTTCACATGTTTGATCCACAGAAAGATAACAGACAAATATTGGTCCAGACAGGGATAGGAAGGAAGGGAGAGTTAGACATCTGTAGTCTGGCCATGACTAAAGTATAAACTAGCTATAGGGAGGAAATCAGACGTGGAAAAGGAAATCTATGGAAAGACTTGGATAGTGTAGGATTCTTTTGAGTTAAAATATTCTTTCTGCCATATTCAGTTAATTTTACAAATGAAATTCAAAGAATGAGAGCTGAAAGAGCTGTAGCAGGCTGAACAATATAGAGCTTTATGTTTACAAGTGTCATGGCATTTTAACTTTGAAGCATCACTTTGGCCTTAACACACTTCTTACAGGCATACAGGATCCTTCAAGTGTTAATACTCCTAACACAATGTTTTCCCAAGTGTAGGCTCAGGATCCTTAGCCCCAAAATATATTGCTTGAAAAGGGGATTCCATGGTTATAAAAACTGGAGAAATACACAATATTCTCAGAGATTTGTCATGCACATTAGTACACTAAAATTCTGAGAAAGTCTATGGGGGAAAACTACAATTTTGTTTAGTACAAGGTTTCGCCAAATTGTATGAATATGGAAACCTTTTGGCCCAGAGTAAACTATAGAATTAGTACTCTGAAGAAGCTCCTGGGGTGGGGGTGGGGGCGGAAATGCAGGCCTATGGAAAGAGAGGGCAGCACTTAAGCAACTGTTCAGGCATGATCTCAATGAAGCCAGAGTTATCTCTGCTGTGATGTGAGTAGGGTAAGAAAAGCCAGAGGAGCTCCTTGAACACTCAAATTGTGGGTGAGCCCAAACACCATCCTACCCTGCCGTGAGCCAATGCCAAATGATGACGGAAGGAATTCTGTCAACGTGAGTCTTGGAAAGACAATGGCCCTGCTGACCTATGCTTCACATTAAGGATGCAAACAAGCTATTCTTGGAGAAGGCACTGGCAACCCACTCCAGTACTCTTTTGCCTGGAAAATCCCATGGACAGAAGAGCCTGGCCACATACCCATGTGGCATGTATGTACTTGGTGCTAGGGATTTGATGGTGACTGTCATGTCTTCCCATGCGGAGTTTATAGTCTAACAGGGAGAAGGGCATTAATAAATATCACACAAGCAGCAACATGGATGGACCTAGAGACTATTGTAATAAGTGAAGTATATCAGATAGAGAAAGATAAATATCATATGATATCACTTATGTGTGGAGTCTAAAAAAAATGATACGAATGAACTTATTTATAAAATGAAGCAGACTCACAAACATAGAAAACAAACTTATGGTTAGGAGTTTGAAATTCACATATACTCACTATTATATACAAAATAGATAATCAACAAGGATTTACTGTATAGTGCAGGGAACTCTATTTGGTATTCTGTAATAACCTAAATGGGCAAAGAATCTGAACAATAATAGATAATGTAAATGCGTGTGGGCTTCCCTGGTGGCTCAGTGGTGAAGAACCTGCTTACCAATGCAGGAGATATGGGTTCAATCCCTGGGTTGGGAAGATCACCTNACTATTATATACAAAATAGATAATCAACAAGGATTTACTGTATAGTGCAGGGAACTCTATTTGGTATTCTGTAATAACCTAAATGGGCAAAGAATCTGAACAATAATAGATAATGTAAATGCGTGTGGGCTTCCCTGGTGGCTCAGTGGTGAAGAACCTGCTTACCAATGCAGGAGATATGGGTTCAATCCCTGGGTTGGGAAGATCACCTGGAGGAGGAAATTGCAACCCACTCCAGTATTCTTGCCTGGAGAATCCCATGGACAGAGGAGCCTGGCGAGCTACAGTCCATGGGGTCACAAGTGTGGCTAGCAACTAAGCAACAATATCAATATAGCATAACTGAATCACTTTGCTATACATTTGAAACCAACACAGCACTGTAAATTAACTATACTTCAGTTGTATTTGTGTGACATCTGATAGGGAAAATTGACCAGTCACAATCACATCTTTGCAAAGAGAGGCTTTTTCTTTTTGAGATATCACTGATATAGAATGTTCTATTAGTTTCAGTTGTAAACATAAGGATTCAGAATAGGTATATATTGCAAAATGATCACCACAACAAATCTAGTTAATGTCTAGCACCACATGTAGTTAACAGAATTTCTTTTCTTGTGTTGAAAACTTTTAAAATCTACTCTCTTAGCAACTTTCAAATATCTAATACATTATTATTGACTATAGTCACCATTCTGTACATTACGTCCCCAGGATTTGTTTATTTTATAACTAGTACTTTGTACCATTTAGGCCATCACCCCCCTCCACCTCCATGCTCTGTAGCTGAGTTCTTTTTTATCAGTGATTATTTTTTGAGCCCAGAAATAAGTGAGATCATGTGGTATTTGGCTTTCTCTGATTTATTTCACTTAGCATAATGTCCTCAAGATCCATCCATGTTGTCATTAATAGCAACATTTCTTGTTTTTTATGGCTAATACTGTGTTGTGTATCTATTGTGTGTTTATCCATTCATCACTGGACACAGGTCAGTTCCATGTCTAGGCTGTTGTAAGTAATGCTGCAGTGAACATGGTGGTGCATGTATCTTTTTGAATTAGTATTTTTGTTTTCTTTGGATATATACCTAGGAAAGGAATTGCTGGATCATACGGTAGTTTTGTTTTTGGTTTTCTCAGGAGCCTCCATACTGTTTTCCATAGTGGTTGCAACAATTTATATTCCCACCAACAGTGCACAAGTGTTCTGTTTTCTCTGAATCCTCACGAATGCTTGTTATTTCTTGTCTTTTTGACGATAGCCATTCTGACTGACAGATGTGAGGTGAGATCTCATTGTGGTTTTGATTTGCATGTCTCTGATGATGAGTAATGTTGAGCATCTTTTCATGTGTCTTATATCCTTTACCTTGCTTACCAACCATCTATATGTCATTAAAAATTTTTTCTTCAGATTTTTTGCTGATTTTTTTAAATGGTGTTGTTGTTGTTGTTGTTGTTGTTGCCATTTGGCTATACGAGTTCTTTATGGATTTTGGATATTAGCCCATCATTAGATATATGATCTGAAAACATTTTCTCCCATTCTGCTGGTTGTCTTTTCTTTCTTTCTTTCTTTCTTTTTTGTTGTGCTTTTTAGCTTGATATTGTCCCTCTTGCTTATTTTTACTTTTATTGCCTTTGAATTGGGAGTTAAATCCAAACAATCATAGCCTAGACCATTGTCAAGGAGCTTGCTTACCCACATGTATTCCAGGAGTTTCATAACTTCAGGTCTTACATTCAAGTCTTTAATGCATTTTGAGTGAGCTTTTGTGCATGCTGTATGATAGAGGTCCACTTTCCTTCTTTTGCATGAGCCTATCTAATTTTCCCAACACAATCTACTGAAGAGACTATCCTTTTCCCATTGTACATTTTTAGCTTGTCATAAATGAATTGACCGTATATATGCATGGGTTTCTTTCTGGGCTCTCTATTCTGTTCTTTTGATCTGTATGTCTGTTTTTATGCCATTTACCATACTGTTTTGATTACTGTAGCTTTATGGTAGAGTTTAAAATTAGGAAGCATGATGCCTCCAGCTTTGTTCTTCTTTCTCAGTATTGCTTTGGCTACTCAAGGCCTTTGTGGTTCCATACAAATTTTCAGATTGTTTGTTTAATTTCTGTGAAAAATGGCAGTGGNTTTTCCATTGGTCTACAGTGGTCTGTTTTTATGCCAGTACTATACTGTTTTGATTACTGTAGCTTTGTAGTGTAGTTTGAAATCAGGGAGTATGATACTTTCAGGTTTCTTCTTCTTTTTCAAGATTACTTTGATTATTTGGGGTCTTTTATGTTTCTGTACACATTTTAGAATTATTTGTCCTAATTCTGTGAAAAATGCCATTGGTATTTTGATAGAGATTGCTTTGAGTCTCTAGATTGCCTTGGGGAATATGGCCATTTTAGCAGTATTAATTCTTCTAATCCATGAGCACAGAATATCTTTCCGTTTATTTGTGTCTTCTTTTCAGTTTCTTTCACTAATGACTAATGACTTATTGTTTCACTTTCAACTCCTTGGTTGAACTTATTCCTAGGTATTTTGGTCTTTTTTGATGTACTTGTGTATGAGATTATCTCCTTAATTTCTCTGATAGTTCATTATTAGTGTGTAGAAATGCAACAGATTTTTGTATATTGATTTTTGTATCCTGTCACTTTATTGAATTCATCTAGTCTACATCTTTTGGTGAGGTCTTTAGGATTTTCTATATATAATATTATGTCATCTGCCAGTTTTATTCTTCATTTACAATTTGGATGCCTTTTATTTTATTTATCTTTGCTTAGTTGCTCTGGCTAGGACTTTCAGTAAGTACCATGTTGAAGAAAAGTGGTGAGAGTGGGCAGAGAAGTGCCTTTTATAAACAAGTGAGGAGCTGAGGACCACCTTCAAGAAGTGAGAATGGGAAGTTTGGATGGGAGGAAGTTCCAGGCAGAGAGATGAAACTAGACTTTTTAGAGCAAGAGAGAGTGGGAAATGAGGCTGAGAAGGTAGCAAAGGCCAGCTCATTCAGCAGCTTGTAGGCCAAGTTAAGAAATTTAATCATGGGCTGAGAGCCATGGAAGCCAGGTAAAGTTTAACCTGGGTATAATAAGATGTTCATTTTCAAGGGTCCTCAATGTCCCTGACTACGGAAATGACTGCTGAGAGTCAGAAGGAAAGCCCAGACACTGCCTGAGATTGTTGCAGAAGTCATGTGAAAGACATTGTGGACTGAAGGAGGGAGTTTGCAGCTGGGAGTGGAGGGGCCCTGTAGGGTCAAGGATGAAGGTCAGATTTCTAGCTGGTGTAAATGTGTTACCAAACCAAACTGGGTTTTCCCCACTCACATCCAGTGAAGCCAGTCTATTGATACCAGGTTGTAGTAAAGGAAAGTGCAGGCAACAAGCAGGGAGTATGAGTGGTTAATGCTCAAAAGAGCTATTGGCTTTCAGGGAAAGGTCTTTAAAGATAGGGCTCTAGGGTGCATGATCAGCTTGTGGGCCTTTTGATTTGTTGGTGGTAAAGTAACCTGGCCTTAGCATCCTCAATCTTCTGGTTCCAACCAATCTAGGGTCTATGTGCTTGTGGTTAACATACAGTTAACTTCTTCCAGCTGATGGGAGTTTCAGTATTTGCAAAAAGCTCAAGGATATGGCTCAGAATATTATCTATAGTCCCTGAGGGGGAACTAAAGGTTCTTGACATTGTTCAGTGACTAAACTATTGTCATTTTGTCTTGCTTGCTTGTTTTCCTTTGTTTTTGCATTTTCTCAGTCCTCTGATTGAATTTGCTTGTTGGAATTCCGGGAAGGCCTAAAAGGCTCAAGTGTTTCTATAAACTAAAGAGGCAGGCAGAGGACATGGTGGGGAGAGGGTCTCTCTTGGAAAGGCCCCACAGGGTCCTGCTTGGTTATGACCCTCCATTTTCCTTCATATTCCTCAATCTTGAGGTGGAATGGGTGCAGAACAAGAAAGGGTATAAGGTTTTAGATAGAGAGGTTAATCATAAACTCGGTTTTAGGGGTACTTGGTTTTACATGGATGGAGGGTGTTACTATCCGTTGAGATAGGACTTGGAAGACTGGGTATGGGCGAGGATCATGAGTTGTTTTTGACGTTTTCTGATGGACACCTGGAACTGCTGAGTTGGGGTGATGGGGTGGGGGAGTTACCCTGCTATTCCTCCATGCCGCTGTGCGTCACCCTGGGCCCTGCTCCCAGCACGCCCGGCTCCTTGTGCTCCCTTGGGCTTCCCTGATAGCTCGATAAAGAATCTGCCTGCAATGTGGGAGACCCTGGTTTGATTCCGAGGTTGAGAAGATCCCCTGGAAAAGGGAAAGGCTACCCACTCCAGTATTCTGGCCTGGAGAATTCCATGAACAGTCCATGGGGTCACAGAGAGTTGGACACGACTGAGCGACTTTCATTCACGTATGTCTAAGACCTAGTGGGGTAGGTATGGTTAGACCATCAGAGGGTTAATGGTTGGCTGATGCTAACTGCTGCTGCTGCTAAGTTGCTTCAGTTGTGTCTGACTATGTGCGACCTCAAAGACGGCAGCCCACCAGGCTCCCCCATCCCTGGGATTCTCCAGGCAAGCACACTGGAGTGGGTTGCCATGATGCTAACTGCAGGTCTGCGTATAGAAGAGGTCACCTTTGGAGAGAAAGGAAAGAGAGCCCACTTGTAACTTGAATGCCTTAAAGACATGGTGGAGGAAGAGGAGGCAGGGAGAAAAGAAAAGCAGGAGTTTGTTGTGTCAGAAACCTCGTGGCTGATACAGTCAGACACTGCTGCATGGATTCATTTCTGATTCAGACTGAAGCACATGCAATGGGTGACCTGATAAGGAGGTCATTGCTCGACCTTAGCAAGTATTGTTTTGCTGGAGTGACGGTAATAGACACTAGGATGGAGTGAGCACGGGGCAAGATGCAAGTGGAGATGATGGTGAGGACCCTTCCTAAAGAGGCTTGTCTAAGAGGAAGACCATATTTCTTTTCTGACTTTGGCCCTAACTGTGTAAGCAACCTCACTTATATCTGGCTCTCAACCCTTAGAATCAAGACGATCGTACTCCACTGTGTATAGAATGGTCAATATGTTTTCCTTTCAGTCATTTGCAATTTTCTTGTGTCTCCCAAGAGAATCTTGTTGATGGTGATTCTAGTTCTAAGACTTATTGCATGTATTTATTATACTCCATGACCTCCACCACTACCACCAAATGAAGCAAACCAAATGCTTTATCTGCTGTTAAAAAGGTTTAGACTCTCACCAGGATATGGTTACTATATCATCTCTGTTTTGGCATCTTCCTAATGAATTTTGAGGGAAAATTCTGACTATACTCAATTCTACCCTAAGCACTGATTTGAATCTCTATAAGACACACCCCCACCTCTGGCGACTAAGATCTCAAGTGATTTAAGAGATCTCAGAGCAGTAAATACTGGTTTGCAAGGAAGCTTTGCTTTTTACATCGGTTTCCTTTTAAGCAACTTATTAGTTCAGTTGCATGAAAAAAGAAATTAAGTTTGGGTAGACTGCGTCATGATTGTTACTCCCCCTAATTATAACTTTCTCCCTCTCCACCTCCCTAAAAAGAAGTCACTGGAGTTACAGAGTTGGAAAAGTACCTAAAACACATTTCTGATATTTATTTTATGACCGAGAACAGTGATTTGCTTTTTGACACAAGCACACTTGCCTGTTAGTGGGCTAAAGCGGTTCAGGGAAAATTGAACTGCAAATAGGGAGTTCTACTGAATGAGTCTCTGTGACAGTATTAGGGTGAGGGTTTGCTGCAGAAAAGAGAAGAGTGTTGGCATGAGAAAGACAAATGATTCACTTCTTAGTTTGTTATAGTCCGAGATTCTGCAAAAGGGGATCGTCATAATATTAGTGGTTTTAAAGTTTCTTGCAGTCAGAAAGAAACAAGGCTACATACTTACATAGAGGGGAACATCAAGTTAGAATTTATGGGGCAGTTGCAAATCCATGTAGGAGGAGTTTGGAGAGGCTTCCAGAAAATACTGATATTTTTTGACACTCACATGTACATACACAGCTCTAGGAATACCTGCAAATTTGCAGAGGACTTTCTGGCATAATAGAATTCAAGGCACTGGACTTTGATCCAAAGTAAATTAGACAGTAACTATGCTTGGAGTCACAAGGCAAGTCTCCATAAGGAAAGGAGTTTTTTTCCTTTGTTTTAACCTTTTCTTGTAGCTACCTTAATAGAGTATATATAGGTCTAAGAAAACTAACTGAAACGGATTATTCTGAAAGAAAAGGGAAAGTTCAAAAAAAAAAAAAAAACAAACAAACAACAAACTTTTTCACTGGAGCTTTTTTGACAAAAGCACACAATTACTGGAAGTCCTCTTTGCCCCAGCACATGAACTCATTGTGAGAATGTTTCTTGGGTTTTTTTTTTTTTAAATGACTGAATCAACATTTGACATAGTGGTGGCATTCTTTCCCTTAACAGATTACAAAAGTTTGAATTCTTGTGTGCACTGAAGTTATGAGACTGGAGGAAACCAGCTGAGATAGAGACATACTGTCCTCCACACCTGTCATCTGGTGCCTAACACAGAAGTTCTACTCTGTTGCCTTTCATGTGCAGGATGTCTGTGAATTCAGAGCACTCAGACTAGGTAAGATTGGGTCAGCTTTCTGATCCTCTGTTTCCTGATCTGTAAAATGAGGGGACCATATTGGTTGAGCTTGCTGCTTCCACCCAACACCCTGTATAATGCTTTCCCCTTGAGAGGGGGCTGGGGCTCGTGAATGTGATGGCATAACACTTATCCCAAGTTTACACAGAGGAAGGGATTTTGCATATGTGATGTTTCTTTCTTTTTTAAAAAATGTTAATTTGGCTGCACCAGGTCTTAGTTGTGGCACTCAGAATCTTCACCCTTCATTGCAGTATGTGGGATCTAGTTCCCTGACCAGGACTCGAACCCAGGACCCCTGCACTGGAAGCACAGAGTCTTAGCCACTGGACCACCAGAGAAGTCCCCAGATGTGATGTTTCTAATCAGTTACCTTTGAGTTCATCAGAAGGGAGATTGTCCTGAGTGGGTCTGATCTAATCAGGTGAGCCCTTGGAAGCAAACCTTTATCCAGCTGAGCCTCCACGGAGGACTCAGGTGACTTGACAGTTTGATTTGTCTCGTGAGACGTTATCCAGAGAACTAGCCATAGTGTACCAGACTCAGCCACGTGAACTAGGAAATAATTTGGGTTGCTTTAAGATGCTGAGTTTATCGTAATTTGTTACATGGCCATAGCTCAGATGGTAAAGAATCCACCTGCAGTGTAGGAGACCCAGGTTCGATTCCTGGGTTGGGAAGATCCTCTGGAGAAGGGAATGGCTACCCACTCCAGTACTTTTGCCTGGAGAATCCCAAGGACAGAGGAGCCTGGTGAGCTACTACAGTCCATGTGGTTGCAGAGTTGGACACGACTGAGTGACTAACACTTTCACTTTACTTTTAATAGAAAACTTACATGATTTGACTTCATTAAATACAACTCCTTGAGGTGACTAGACTATGGCTGAGACAACTAGTAGCTGCCTCCTGCTAGATGCCCTTCTACAGACTGATGGATAAACCTCTCTGAAAGTTGATGAGGCACAACACGGCCCTCCATCAAAGTAAACAGGACATTAACCTGTACCTTTCAAACCTTTTTCAATGAGGTCTGTCTGTGGCTTAGAATACCAAGAAACTTTTCCAGCCAAGGGTCTTGAGTGGTTATTTGTGCTTTGTCAACTTTGCTTCTCAAGTATGCTATCTTCTCTCCTCTTCCTCTCTTACTGTTTAGGGAATGTGGAGTTATCAGACCTGTCCTTCAGTATGGTAACCTGATGCTCAGTCGAGGCAGTTTTGAGTGGTTGTAACAAGCAGTGGACTTGGGAGACTAGTTCAACTCTTGGCTCTGAAACCAACTAGCCTGTGACCTTGGGAAAAAGGATGAGTTCTCAGGCTTTTGATTTCCATATCTGTAAAACACATGATCTTATCATGTCTTCTCACACTGTTCAAATAAAGGAACATGAACAACTGGTAGTTGCAAGCATCACTCAAATTCTCAAGTCTACAAAGACTTGAAAAGGTACATGATCTCATTTCTGTGGGTCAGGGAGATGTTCCTTTATATTCTTGCCAGCTGAATCAGTTGTCTCAAATATTGTAACATGTGCCAGAGATTAGCCTTAGTGTGGCAGGGGACCTGAGAGGGCTAGGGAAGAGGATCTTCAGGCATCACAGGGAAGTAATTATAGTCAGTGTTAAAGATGGAATTGTCATGGAGATATAAAGGATCCTATGCAATGTTTTAATGGAATTGTTACAAATATAAGGGGAAACTGTTCTGGGTGGAATATTGTGGTTTAGGGTATGGGTGCAGTGTTTTGAGGGGTCTGGGTGCCATGGCGGAAGGAAGCATCAAAACAAGCCTTCCTCTGACTGGTGGGGGATACTCCTTCACAGGGTTCAAGGCAGCCGATCTTCACTGGCTTCCTCCATGTGTCCCTTCACCTGGAAAGCAGAATTCAGTGATGGACCAAGAAAGGGCTAGAACAAAACAGGGAAAAGCCTGGGGCACTGACGTGTGGCTTTGAGATGGGATGGGATGTTCAGGAAGACCAACCCCGGTGTGAAAAGCTCTAGGGGCTGGGAAGGAAGGAGGTGGAGGCACGATCAGAAGAGCCAGGTGAGCCTCTCCAGGGTGGCTTTAAATGCAAAATCTCCTCCCTCTTACTCCTCTTGGGAAGTAGTCCTCTGATGATTACAGGCACGTGGGGATGAGTAAACTGAAGCGGAAAGGTTAATGAACATTCCTGAGTCACGCAGGAATCAAATGTCAGTGAGGGGACTGGAACCCAGAACCCTCACTCCCTACTACCCCCAGCCCAGTCCAGACAGATGGGAGGATTTCTGTTCTGTGCTCATGGTCCAGGGAGAAAAAGGGGAGCCCTGTGCTTCTGAGGACCCATGTGGTGCAGACATCAAGAAACCTCAAGTTGCTAGTAAAAATCTAGAGAGCGCCGGCTTGCTGTAAAGTAACTGATCCTTTTCTAGCTCTTCTGATCCCTAGAAAACTGTGTCTTTTGGGAAAGGTCACAGGCAGGTGTGTGGGTACTAGGATGGGGGATGTGGGGCAATTGTCACTTGGGTGGCCGCTCTAGTGGTAGGTTCCACGATGGAGCCCCAGCTGTGACAGTGAGGCCAATGTTGAGTCAGGAAAATGGAGAGCGGCCCCGAGGAGCAGACCCTGACCCTGGGCGACAAGAAACAAGATACAATGAGGTTGGGTTCTCCCAAAAACACAATTGTCTTTGGAATTCTACAGTGCTCTCCTTATAAAAAGGTAAGCAGGTCCAGGAGAAATTAATGTGATCTTTGAAAGGTCAGTGTTAGCCTGAGCATTGATTTTTTAAGATGCTTTACGAATTACAGACCAGAGGTTTTTCCTGATGATATTTATTGCATAAATGTAATTATTTTTCTAAAACATATTAAAATAGAAAGCATGTTCTTTTGATCAATTTATACAAAGAAAATACCAATATAGTAATAAAAATACTGAAAATATATGAAAAGCACCAGAACATTAGAGAAATTACACTGGCAACAATTCTAGGAATATATATATATATATATTTTTGCAATTGTACAATAAAGTGCTATTAAATCCAGTCAAAATTAGTGGCAAGATATAAAAACAGTTATGGTATATTATGAAATTTGAGGCTAGGTTTACCAGCAATTGTATTTCTAGGCTACTTGCCTATAATGATACTTCATTAATGTTTTCATGGAAACTCTGTGAATTTCCATTTCCAAGTGAAAACAATCTAAATCTAGATGTTGGTCCTTGGTAATCTGGTCATAAACAGGTAATCACATATTAAAAAATAATTATAGAGTACTCAAAATAATCATACAAATGTGATTAAATAAAATCAAAGGAAGACAGAATAAAATCAAATATAAATATATGTAACCAATCAAGACAAGTACAAAAGTTTAGATACCTTTGATTTTATGGTTAATTTTCAGTACATTTTGCTTAGTCACATTTAATAGACACATAAATGTTAACAAGATATGTTATTAAATTCAACTGGCCAGACATCAGGGAAAAACATTTTAGTTAGTTTATGTAATTTTCACGTGAAACATTATACATTTCCAAATTTGACTATTTCCACATTTATTTGCCAAAGAACAAAACACACAGACAATTTGGGATTAGATTATAGTAAAGCCAGCGATCTACCACATAAGGGGAAACCGCTGTGCACACAGGGAGAAACTATGAACAGTACTTAGGGTGGACTGTAGTCACTTTCACGTCTGGAGGTGACAAACTGAAACAGAAAAACCCAAATTAAGACAAAGTATCAGACCAGTATCCATTTAAGGTTTTATTTCCTAGGCCAATTTTCAAGGAAGTCTCTTTTCATTCTTCATAATGCCATTTTGGATTCATCAAGTTCTCAAGATGAAAGCTGCCAACACTACAACCTCAGAATAAAACATTCTCCAAACGTGGCTCAATCACAACTCAAAATTTATTTTACAGACAATTTTTTGTCTTTCATATAAAGTAGATTTACATGTGAAGCAACAGGGACCCAAACTGGTTATATTGATGAGAAAACAAACTACTTTTATTAGGCTCTGCTCCTGCGAGGTGTTTCATGTTAGGAATTGAGGAACTGTCCTCAGTATTGCTGTTGACAAAGGTGGAAGATCGAGTTAGTTAACCTTGGTCTGAAGGTTGGACAGTCGATCACCAAGTAATATTTTCACTTCTAAAACAGAACTGACAACCTAAGTTTCACTTTTTTTTTCCACCCTCTTAAATACTCCAGTCTTTTATCAAGTTCCCCTCTCATGCCTGATTTTAACAAGAAACTGAAATGTAAATGAATTATACTGCTAGGCATCTTTTTCAAAAATTAACTTTTCAAAAAAAAATGTTTATCTAACTCTTTTCATTTAGAAAAGAAAGTGAAGATGGTCCAATGGAGGATCAGGCCTTTATAATAGGTGAAGCAAAAAGGTATGTGTCCAGCCAGAGAGCAACATGAAACTGCATAAAAAAAGACTGGAGAGGTTCTCCTTCCAGCTGTTACTGACAGATTTCAGAGAAAATCCAACCAGACTTAG
>SJYA01003372.1:624843-646614 GCA_006410615.1 Neotragus moschatus
GTCTCAATTATAATAACTGTGTTTAAAAAAAAAAAAGCAGATGACGTGTTTTGGCTGCAACAAAGCAAGTTACTTTTCTGTTCAGCTAACATATACATACATACATATATATATAAACATATATATATATATATATATATACACGATAAAACAAGCTTTAAAAGTATTCAGGAGGGGAAAATAAATTATGTCTAAACTATTAAGTCACACAACAGATATGCCTTTACTTACTTGACTAACTACTCATAGACTCTCATAATCAATCACTTCAGTGTTTGCTTTTTCTACTCGTTTATTTCAAGAATGTTTCAATTCTGCCCCTAAATGCCGTACATCTCCTTGGTGGAAGCACAGATGTGAGACACTTGGAGTGTGGTGGTGAAGTTTGGAGTCTTACACTCCCACTAAGGCCCACTTCTTTAAGTGTACAACAGATAGAAAAAAGACACCATAAAGGTAAGCGAGAGCACAGTTAAGGCAAGCAGCAGTTGCTGGAACCAGATACATTGTTCGACTTGGTCTTCAAGCTTCCTAGTGCTCGCTACCAAACGACTGAGCTGAAGAGGGAAAAGAGGATGAAAGGTTTGTGTCAGTACATTAACCATGTGAATGACAAACGAATATCAGAAACCCCACACACAAGTACGGGAGAGAGTCCGTGCATTCTGAGAGGCTGGGTGGAAAGGCAATGAGGAATTAGACTTGGCTGGTGAGGAGATGTGCCTCTCTCTCGTCTTGTTTTGAAAAGGTCTGATTTTCAAGTTGAGAAAGGAGCGAAGCTATGATTTCCTGGAGGTACTGAAACCAGCTCTTCAGAAAGAGGCCCTCCACCTTTTCCAAATGTAAATGCACTACATGGTACCTTTTCCGGGAGATCATGTTTTTCGATGAGCTTTCAGAAAGAAACAGCTCTCTGAAAGTAACTCACCGCTTACCATTTCTGATCTGGTTTCCCTTCACAAAGAGGACAGCATTTCTGTCATGTCTATGCCAAAAGGTTTCCTTATATCAGTGGGGAAAAATGGATTTCTAATATTGATTAACACTAACGACTGTTTTAGTTGGGAAGAAAGAACACTTACCTGATGGCAGAGGTCTTCGCTGGTTTTAACTGACATGTTAAAGGTATGATCTTTCCATGTAAGACTAGATGGTTTACAGCTCTCAACAATATGGCATCGTAACCTACGAAAATCCAAGGGAAACGTTAACTTCTTAAAGCTGTTAATGAATTTTTTAAAAAGTAAAATATAAGGTGAAAAAAAGTAAACACAGAAGTGTGTGTCACAGAAGGGAAAGCATTCACTTTTCTGCCCAGAGATACCTAAGGGAGCCACTCAGTGTGTATTTATCTTCGAAGGGCAGCAGAATTTGTCATCCCCCTCAAAGTATGCCTCTAGGGCACACGGTTTATCTCGAGGTGGTTATTCTCTAAGAAAAAGCAGACACACGAAAAGTTCTGGAAACTGAATCAGTTCAGCTCAGTCGCGTTTGACTCTGTGACCCCAGAGACTATAGCAATGTAGTCCATGACCCCATGGACTGAATAGCAGTTACCTCTTTGTGAGAGACATTTACCGTTTACACAAGAAGTCGCCTTCTCTACAGCAGAAAGAGGAGGATGACTCTAAACCTCTGGAAACTTGTATCAGTGGAGAAGGTGGGGACTTAAGTATGTGGGACAACCTTACCTGGGTATACCATGCTTGTCCTGCTCACCTCCCAGTCCCTCACCCCTAACGTCATCTTTTATCTTTAGTTGGAGATGACATTTAAGGTGATGTCACGGGCCACTTCAGGGAGTTTCACTGTTTTCCTGGGTATCCCCCTCCAGTATACAGGAGTTATACATGCTATTAAACTTCTGTTTTTCTTCTGCTTTCTTCTATTCATCTGTCTATGATTATGCAGGCTGGGGGATGTCTCAGTCAAGAACCTAGAAAAGTAAAGGGTGAACTCTTTTTCCTCTCCTACAGGTTGGCAATCTCCCATGGAACCTGCCAGGATACTGTCCTCGCTTGGGACCCTGCAAATGAGATCCTGGAAATATGGAAGAAGCCAGAAAGGGTAAGTCCTTATCACAGTCCTCTCTCCCGGATTTCACTCTAGGGGAAGCTGAGAGACGAAGGTAAACATTTCACCTTGCCCCTTCTTTTCCAAATAGAGATTAGCAGGAGAAGATATGTGTCAGATAGTTCCTTAGGTGTCATGACTCTGGTAGACACTTTTGTTTTCAGGACTTCTGTTTTCTACTGGTCCTTTTTCCTCCTAGAGATGGTTGTTGTTTTATCTCTGTCTTTTGTGGCTGGCATAAGGAGAACCACAGGACAGGTGAGACTTTGCTTTTGTTTCATTCTGTCTTGAGAGCTTGGCTTTATGACCAATGAGAGTATTCCCTCTGGTCGCTGCTAGCTAGATGATGCTCGTATCTACATGCATCTCATGACCAACTGCATAGGCTGGGGATCCAAGACACAAAGTGATAAGCGGCCTTCTCTGATCCTTCCAGCTGTTGTGGGAGTTTGGCAACTTCTCCTTGCAACCTTGCCTCCTTTAGTGCGGGAGAAGTCCTGTTCCTACAGTGCCCAGCTGGTGTCACAGATGAGGAGGTTTGTAACTGAAAGCATTATCACATTTTTGTGCGAAACTGGAGACACTTCTCATGACACTGTCCTTAGCACATGTGACAGTGAACGTCTTGGCTTCCTGAGGCTAACTCTGGAAGTGAGCTTTCTGAATTTTGTGAGGGCTGCATCTTTGCACCCTGTTTTGGGATGCCTCTTGCATCCATGGTTAAGCCATCAAAAGGCTTATTGGTGTGGGTTGCTATTGAAAGTACTTGTCAATGGCCAAATGATGGATCTTTCGAATTGGAGAAACTTTTGTGTTTAACATGTTTCAGAGCTCTCATCCTAAACAATTACCTTCTTTGCTATCTAGGGAAAGACTAACTTGAAAGGAGGACATGAGGAAGTATGGCAGTCAGCCTTAGGGACATCCTTAGCAAGATGAAATGACAAAGTTCTTTTTACCTCCACTTTTAGAACATATCTATCAAATTTAGAGAAGAGTTAAAAAGATCATTTCCCTGCTCCCAGGGACCTTGTTTGGCTGTGCAGGGGCGTTCTTAACATCCACAATTATACTGTAGTTATCACATATACCAGATGGCCCCCTGGGGAAAACAGGTACACTCACACAGGAAATATGACCACAATTCCAAATTATCAGGAAATGGATAAACCAATATTCAGAGGCTGATAGAAGCAATAGTAAGGGCTTCCCCTACCCCGTCCCTGAAGGTGAATTGGTCCAAGGCTGAATTGTGCACTCAGGAAAAGGAGAGCATTCAAAGGCCTTGTTGAATGCTTTATCTGAACTTTGTAAAGCATGCTGCATTAAGCCCTGAAACTCCAGAACACAGAAATCATTTGATTTCCATCTTAATTGGAAATCTTCTCCCTGATATAAAGCAAATTGAAGAAAATGTAGTTGGATGGGCAGGTCAGTCCCTTGATATCATTCAGGCTGCAATCCAATCTTTTGAGGCATTAAAAGCAACTGTCTTTGTCCTGAAAATCTTTACCAAGCCAGAAATTCAGCTCTAGAAGCAGTTCAGTGTTCACTTATCCTAACCAGTTCGAAAACCTGCCCTGTTTATTAACACCTCGAAATACCTGTAGGCATTGTCAAAGACCAGGACGCTGGAAATAGAACTGTTCTACACTTGGAAAAACTTATATGGTAATTACTCTAAACCTCTGATATTAGGCAAAGTACCCCCAAAACTTCAGGCAAAAAACTTAAAGACACTTTCTCAGTGCCTTTGTGATGTAAATTTTCTGTCCCCACCTTCTTTAGGACATGATAGCCAGCTCTTAGAAATGCAAATTCTAAGAAAATGATTCTCATCAGAAGGCAAAAAAGGAGCTATTTTGAAACTGGATAAATGATTAAAAACATATATATCAGTTAAAAAAATATATCTTAGCACCCTGAGAAGGTAAACTTACTCCAGCTGCCAGAAACACAATTTGGATTCACCTGTTCTTTTATAGTTTTGTGTTACTGTACCAAAAATCAGGGCTAAAATTTTAGAACCAAAGCTTTAAGATCTCTGTTTGCATCTGTATGTTTACATGTGTTTATATATGTGTTAACAAATGTGTGGTATTTTTCTATCTCTGCATGGTACTGTAAAAACTAATTCATAAAAGTTCTATTTAATTGGCCTAAAGAAAAATAAGTGCTTTTCAAATTAAATATTCCTAGAACTCTCAAATATAGAAACCTCAATTTTTTTTTTCAAGTTCACGTGATCTGGGATAATTTTTGGTAAATAAAAAGCTGGGTTAAGTTTGTTGGTTTAATTCAACAGGTACATCTTCAGAGTTATCAAGATGAATACAACAAGAGATGCAACTTTTATTCTACCTGGACTTACTACTCAAATAAGCTCATGT
Organism: Neotragus moschatus; assembly: GCA_006410615.1. NCBI lineage: Eukaryota > Metazoa > Chordata > Mammalia > Artiodactyla > Bovidae > Neotragus > Neotragus moschatus. Next base: position 629,307 of record SJYA01003372.1, read on the forward strand.
TAGATCTGTTACAAAATCTGTCAGCAGGAAAAACACCTTGGGATGATGGCTGACACTGTGCCTTGATGTTTTTATGAGTAGACTGAACAATTCTATCTAAATCACTTGACCTAACAAGTCACAGGGATAAAAGGTTGTAGGTGAGCTTTTCAGCACTGAGGAGGTTTTATATTTCTTAAAAATAATTTTCTAAATATCTTTGATTACTTGAGAGTTTAGAGTTTTGCTAAGTTAAATGATAGGGAATTAATTGAATATCTAGGTCATTTCCAAATAAGATAGAATACTGAAACATTACTAAACATAGGTTTATCTACTTTGGGCTTCTTAGTACAGAATGAAAGATATTTGGATATGTAAGACATAGCCATATCTTGTGCCATGTTAGAAAACTATTCTAGGTGGAAAACATCTGTTTTTAGAAATGATGAACTATATTCATAAATTTGCCACTTTAAAGAATGCTGGTGTAACAGGCTGCAAGTGCTTGTTTTCACTAGAAATTAGTTTCTAAGAGTTATGAAAGTTATATAATACTAGAAATAAGTATAATAACTCCGTATGCAAGAGTTGGGATATTTTTGACCAAGAGAAGTAAAAGTAATATCCTAAAGTAAAGCTAGTTATTTCAGAATAGAAAATAGGAGAATAAAGGAAAAACTAAAGGCATATAGAAAGCTAGGAAGAGAGAGGAAGAGAAAATTTTACCTTGTGTAGTCAAGAGGGCTAAAATTGAATAAATTTAAGGGTTTTAAAAATAAGCTTAATAGTGTAATTACATAAGCCAAAATTTTCTTTCATTTATTGGTTAAAGGACAATTTTATTAGACTAGTGGTCTAGATGGGCTCGATAAAGGACAGAAATGGTATGGACCTAACAGAAGCAGAAGATATTAAGAAGAGATGGCAAGAATACACAGAACTGTACAAAAAAGATCTTCATGACCTGGATAATCACGATGGTGTGATCACTCATCTAGAGCCAGACATCCTGGAATGTGAAGTCAANTGGCATGCTGCGATTCATGGGGTCGCAAAGAGTCAGACACGACTGAGCGACTGAACTGAACTGAACTGGTCTGTCCCCACTAGGAGACTGTGAAAGGTTCTAAGTAATCTGACTAGAAATCAAAGATTTGATTGTATTAAAATGATTTCCTGTGTTTCTAGTTATCTTTATCATCAGGTCTTTGATTACTTTAGCAAACAGTCTTTTAAAGATTAAAAGCTAAGTTTTGGTCACAACTATGTGACCATCTGTATTTGCCTTAGAAATTTAACTGTCACTTTGGTTAATTGGATATGTAAGTATTGTTCCATAATCATTTATTATTCTCTTAATCAAGTGTCCAAACCTTTTGATATTTTTGCCAAACTTCCCCACATCAAATTCTAAATGAAATCTTTTTGACCTCTAAGTAACTTTGGGATTTTCCACAGAGCCTCTGTGGAAAGATGTGTTTTCTCTCATTATAAAAATATATTAAACCACTTAGGCTTATTTGATAGATTGAATTATGTGAGTGAAAGTGTTAGTTGCTCAATCCTATCCGACTGTTTGTGATCCGGTGGATTGTAGCCCGCCAGGCCCCTCTCTCCGGCATTTCCCAGGCAAGAGTGGGTTACCCTTTCCTTCTCAAGGGGCTCTTTCTGACTCAGGAATCAAACCCAAGTCTTCCGCATTGCAGACAGATTCTTTACCATTCGAGCCACCAGGGACGCCCCAAATTACATGAGACACATTGTCAAATAAGAATACTAAACCTTCTTGATTGTATTTGTAGAGATACATGTTTCATCTTCAAAGGGACTCACAGAAAGGTCTCTGACAAATACTGTAGGATTCAGGTTTCTGATTACTTCAAGATTATAAAAGTGAATTGGATAGGAATTTCCAGAACTAATGGAAAAACTGGACTCAAGCAGAACAAAAATAACATGCAATTGAATGAAGCTGATGAAAATGATTATAATTTTTATGACTTTGGTTAGAAATACAATGTTCTGTTTCTCCAGATTTAAGGAAAACTTTTTCTCTTAAGGTATCTGTGATTTACTGCAATTTGGTGAATTATACCTTTGTAAGCAGAATTGAGACAATGTTTTTCCATACCTGATCCCTCCAAAATCTGGAAACACTTAGTGATATTCTCATTTTCATGGTGATACAGTTATTTGCATAAGTTCAATGAGAATCTGTTCCCCTTTTAACAGGACACAATTGGAAACATGGTTATATCATCAAGGTTTATGACTCAAATGTCACACTGAGAATGAAATGCATAAAGACAGGTATGAGCAGATGGCTGTCAGGAACTAGAGACACTTGGGGAAAAACTCACCTGGTTCCTTGTTTTCAGCCTTACTAGGGGAGTAAGGAAAGCCACTTCCTGGCAAGCTCAGGAACCTCAGGATACTTTGGGGACCTCAAGAAGAGAGGAACTTGCCTCAATTGGCACAATAACCTTACTTACCCATGTTTCCCGTGCTTTCCCTGACAGCATCTCAGAATTGGCTTTCTTTGGTCTTCAGCTGGAGGTGGTGATGGCCTGTGCCATTTGGATGAGTAACTTAGTTTTTCTAGGTTTCTCCCACATTTACAGGAGGTGTCCATGTTATAAAACTTCTGTTTCTCTGTTTCTCTCCTGTGCATGTCTTTTATACAGTGGGTCTTAGCCAAGAACTTAGAAGGGTAGAGGAGAAATTATTTTTCCTTTCCTACATCTTCTAGCTTTATTACACAATCAAAGAACACAATTATACACAGTCCTCAATAACCTATGAGAAGTTTTCTTTTATATAAGGTAATCAATAGAATTCACCCAATCTTAGCATCTGAAGGAAACCACTCTTTCTACGTGGCAAGCAGTGCTCTCACCTGGCCTTCAGTACTAAACCACCAAGTCTCCCTGTTTCTGTAAGTGATGGATTCTCTTTTGACAGTTATAGAACAAGCCATTAGGAACTGACTACAAAATAAGACAACAAAACAACTCATATGTAACAAGACTAGGAAAAAAGCCTGGTAATTTTAAGGTATGGTTTCATAAGCACTTCAAAAGTAGGCCCTCTTGTAATATAACTTGAAATTTAAATATCTAAATACTCCATTTAAAAACACATCACAACCAGCATGAGCCTTATCTAGGATCTGTGTTCCTTTCTCCCTCTTGACTTAAGGCTGACCTCTACCTGGGTTTTAGGTTTTGTTCCTTCTTTCTCAGGAATTTCATGGTCAGTGATTTACCCTGTAAGATCAGCTAGCTTCTCCTTCTGAAATTGTTCTTACCGTGGTTTCAAACAGTGCTCAAACAGCTCCCACTAAAAACCCCAAACATAACAGATTCTTCCTTCTAAAGATGACCCTGGTCTCACCTAAATAAGCCAAACCTTCAGCAGACCCAACCAAACCTTCAGGAGACTCTTCACCTGTGTTTCTTGGGCAGTTGACTCCTGCCAACTAAACTGATCCTTGTGAGGTCATCAATGACCTCTATGATGTCATCAGCAGTGGCCACCACTCACACGTCATCTTTGACAGACACTGTTAGCAGTTTGCTCCTTCATGAAACATACTCTAACCTGGGTTTTGGGGGCGCAGCTCACTTACAGGTTTCCCTCCTGACTCCCTGTATTGTCCTCCTTTGTTTGGCCACTAAATATTCCTCTAGGCTAGGTCTAACTGTAACTTTTACCCTCTTTCACTGGGGAAAAGTCAGACCTAGCCTAGTGGAAATACAGCTTGTCTTTCTAGACCCTTATTTTTCTTGCTCTCTTACCTATGAATGACCTGAAAATGGTAATCTTGTCCAAGGCATTTCACATCAGGTCAATGTTTTCCCTGTGGTTTTACAATGGTGACCAAGCTCCTCCTCTGGGCCCTGCTTCCTCTCCAACATTCTTTCTTAGTATAGGTCCTCTCCTATTCTGTTCCAGTCATATGTGTTATATAACCTCCTCTTTTTTTGTAGATTAAGATCAACCACAGCCATTAATAGAGTTCCTAGCTTCTCATCTATAAAGTGAGAAAAATAATTACCTATACCTAACTTTCCCAGGTGGCGCTAGTGGTTAAGAACCCATCTGCCAGTGTAGGAGACATTAAGAGACACGGGTTCGATCCTGGGTCAGTAAGACCCTATGGAGAAGGAAATGGCAACCCACTCTTGCCTGGAGAATCCCGTTGACAGAGGAGCCTGGCGGGCTACAGTCTATAGGGGTTACAAAGAGTTGGACAAGACAGAAGTGACCAGGCATGCATGCAGAGTTGTCCTACTAACTAGATGAATAAATATAAGTAACACACTTACACCAGTACTAGCATATAGGAGGTTCTATTTAAGTGTTAATATTGTCTGCCCACAGTCTATTTTCTACACAGCCTCCCAGAGTGATCCTTTACGTAAGTCACTCACCTCATGGCTCTGCTCAGCACCAGGGAATGGTTTCTCCTCTTAGAGTCAGCAGTTCTCACTATGGGAATGACTTGGCTCCCTGCTATCCCCCTTACTTGATTTAGGCTCCAATGACTTTACTGTTCCTCACACAGGCCAGGAACACAGCTTTTTCATTTGTGGTTCTCTGTACCTGGGAAGCTCTTGTCCCAGTTATCTATGTGGCTTTCTCTCATTTCCTTCATGTCCTACTCAAACGCCATCAGAGTAGCCATCTTAACTGTCCTCAGCTGAGCTTCCTCAATACATTCTGGGCTGTACCATTCTTCAGCGGTGTTGGGGGGGGAGGTGTACCCTGTGCAGAGGGGTACACTGAGTAGCACCCCCGGTGTCTACCTGCTAGATGCCCACTGCATCCTACTGTCCAGTTATGACCAACAACTGTCCCTTGGGCAAAACTGGGCACACTGGGGGAAAAAAAGACCCATAGCCAACCTTCTCCTACCTATACATCTTTTTAAGATGGAAATGACTTGCATGCATGCACAGATGTACACGTGTCATATGCCTATACAGTCACAGGGTTTTCTCCTCTTCAATAGGATAACTCTCATACATATTTTTCTGTGAGTAGGTTCTTTTCTTTTCCTAATACTGTATCAGATGTCTTTTTCCTGTATCAGAACAAATAGACATAGTACACTCTTTTGAATGACTGCAGAGTACTCCTTAGTGTGGCTATTCTTGAATGTATTTTGCTGTTATTTCCTGATGATCATTTAGGCTCTTTTCATTTTCCACTAACACAAACAATGCTGCAGCAAACATTCTGGTACATAAAGTGGGCATTCCTACAAAGGTTTACTGCTGGAAGAGAAATACCTGTGCTTGTAATTTTGACATATCCAGAATCTTGCACTGGCCTGCCAGCAAGTCTGTTATTACCAATCCTAGAGCCACTCCAGGCCCCATTCACCTGGGCACCCTAGAGCCTTTCAGCAGTTGGGGCCCACAGTGTAAGCCTAGTGTCTGCCAAGTGCAAGAAGGAAGGAATGCCTGCCTAGCCCAGGTAGGCACACCCCTCTTTGGGATTTTTCCCATCGCAGTTTGAGAGCTTATGAGTCAAAAAGCGTACCTGTGCTCCATCACTTTGTTTCTAGGAACTTCCTTCCAGAACTGAGTTAATTCTGCTGGACCCGTGCCAGATGTCTGTTCCATTTCTGCAGCCATTACCAGAAAACGGTCTTGGGCAGAGACTGTTAAACCTGCATTCCAAAAGGGCAAGTTAATACATAAACAGGAACCTTTACAAAGGGTTGGGCATGTGGCTTAGGCATTATTCTAGAAAACAACACTAAGGAAAAAGAATAATATGGAACTATTGTAAAACAGGCAGCTCTCCTATAAAGATGAGGACTTTTGTGGTTTGAAATTCAATTTCAGCTGGCATTAGTTTCAACAAGTTTAGTTGTTCAGTTTTTTCAATGAGACTCATTCAACCATCTTGTTTTACTGTTGGCCGGAGTATGGTGAGGTGACTTGCTGACAGTCCAGTTTCGAGATTCCAGTCGAGCTCTGCTGACTCATCACCCAGCCCTAGGTCCCCCATAAATAGCCTGCTGTGGCCACTCAGGTGACAACTCACCGCCATGGGGAGACACCACTATATCAACTGATGCACCAGGGTCACAACTGCTATTGCTGGGCTTGACTCTGTACTTTTCTGGAGCAGTTGTCCTCACCTGTTTATAAAGACAGTAGTCACAATAACTTTCATGCTCTTTGGGGGAAAATGGTTTAAAGATGACTTTTAAAAACCAGTTAATAAAGTCTATAAAACCACCTTGATAGTTAAAATGTATCTTTTCCCATCAACAGGTAAAAAGCACCTCAATTTATTGGGAAGAAACATTCATCAGTCTGACTGTCACTGAGCCTTCCTCTTAAATTAAAAAAAAATGAGCCAAATTGTTAATTATTAAATTCAGGTGGTTAACAGGATAAATATTTCATATTCAAAAACACAACATACATTAGAATACATGTTACAACAGTGTCTAGAAATTGAAAAACTTTAGATAATCAAAGAACATCCAGAAAGTCGATGATTTAAGGAAGTAAAACCTACTGTATGGGCAATAGTGGGCTCAGTCCTGTTATACTTACCACTCAGCATCAGGTTAGTATCCAGTATAAACTATATTCCAGAATATACCACACTTGGGGGGAAATGCACTTTTGATTTTATAGCTTTATTTTTCACTCTTATTATTCACATAATGAAAAAAGGATTTTTTTTTTTTTAAATAACAAACATTAAACCCTGGGACTAATTTGGACAGTATTCTATTACTGCATATTATAGACAGATACAGACCTCAAGGGAACATTTTAGATAAACTCAGAGCTAAAAGGCAGTTTAACAAGCCTAAAAATATCATAAATAAAAACACACAAGCTCAAAATTATCAATCTTTCAATTTTCACACATAACTTATAAATTATCTTTCAGATAGTTACCTTAAATGCCACTATGTTTTTTGTAACATTTGTCAACACTATCAAAGCTTTCTTCTCTCCTGAGTCTGTACTTCCAAAATACAGTTCTTCTGCTGGGCTACATGGTAATAAAAGCATAAGGCATTGGTATTGCTCAGAAGAAAAGACAAATCTAATCATCAGCTTGAAGAAAAATATCTGGTTATGCCCATTTGTATGAAGTTTCATCAAAGAAGATTACAAGACAATTACCTAATACATTTTGTATTTTAATCTTACTGACTGAATGAATGCATGCTATGTGAAAAGTCCTATGGTTTTCCCCAAGACCTAAAAGAAAAATAGGCAGGAACAGAAAGGAGAATTAGGAGGATTCTGAATTAGTCCTGTAACCAGTACCATCTTAAGGTTTATTTACTGAAACTCTTTGGCAAGTGACAGATAAGAACCAGAGAAGAAATTGCCACTTCAACTTTACCTAATTACAAACATTAGAATGGGGCACATATCTATATACCAACTTAAAAAAGTCAGAGATATATTTAAGTAACAGAATAATTCCTGACTATATATAGTTTTTTTCTAAGTAACATGGAAGGAGAATAACATAAGATTTGCTGTGGGAACTACAGGAAAATTGGTCAAAAAATCAGTAAGCTTCAAAATGCAATTTTTACTGTTATTAGCCACTGTAATACCCATGATCTAAAATATAAATGAAAAGACTCAAGCAAAGTTTGTGTAATTAAATTACATGAGCTAAATTTAAATTGCATCAGGTACCTCTCCAAACAGTACAAAGGACTATGATTTTTAACTAAAAAGGTGAATTTGCAAGATAGCCCTTGACTTTGAGTTCCATCTTTAGACAGACTCATTTCATATCAGGAATTGTGTAGAGAACACACATTGTTAAATAAGAGCTCTCCCTGGAGAGCTGTGCCTAGCTTTGGACAAGAGATAAATTGGCATGACTGCTGGCTTCCTTTAAAAACCCACGTGAAATATACCACAGAAAAGATAGGAAGTTTCTGTCTTCAACTGTTCTCAGTACCCAGCACAAAAACCATGAAAAGGTCTGAGGAGACAGAGGCTGGTAGGTCCCCAGGTCTGTGGAGGAAAAGCATTGTGATTTTCTGGTGGGCACTGCAGAGTTGGCTTTCTCCCTAGCTGGTTCTTCCAGCCATATCTCGATAGCTGTAGCCCAGGAACTAAGGTTATGACAGGCCTCCAGAGGAAAAAGAACTAGTTTGCAAACTAGTAGAGGGGAAAATGAGGAAAAAAATTCTGAAGTAGGGAAAACGACAAAGCAAAACCATGGAAAGGAGAACCAGCATGTGTGTTTCCCTCCCTGTACCCGCCACACACACACTCATGCAGATGGTGAAGATAAATCCAAACATAACAGTAATCAAAATATGTGTCAACAAATCAATCTTGTCAATTAGAGAATTTCAAATTTGATCTTTAAAATGTCTGGCTCTACTGTTCATGAGTCTTTAACAGTTATATAAAAAGGTTTCAAGTAAAGGGATAGAAAATGATACAGTAGGCCGTTACTAAAGACAGTTGATAAAGCACTGTTAAATAAGGCTATATAGATTTACCAACCAAAAGCATCATTAGTGAGAAAGGTCTCTACAAAATGATAAAGAAATGATACTTAATTTTTTGGATTGAACACCCTGGAGAGAAAAATAGAGATGTGCTGAAATTTGGCTTTGGTAAAAATCCTATTTTTCTGGTTCAGCTTTATTTTTGAAATGTTAAGTCAATAAAGGGCTACTTCAGTGTCATTTCTGGCAACCTCAAACTTACGCAAGTCAAATACTATCAATAAAATGAGAAAAATGTATGTCATTGAGATTTGTTGTTAAAACGGGAGTATTCATTATTACCTAATGTGGGATAAAGGCCTTTTAAACAAACTCAACAGAAAAAATAATAAAAAGGTAGCTACAAATATCCACTATGTTTGAAAACCAAGGTGAGTCTTCAGATACCCCTTAATTTTACATTTCCTCAGTTTCAAAAACAGTCCAGAAATTTTCTTAACTTTGCAGTTCTCTCAAAACAATCAAGATATGTTACAAAAGCATAGCTAATAAAATCCTCAGCCATTACCTGATGTGTAATAAGGGCCCTTTAAACACACTCAGTGGTTTCTTGAAAGTTTTCATTTTGGAATCAACTTTTTCATTCTCATCTGCTTTGGAAGTAGGCTCTATTATGTTACCCTAAAGACAAAGTATATATATATATATGAAGAAAGATTAAAAAAAAAATTGAGTTTCACACAGGCAGTGACAGGCAGTTCATTAGGTCACAAAGTAAGCATTATAGTGACTCGATCCAAATTATAATCTTTAAAGGGGCTTCTTTAATTATATATTTAATCTAGTAACCTAGGTTTACTATATGTTAAATATATAATTTAGATATAATAATCAGATCATTAACCTATATTTGAGTGCCTACTACATAAAGAAGCCCCTTTAGAAAATGTAACATGGTCTTTCTCTTGAGTCTTAAGTTTTTTTGGCCACACTGCACAGCTTGTGGGATCTTAATTCCCCAACCAGGGACTAAACCTGGGCCCGGGGCAGTGAGAGCTCTGCATCCTAACCACTGGACCACCATAAGGGAATTCCCCTCCCCTATGTATTTTAAAATCTTTTCTACACAGAATATATTTATATCTCTATCAAGTTCCTGATATAAAAATATAACAACTCAGTGCTCTTTAAAAGTGACAAAGAGGGGGTAGATCAAGGGTACGTTTTCAGTTACTTTTATTTTAGATAAAACATTTTTTGGATAAAAGGATTCTTTCAAGGTGTGTTTTGCCAATTTTATACAAAGCATGGAATCAGCCTTTTATATAATGTAGTGGTACTAACAGTCAGCTAGTGCCATCCTTGCTCTTTTCACATTTCAAGATATAGAAGGGCAGCAAGTTTAGTGAATTATCTAAATTCACATAGCCAGCTGGTGGGACGAGATCACATCTTTTGTCTCCCTTAAATTTTTTGTGTTAAAATTACCTTTTTAGGAAGAGCTGTTTGTTCTTCATTAGAAATTGTTTCCAAGGTATCTTTACCATCACTTTCTATATCTTCTTTACTTGAAGCTTCATCCTCACTGGCAATAGGCCCATTTTCACACAATGGTGTTTGGAAATCATCATCTACAAGTGGTGGGTAGCTATACTTGAAAGGATCCTGAGAAAAAAGAATTTTGTATCAGCTTGCTGAGAGGTGGATAGAGAAATAATTCTCTTAGTAAAGTTAAAATCCATTCCTCTGGCCAAGGAAACAGAGTTAATTAGATAGTGGAATTTAAAACAAAGCAAGCATTTCAAAACAGCATGGGAAAATGCAACAAGTGGTGTCGGACAACTGGCCAGCCATCTGTAAAAGAACCAAGTTGGATCTTCAGCTAATTCTTTATACCAAAAAGAATTTCAGATAGGTAAGAGCTTTAAATGTGGGTATTTTTTAAAAACCATGTAAGTTTCAGGAATAGGGGGATTAAAAACAACAAAACGAAGAAACACAAAACCTAAGTAAGAAAAGACCTTAAGAATAACATGAAACCTAGAAGGCATAAAAATATTTATAAAAAATGAAACATTTCTGATTGAGGGCTGAGACAAGATGGCAGAGTAGAAGCATGTGAGCTCATCTCTTCTCATGAAAACACCAAAATCACAACTAATTGCTGAATAACCATTGAGAATAAAACACTAGAACTGACCAAAAAAGATACTCTATATCCAAAGACAAACAAGAAGTCATAAGGAGACAGTAGGATGAGCACAAGCATGGTAAATCGAATCCCATACATGCCAGGTGGGTGACCCACAAATGAAAATAATTGTATCACAGAGGTTCTCCCACAGGAGTGAAAGTTTGGAGGCCTACACCAGGCTCCCCGGCCTGGGGGTCTGGCATTGGGAGTAGGAGCCCCCAGAGCATCTGGCTATGAAGGCCAATGGGATTTGACTGCAAGAATTCCACAATACTGGGGCAAACAGAAACTCCACTCTCAGTAGGGACACACAAAATCTTGTGACCACCAGGACCCAGGGGAAAAGCAGTGACCTTGTAGGAGCCTGGGCTAGACCTACCTGCTAATTCTGGAGGATCTCCTGCTGAGATGGGGTGGTTATGATTCACTGTGGGGACAAAGACACTGGTAGTGGTAGTTCTGGAGGGTATTCATGGGTGTGAGCCCTCCTGCAGGCCGCCATTTCCCCACTAAAAGCTGGTCCCTCCCAATAGCCTATAGGTTCCAGTGCTGGGATGCCTCAAACCAAACAATAACGAGGTGGCAACACAGTCCTGCCCATTAGCAGACAATCTGCATGAAGTCTTCCTGAGCCCACAGGTGCCCACTAAACATACCCCTTCACATGATCTTGCTCACTAGAGGTCTTACAGGAAAGAAGTGACTCCATGTCTGATCTTTTTTTTTTACTTTTAACTGTTGCCTGATTATTGCAACTGGATTACAACTAGTTACATGAATCATTGTTTTGTTTTTCTCCAAAAGGTTTCTGCTTTGTGTCTCCCCGCTGCATTATGTCTTTGTAAATGTTGCTCGCTGCATTATTTATATCCTGCCTCATTTATAAGATGAGTTGTCTATCACAGTACCAAGTGTGCAAACAGGCCTCCAAAGAAACTTCTCTGGCTAAACATCTTAAGGAAATACATTACATTGATAACATAAAATAATTGTAATAGTGTGATTCTAGGTATGGGAAGAGGCAATAAGTGAAAATGTCTCCTGGATCATAATTAGATCTAGAGAATCATTAATTATTGATGGGGGTCTACCAACTCAATAGATGCTGAGTTTGAACAAGCTCTGAGAGTTGGTGATGGACAGGGAAGCCTGGTGTGCTGCAGTCCAAGGGGTCACAAAGAGTTGGATGCAACTGAGCGACTGAACTGAATCCAAAAATTAGCACCTGGAGTGGCATATTAAGTATTTTTGCCTGATCTGGAGGGGCTGCCCAGTGTCATGGGACAAAATTTCATCATAAACTATCTCCCAAATATTGGTTAAATTCCTGACCAAGAGGGGAGGCTCTGAGAAATGGAATATTTCCTGCCATATCAGCCATCAGCAATTGCAGCCCCCTGCCCAATATGAGCTGGTGAGCCCTAGGACACTCAGGAAGGAGAAGAATATCTCCTATCCAGTAGCCATCAGACTTCAGCCACTTGCTATGGTGAGTCCTGAGGAAACTCGGGATATGAGAATACAGGACTATAGGCCCCAGATACCTGAGGTACATGTCAAGGAAATGATTTCAATGAGCCCTGACTCTTGTATCTTCACATAGACAGAAGAGTTGCTAAATTCTTTACCTGAGCGGCTGCCTCTCAGGCCTTAAGTCTTCAAAATTCCCACTGAAAAGAACATAACTCTTAACTTTTAGGTTGTGAATATTGTTTAACCGTACAGGTGTAAAGTAGACACTTCCCATATAGGAACAAAAGAAGCAACATGTGGAACACTGGCACTGATGGCAGACATTCCCAGAGATATCTACTGGACAAGACGCAACAGGAAGCAATTAGAATGGTCATGGCCCCCTTTTCTACAAGACTGTGGAATGGACACTGACAGCACGCAACTGTTACTGGGAAGAACTGACTCCACACTGCCTCTGTTTCTTCTCCTTTAACCTTTGCTTCCCATGGCTTTTGTTCACGAAAAGGATACTGTCCATACATAGTGGGCTGCCTTGGGGAACCCTGCCCAACTGCCTGAATGTTAAACCAAAATGCCTTTGTTCCAGGCCCTGTCCACCTGTGGATGGCTACAGGAAGGAATTAATGTATCCTCTCCACGAGGCTGGCTATTCCAGGAGGTATTTGCAAGATTAATGGAACTTTTACTTGACTTTCTCACCTCCTCCCATCCCTGTTCTATAAAGAGAACCTGGCATCCAAACCCTGATATGATGGCGTTTTGGAGACACTAGTCTGTCATCTCAGTCTGCCAGCTTTCCAAAGAAACTCGTATTCCTTGCCTCAACACCTCATCTTTCAGTTAATTGGCCTGTCATAGCAACCAGAGCAAACTGGGACTCAGTAAAAGAGACACAAGACTCAGCTCTGCCCACAAGTTGGCAGGAACCAGTTCCTCCTAACAGGAAGCCTGCACAAGCCTGTTAAATAATTTTTCTTTTTTAACCATGCTGTATGGCTTGTGGAATCTGCTTCCTAACCAGAAACTGAACACGTGTACCCAACAGTAAAAGTGTGGACTGACGACTGGACCACCAGGGAATTTCCTGCACAAGCCTCTTAGACTGGCCTCATCGACGAGGGAACAGAGAGCAGAAGCAAAAACGAACTACAACCCCACGGCCTGCAAAACGGAAATTGCAATCACAGCAAGTCAGACAAAATGAGACCAGCAGAGGAATAAGTCCGAGGTGAAGGAACAAGATAAAATCTCAGAACAACAACTATGTTTAGTGGAGACAGGCAATCTACCTGAAAAAGAATGCAGAGGACGGACAGTAAGGATGATCCAAGATCTTGGAAAAAGAATGGAGGCAAAGACTGAGAAGAAAGAAAAAATGTTTAATAAACATCTAAAATATCTAAAGAACAAATAGAGACAAACTACAATAAGTGAAATGAAAAACACAGTTCAGTTTAGTTAAGTCGCTCAGTCATGTCCGACTCTTTGCGACCCCATGAATTGCAGCATGCCAGGCCTCCCTGTCCATCACCAACTCCCGGAGTTCACTCAGACTCACGCCCATTGAGTCAGTGATGCCATCTAGCCATCTCATCCTCTGTTGTCCCCTTCTCCTCCCGCCCCTAATCCCNTTTCCTCTATTTCTTTGCACTGATTGCTGAAGAAGGCTTTCTTATCTCTTCTTGCTATTCTTTGAAACTGTGAATTCAGATGCTTATAGCAGAATAAATGAGAGAACAGATGAGTGAGTGGGAAGACAAAATGGTGGAAATCACTGCACAGAATATAATAGAGAAAAATGAAATGAGAACAATCTAAGACATCTCTGAGATTACATTTAAAGCACCTCCAGTCAGGTTAAAGGGGTGTCAGAAGGAGAAGAGATAAAGGACCTGGGAAAATGTTTGAAGGGATAATAGCTGAAAACTTCCATAACATGGCAAAGGAAATAGTTACCCAGGTCCAGAAGTGCACAGAGTCCCAGGCAGGATAAACACAAGGAGGAACATGCCAAGACACATGTTAATCAAACTGACAAAAATTAAAGAGAAAATATTAAAAGCAAAAAATAATGTACAAGGGAATTCCTGACAGATTATCAGCGGATTTTACAGCAGAAACTCTACAGACTAGAAGGGAATGGCATGATATATTTACAGTGATGAGAGGAAAGAACCCATAACCAAGATATCCTTCCCAGCAAGGCTCTAACTCATAGTTTGTGGAGGAATCAAAAGCTGTCATGCAAAAGTTAAGAGAATATACCACCACCAAACTATGCAACAAATGCTAAACAAATTTTTCTAGGTGGAAGGCAAAAAAATAAAAAGGCGACAACTAGAAACAAAAAAAATAATGACTGGAAAAGCTCACTAGTAAAGAATGCATATAGTAAAAGTTAGACATCATCCACACAGAAATAGGATATAGAAACCAGCAATCATGAGAAGAGGTGTATACAAACTCAAGATATTGGAAATGCATTTGAAATTAAAAGGCCAGCATCTGAAAACAATCTCATTTATAGACTACTATATCAAAACACGATAACTGCAAACTGAAAATCAACAATAAATACACACACACATACAAAAGGAAAAATGAAATCAAACACAACACTAAAGTTAGGCATCAAATCATGAGAGAAAAAAAGAGGAAGCAGGGAAAAAGACCTACAAAGTCAAATTTAAAAATTAATAAACTGGCAATAACAAGGGAGTTTCCTGGCAGTGGAGTGGGTAGGATTTGGTGCTTTTACTGCCACGGCCTGGATTCTATCCCTGGTCAGGGAACAAAGATCTGTAAGCCATGCAGCAAGGCCAAAAAAGAAAACACAATAAAACAAAAACGTATCAATAATTACCTTAAATGTAAACTGACTTAATGCTCTATCCAAAAGACAGAGTTGTTGAATAGATGCAAACTCATACATAAGCTGTCTACAAAAGACCCACTTCAAATCTAGAGACACAGACTGAAAGTCACAGGACCGAAAAAGGTATTCCACGTAAACAGAAATCAAAAGAAAGCTGCAGTATCAATACTCGTATCAAACAAAATAGATTTTAAAATACATACAGACTGTTTTAAGAGAGAAAGAAGGACACTATACAATGATCAAGGGATCAATCCAAGAAGATAAAACAACTGTAAATTTACTTGCACCCAATATAGGAGCAGGTCAATATATAAAGCTGGTACTAAAGGCGAGAGCCATAAAATGAAAAATCTACAGTAACAAACTAATAGTGTGGGACATTAACACCCCACTTTCATCAATGGAAACATCCAGACCAAAAGTCAATCTGGAAAAACAGACCTTACATGACACATTAAAATAGATCAACTTAATATTTATAGAGCATTCCATCTGAAAGCAGTAGAATACACTTTCTTTTCAAGTGTACATGGAACATTTTCTAGGACTGATCACAAGTAAGGCCACAAAGTAAGGCTTGGTACCTTTATGAAAACTGAAATCACATCAACTATCTTTTCTGAGCCACAATGCTATGAGATAGAAAACAACTAAAAGGAAAAAAGTAAGAAACACAAACTTGTAAATGCTAAACAATATGCTAAGAAACACCCAGTGAGTCATTGAGGAAATCAAAGAGTAAATTAAAAAATACCTAGTGATAAATGTGGAGAAGGCAATGGCACCCCACTCCAGTTCTCTTCCCTGGAGAATCCCATGGGTGGAGGAGCCTGGTAGGCTGCAGTCCATGCGGTTACAGAGAGTCAGACACGACTGAGCAATTTCACTTTCACTTTCATGCATTGGAGAAGGAAATGGCAACCCACTCCAGTGTTCTTGCCTGGAGAATCCCAGGGACAGGGGAGCCTAATGGGCTGCCGTCTATGGGGTCGCACAGAGTCGGACATGACTGAAGTGACTTAGCAGCAGCAGCAGTGACAAATGACAATGAAAACATAAAGATCCAAAACTATGGGAAACAGCAAAAGCAATTCTAAGGAAGCGTAGAGCAATACAATCTTACCTTGGGAAACAAGAAAAATCTCCAATAAAAAACCTAAACTGAGTTCTGACAAAACATGGTCCACTGGAGAAGGGATGGCAAACCACTTCAATATTCTTGCCTTAAGAACCCCACAAACAATATGAAAAAGCAAAAAGATATGACACAGAAAGACAGACTCCCCAGGTCGGTAGGTGCCCAATATGCTACTGGAGAAGAGTGGAGAAATAACTCCAGAAATAATGAAGAAATGCCGCAAAAGCAAAAACAATGCCCAATTGTGGGTGTGACTGGTGATGGAAGTAAAGTCCAATGCTATAAAGAACAATACTGCATAGGAACCTGGAATGTTATGTCCATGAATCAAGGTAAATTGAAAGTGGTCAAACAGGAGATGGCAAGAGTGAACATCAACATTTTAGGAATCAGTGAACTAAAATGGATTGGAATGGGAGAATTTAATTCAGATGCCCATTATATCCACTACTATGGCCAAGAATCCCTTAGAAATTGGTGTAGCCCTCATTGTCAACAAAAGACTCTGAAATGCAGTACTTGGGCGCAATCTCAAAACTGACAGAATGATCTTGGTTCATTTCCAAGGCAAACCATTCAACATCACAGTATTCCAAGTCTAAGCCCCAACCAATAATATGGAAGAAGCTGAACAGTTCTATGATGACCTATAATACTTTCTAGAACTAGCACCAAAAAAGATGTCCTTTTCATCACAGGGGATTGAAATGCAAAAGTAGGAAGTCAAGAGATACCTGGAGTAACAGGCAAGTTTGGCCTTGGAGTACAAAATGAAGCAGGGCAAAGGCTAAAGAGTTTTGTCAAGAGAATGCACTAGTCATAGAAAACACCCTATTCCAACAATACAGGAGACGACTCTACACATGGACATCACCAGATGATCAATACAAAAATCAGACTGATTAGATTCTTTGCAGCCAAAGATGGAGAAGCTCTATACAGTCAGCAAAAATAGGAGCTGACTGTGGCTCAGATCATGAACTCCTTACTGAAAAATTCAGGCTTAAATTGAAGAAACTAGGGAAAACCACTAGGCCATTCAAGTATGGCCTAAATCAAATCCCTTATGATTATACAGTGGAAATGACAAACAGATTCAAGGGATTAGATCTGATAGACTCCATGAAGAACTATGGATGGAGAGTCATAACATTTTACAGGAGGCAGTAACCA